>JAMWET010003476.1:22500-35000 GCA_024036415.1 Prochilodus magdalenae | reverse complement strand
GACACAGCTTCTGATTGGTTGACAACTCAGGGACAAAGCTTCTGATTGGTTGACAAATGAGGGTCGGAGCTTCTGATTGGTTGACAAATGAGGGTCGGAGCTTCTGATTGGTTGACATGTCAGGAACACAGCTTCTGATTGTTTAACAAGTCAAGGACATAGCTTCTGATTGGTTAACAAGTCAAGGACATAGCTTCTGATTGGTTAACAAGTCAAGGACATAGCTTCTGATTGGTTAACAAGTCAAGGACATAGCTTCTGATTGGTTAACAAGTCAAGGACATAGCTTCTGATTGGTTAACAAGTCAGGGACACAGCTTCTGATTGGCTGACAAGTCAGGGACTTAGCTTCTGATTGGTTGACAAGTCAGGGACATAGCTTCTGATTGGTTGACAAGTCAGGGACATAGCTTCTGATTGGTTAACAAGTCAGGGACACAGCTTCTGATTGGTAAATAAGTCAGGGACTCGCTTCTGATTGGTTGACAGGTCAGGGACTTAGCTTCTGATTGGCTGACAAGTCAGTGACATAGCTTCTGATTGGTTGACAAGTCAGGGACATAGCTTCTGATTGGTTAACAAGTCAGGGACACAGCTTCTGATTGGTAAATAAGTCAGGGACTCGCTTCTGATTGGTTGACAGGTCAGGGACTTAGCTTCTGATTGGCTGACAAGTCAGTGACATAGCTTCTGATTGGTTGACAAGTCAAGGACATAGCTTCTGATTGGTTAACAAGTCAGGGACACAGCTTCTGATTGGTTAACAAGTTAGGGACACAACTTCTGATTGGTTAACAAGTCAGGGACATAGCTTCTTATTGGTTAACAAGTCAGGGACAGCTTCTAATTGGTTAACAAGTCAGGGACATAGCTTCTGATTGGTTAACAAGTCAGGGACATAGCTTCTGATTGGTTGACAAGTCAGGGACATAGTTTCTGATTGGTTGACAAGTCAGGGACACAGCTTCTGATTGGTTGACAAGTCAGGGACACAGCTTCTGATTGGTTGACAAGTCAGGGACATAGCTTCTTATTGGTTAACAAGTCAGGGACAGCTTCTGATTGGTTGACAAGCCAGTAGCACAGCCTCTGACTCGTCAACAAGTTAGGAACACTGCCACTGATTGGTTGACAAGTCAGGGACACAGCTTCTGACTGATTCTCAAGTCAGGATTACAGTCTCTGACTGGTAGACAGGTCAGGAACACGGTCTCTGATTGGTCGATAAGTCAGGAGCATCATTAGATGCATTGTAACGGTCTTTAACAAGCTTTAATCAACCAGCATAAAGACCACCCTCCATACGAGCGCCTTCTCACTGCATGGCGGGCTCCATCTGACTGGTTCTCATTGTGTCGTGATGTGCGGTCCTCTCTGCAGCTACACTCAGTACCATGCTGATTTATCCCAAGGACCTTCTCGACTTTCATGAGAACCTTTCCTGGTTCTGCCATGAAAGGATGGCCCAGTTTCCTAAACTTGTACGTGTGTCTGTCTGTTTACCTTCATACCGATCTGACCTGCTGTGTCCGCCTGGGTTCATCACTGGGAAAGGTCGCCACCTGCTGGTGGATGTGGACCTGAGTGTTACACGCTGCAGTGCTCACTCTGCATGCATTCTTTCCATCTGTCCTCCTCTGTTCTTCACCAAACCAGTCATGCACAGTGTGTCGTTCTCATGGTGGTCACGTCTCCTCTCTCTCTCTCTCTCTCTCTCTCTCCCTCTCTCTCTCTCTCTCCCCTCTTTCCCTCTTTTTCTCCCTCACTCTCTCTCTCTCCCTCTGCGCTCTCTACCTCTTCTCTCTCACACTCTCTCTCCTCTTACTCTTTCTTTCTCTGTCTCTTCTCTCTCTCTCTCTCTCTCTCTCTCTCCTCTCTCTCTCCTCTCTGTCTTTCTCACTCCTCACTTTCACCGCTTTCTCTCTCGCTTCTCTCACTCTCTCTTCTCACTCTTTCTTTTCACTATCTCTCCTTCCTCTTTCCCCTCTCACTCTCTCTTTTCACTCTCTCCTCCTACTCTCTCTCCTCTCACTCCCCTCCGTGTCCCTCTTTTTCTTCTCACTCTCTCTTCTCACTCTCTCTTCTCACTCTCTCCTCTCACTCTCTCTTTCCCCCTCACTCTCTTTTCACTGTCTCTCCTCTCAATCTCTCTCTTTTCACACAGTCTCCTCTCTCTCCCCTCTTTCCCTCTTTTTCTCCCTCACTCTCTCTCCCTCTGCACTCTCTACCCCTTCTCTCTCACACTCTCTCTCTTCTCACTCTCCCACACTCTCTCTCTTCTCTCTCTCTCTCTCTCTCTGTCTCTCTCTGTCTCTCTCTCTCTCTCTCTCTGCTCCATTGCGGTCTCTCATGACTAAGTTTTAACTCATTGTCGATGTGTGACTTTGTCCAGCGTGGTGGTGTTGTTGGTGGTGGTGTTGTTGGTGTTGTTGTTGTTGTTGTTGTTGTTGTTGTTGTTGTTGTTGTTTAGTTCTTCACTCCCTCTCTCTGTTTCTCTCTCCGCAGATTCACCCACTAGTGATTCAGCTAAATCTAAGGTGAGTGTAAATCCTGGCCTGAAGCTCTCTGGTAGGGCAGTTAAGCACAGTGGG
Organism: Prochilodus magdalenae; assembly: GCA_024036415.1. Lineage (NCBI taxonomy): Eukaryota > Metazoa > Chordata > Actinopteri > Characiformes > Prochilodontidae > Prochilodus > Prochilodus magdalenae. The sequence goes on along the minus strand of JAMWET010003476.1, from coordinate 32,409 downwards.
GTGAGTTAGACCCAACCAAATTCACCCCCACCCCCCCCCCCCAACCCCACCCAGTGCAGTGCTTCATTCTGACCCTGGGCAAGCCTGCAGGTCTGCTCTGACAGAAGGATCAGAGTCCATTGATTTTCTTTTCTGTCCATCATTTGGTGAAAGAATTTTCCCACATCCTGGCTTGTCCTCTGTTCACATTCCATACCTGCTCTGGGGATAGGGGATGCTGCTTTCGGAGGGGGTCACATTGTACTCGTTTTTGAAGACAAAGTTTTCCTGAAGCTAGGATGAACGGGAAGGCAGGGTTCCATTGTAAATATGGGAAGGAGATTAGTGGCTTGGATTAGTGGACTAGAAATGATCAGGAGAGTGATCGTACTGAAGGGATCACGGCACAGTTTAAACCTCTGGCAGCTGAGGTATACACTCATCATCAAAGGAACGGATGCACAAATATCTGCACCCAGAAGGAATCACCCGACAGGAGTGAAACTTCAGCGACTTCCACTTAACACGACTGTCCTTAACACCACGTCACCATCACCAGAGACTGCAGTGGTGTCGTACCAGACTGTCATGGAGTGACTCAGAATGGCAGCGGGTCATCTTCAGTGACGAGTCCCGCTTTAGTCTTGGTGGAGACGCCCAACGAATCCGTGTGTGGAGGCACCGTGGTCAGCACCAAGATGGACAGTTTGTCGTCACACGTCCAGAAGAACCTGGTGTCCCTCCACCTCCACCCCTACCGCACCATCTGCAGGAACTGTGTGAGGATGTTCAAGCTGCATGGGATGGATTATCACAGGACTCCATTAGGAACCTCTACAGCTCCATACCGAGACGTCTGGCGTGTTGGGTTAGCGAACACGGCGGCCCGACGCCATACTGAGAGACAGACTTCTGTATGTGTAGCTCAATAAATATTGATCATATCAGCCTAAATTTATCATCAGTTATTGATCCTGGTCACCTTTATCCTCCTTCCCAACACACCTGCACTCCCACACCTCCTCCTGGGTGCAGCTGTTCCTTTGACTGATGAGTGTACAAGGCTGAAGTTGGCTTTTTGCCTGTTCCACCCTGAATGGAGCAGTTGCCAGAATTTGAGCTGCTGCTCCTATTAAGCAGTACCGGAATTCCAAGCCGTATTCCAATTTATTGGAATTTCCTGCTTCAGCTTGTATGGTGCAACAGCTACATGCAGACACCTGCACATGTGCCAGAGGTGCAGTTACAGTCAGCAGTATGTGAATATGATTGGAATTGAAATGTACTGTTCCACCTTAACTGGTGCAGCAGTCACATTCAGGCACCTGTACAGGTACATTCCACAGCACTGGAGGATTCATTATGGAGGAGTGGAATTCCAAGCAGCATTGCAGTTTCCCAGTTCACCTTATGTGCAGGTGCCTGTATGTAACTGCTGCACTATTTAAGGTGGAATGGGACGTTCCACTAGGAAGCCAGCTTCAGCTCTGTCGGATTTCTCAAGTCATTGGTTTTATGCATGTGTCCCATATACTTGCCCCCTAACCGCGGACTCTGCCGGAATTTGGAAGGTGTAGTGCTTTAGAGGCAGCAGACTAGACACTGGAAAAGGATCCAAGGGCTGTTGGGATTGATAGATCCCTGACACAGCTAACTGGGATAATGTTAGCGTAAATTCGTACGGAAGAAATCCAACCGGTATACCGAATAAACGGAATATCTGATCTATGCTAAGCTAAGCTAGCCTACCATTTTTGGGATTCGAGGTATATAGCGGATGGAACTGGTAAAAGAAGAATTTCAACCAGCGACCCGGATGAACCGGAATGTCTGACTTCGATACCAAAGTAAACTTCCTAATGGAATTAGGGCTTATCCGTTTTATTCAGCTGGTTTAATCAGTACACTGGGAAACGCCTTTTCCAGGTGGTCACCTGCCCTGTGCACTGGAACGGTCTAAGCTCCAGGCAGTCGGTTCGTTTGGCACAGGCGTGTATTTTTTTCCCAGATCAATTTCGAAACTGTGCACATCAGACCAACCCAGCCGTCTGTGATTGGTTACTGCGGCAGCCTGTCAGTCGTACAACCTGTAGTCCTTGGGAATGATTAGCTATGGAGCGTCCCTGACTCCGTAGGTGACTCGTAGGTGAACATCTGTCAGAGTGTAGGGCTGGTGGTCCTGCACCGTCTCGCGGATCACGTGGCACTCCGTAGCCTCCGCACAGGCCTGTGCAGAGCAGATAATGTTTTTGAGCCTTCAGAGAAACGCAATATGACCCCTTCTGATCCCCAGGTCATCTTCAACCTCCCCAGCTTTGAGCAAGGCATCATGCAGCTGTCTCCCGTGCTACCACCGCTGTTGCTGGTTTTGCTAGTATGCCTTTAAAGCTGTGCCTCCGTTCTTGGGCTCTCTCTCTTTGTCTGATTTCAGAGCCGTAGGCGTGGTGCTGCGGTTCCACCTGCCTGGCCAGCGGTTAGGCCTTTGGTGTAGTGGTGTCCTAGATCCTAATACTTGTCTTGAGTTCACCTGGGTCTTACCTGTCTCTGTCTGTATCCTAGTCACACTTGTTTCTCCCTTTCTCTCTTCCTCGTTCCCCTTTCTCTCCTCGTCTCACTCTCGCTCTCTACAGGGCTCCTGGGGCTCGGGGAAGGATCCGTCCAGCCGCGAGCTGGTCTCCTCAATCTTTGCTGCGGCCAACCGCAAACGAAAGAAGCACAAGGAGAAGCTGCAGCCTAGCAGCTCTGACGATGACCTGGATGCCGTCTTTCCTAAGAAAGAACTACCTGTCCCAGGCCAGGCGGTTGCAGGAGGAGACAGGAGGAGCCCCGTACCAGCCGGAGAGAAGCATCATGGGAAAGAAGACGCCACGACGACGCCCAAGAGCCGAAAAGAGCACAGAAACTCCTTCTTCATGAGAGAAAAGCCTTCAGCCTCTCCGAAACACTCGCCCAGCCTCGGCTGCCGGACCGCCATTCGTCCCAAAAGCTCCCTGTCCGATCCCCCTTCTCAGGTAGACGAGGCTACCTCAGACCTGGGCACCATGAGCTCCGGAGCCTCCGTCCCCAGAAGCAGGCCCAGGAAATGGGGTACGTCAACCCTGTCGGCAATGGAGCTTTCTCCAGCAGGGCCAACAGGAGCCTCAGCCACTGCGGAAGTGAGCTCCATCACATCAGATTACTCCACCACCTCCTCCAACACCTTCCTGACAGGGGCGGAGTCAAGCGCACTGAGCCCAGAGGTGCAGTCGATGGCTGAGAGCCGCGCCGGAGACGAGGCCGACGATGAGCGAAGTGAGCTGATCAGCGAGGGAAGACCGATGGAGACGGACAGCGAGAGTGACTTCCCTATATTCACCAGTGGGGGCGCTGTAGCCCCTGCTATGGACCCCATGCACAAAACTGAGCCTTCTGTGGCTAAGGACAAAGCTGACAGCCGCCGCCTCCTGCCCTCCCATAGGCTGATTGAGTGTGACTCCCTGTCCAGGAAGCGCTCCGTGAGGCAAAAGACAGACAGCGAGTCTTCAGTGGAGGCAGCTGGAGCTGGAACTGGAGCTGGGAGCCGGCCTGAATCCAACCGCCTGTCCCGTGTCCTGGAGGCTATGAAGAAAGGCCGTTCCACCGGCAGCCTGAGCTCGTCGTCTTCTCGCAGCGAGTCGGATCGCAACGAGCCATCCAGGCGTCTCAAAATCACAGAGAGGCTGAAGTCCCGCCTCCGCTTGTCCGCAGACGACATGTTCGGCATAGGGGACAGAAAGAGTCGTACGCCCGACGACTCAAAGAAGAAGAGCATCCGTCGGCGCCACACCATGGGCGGACAGCGGGACTTCGGAGAGCTAGCGGTTATTAACGACTGGCATGAGCAGGGTGGGGGTGATCAGGGGGCCGAACTGTCTCCTACTGAACAGCTTAAAACCCAAGAAGGCTCAGTCCGGGACTGGTTAGCCCGGGAACGCTGGAAGGCAGGGGGTCCTCGGGTGGGCAAAGAAACTGACAGGTTAGCGGCGTCAGAGTTGAAGGCTGGGGCTGCTGAGGAGCCAAATCACTCGGCTTCTAACCCACTGCACTCAGTTTCCTCCCCGAGCCCCCAGTCCAGCACGGAGCAGGCGAACGGAGGTGGGCCGCAGGCGAAAGGCAAAACCGGCCTCAGCCTGGGCACCGACGCACACCCGCACAAACTATCCGGGGCGCAAGTTGTCCGCTCTCGGTTCTACCAGTGTCTATGAAGCGCCAACAGTTGTCTGTCTGTCTGTCGGTATTTGTGTTTGGGTTCTTATGATCGGTGTGGCCCTGTCCTGGCTCTGGAGTCCCTCTGTCCCGCACATTTTGGACCGCACTCTGCTCTAATACACAAAATCAAGTTGGGTAGTAGTGGTCCAAACCAGATCCTACTGAGACGCAGATTCGGTTTCAGGTTGACGGTGTGAATCTGAGATTTTCAGTTCCGAGTTGGACCTCTTTCAAATGTGGCACTAAAACCCTATATGAACCCTATACTAGAACCCGATACGTTCCAACGTGACCTCAGTCTGAACAGTTAGATCAGAATCCATCCATCTGCCGTATGCCAAAGTTTGGGAACCCCCCTGGTCAAATGACATGTCTTGTTGTTGTCCTAGGTGAATGCAAGTGAGCCCGTCCTCCCTTCGGCCCATACTAACACACAGTGGATAGGTTTTTTTTTTTTTGGTCACCTGTATTTATATTAGCACATAAGCCCTTAGAACATTAGAACTATGTTCACAGAACCCAAGATGCTCCCATAAGGTTGTTCACCACAGGCGTAGCACAGATTCAGTAAGATATCAATAGTAGGATATTGATAATGACACTATTGATGCTCAGTGGTACACACACAGGAGAGGACATGCATGGTGCTGTAAATAATAATAATAATAATAATAATAATTAATAAATAAATAAGTACAAAATAATAATTCCATGGACATTTAGACTGATACAGGTTATCAGTACCACTGAGCTCTCACTAACTTCAGCAGTTTCTTCTCGATGTGAGACCAGGCCATAATTGTTCCTGTGTTGTATGTATCCCGGCTGTAGTCCACTCCAGAAGAGTAATATCCCAAAAATAGGAAATTTTCAATATTACCTTTTGGGCTGCTTTGATGGCAGCCAGCCAAACAGATCCTTGTTTGATGAAGAGAGCGCAATCAGAGTAGCCAAGTAAAAGGAAAGTCAGTGGGTCTTGGGTATAGAGTGTCCCAAAATATTAGGCAGAGTGTCTTAAACATAAGACATCCACAGTCACACATGCCCAAAACATATATCTACAGGGGTTGGACAATGAAACTGAAACACCTGGTTTTAGACCACAATCATTTATTAGTATGGTGTAGGGCCTCCTTTTGCGGCCAATACAGCATCAGTTGGTCTTGGGAATGACATATACTGCGTCCTGCACAGTGGTCAGAGGGAGTTTAAGCCATTCTTCTTGCAGGATAGTGGCCAGGTCACTATGTGATGCTGGTGGAGGTTCGTCCTTCTTGGTGGTATGCTGACATTACCCTGGATACCGTGGCTCTTGATACATCACAAAGACTTGCTGTCTTGGTCACAGATGCGCCAGCAAGACGTGCCCCAACGATTTGTCCTCTTTTGAACTCTGGTATGTCACCCATAATGTTGTGTGCATTGCAGTATTTTGAGCAGAACTGTGCTCTTACCTGCTAACTGAACCTTCACACTCTGCTCTTACTGGTGCAATGTGCAATTAATGAAGATTGGCCACCAGGCTGGTCCAATTTAGCCATGAGACCTCCCACACTAAAATGACAGGTGTTTCAGTTTCATTGTCCAACCCCTGTATGTACCAACGAGGTACCAAATACAAGTAGCGTATGGATCTACTCTAATTTAAAATGTGGAAGTAGTAAAACGGTTCAGCGCTGTGGAAGCTCATCATTAGGTTCACTCTCCCAGAACACACTGTGGGATCAGAGTACGAGGACACTCTAGCTACCACGCTACTGCTAATGTAACAGGAGACTCTGTAGAGGATGGGACGTCATCCACAGTTGCTGTTTATCGGATGAATCCGAGCAAATACGTAGAAACTGTGTTCTGAAATTTGCAGAAACCTGTAGATTATAGAAGGGGTTACTTATGTTCACCTTGGAAACCAACAGATCATGTGATCAGGGGTCAAAGCCTTCCTATATATCCGCACGTCGACTAGCCGGAGGTAGCAGTGTCCTGTGTCGGACGCTGGAGCATCTGAGCTCTTAGCGCTTCGTGTCGGTGGTTCTGGAGGACAAGCGTGAGTAAGCGTGAGGGTTTCAAACTTCCAGACGTTTAAAACCACCATCGGCTTGGCTTTATCTAGCGTGTAAGGTGTCTAGTACTTTATCTAGCGTCTCTGTTTTGGTCTTGGGATTTCTAACGTCAGATCCGTGACTGCTCTCGACTGTGCGCGGTTTCTCCTCTTACCCAAGAACAAATTCCCAAATAACAGTACACTGGTAAAGGGTAGAATTTTCCGGAAAACTGCGGAAGAGGGTTTTCAGAACGTCTTAGGAACGGATGCTGGAGGACCATTTACATTTATGGACTTGAGCTGAGGTTCTTATCCAGAGCGACCTGCAGGCTTATTCATATTACCAGTAGGTCAGTGTAGTGTTAGGAGCCTTGCCCAATGACTCTTATCAAACCCCCATCTCCCACATGGGGTGGTAGCTCTCTCTCTGGTGGGTAGTGGTGATGTCCACTGAGCCACACCCACCTTCCGCATTTAGACGTTACGGAAGAGGCTTAGGGAAGGTCGACCCATTGCTCTGTTTGTTGGTGGAGGGGTGTTCATGCAGGTCCGATTCGGAGCATGGCCTGTTCAGACTGGGAGCAGGAATAATACCACAGTGTGCGGGATGGGCTCTCCAGGACCAGGGCCCTTGTTTACCGAACCTCTCCGAGTACGAGCGCTGAGCTGGGATCGGTTTATACGCTGTATATGCAGCACTGAATCGGAATGACGTGGCCTGACGAGACCCGGGCCTGTATCCATTAAGCATCACTCAGTAAACATACTGATCTAAGATCAGCTCTCCAATCAGTCCTCTCCAATCAGTCGTGTGATTGGATTCAGAGTAGGGATGTGGAAAAATTGTTTTAACAGGAAACAGTCCTTCACGCCGACGTATATCCGTAGCCTCGGGTCTTGAAAGGGTGTGAGGTCACCTTGGATTATCGGTTACCCTCCGCTGTCTGCTGTGGAGGAGGCTGGGCTTCATGGCACACGCTGTAGCCGGCATACCACAATCACGCTCACATTGGAAGCTGGTTTTCAAAAATTCAAAAAGTCAAAAAATTAAAAATTCAATTTTGGTGAAATTTGAAGCCAAAATTCTCCTCCAGTTTTGGGGTTCATCCGGTGAACCGTCTTTGTGGTGCATCATTAATTCAGAGTTGTATAAAAGCCATATGCTCCTGGAGATCTACCTTCCTGGAAGCTTGACCTCTAACCCAAACCCAAACCTCGTTTAAGGACCCCTAAAACCGATACCCAGGTGGTCCCAGCTTTTGATTTTGTAGTCTCCAGAAACCTAGACCTCCCAGAGCAGGGTGGGTGACGACTGGCGTAGACTGATCCCATATCAGCGTTGAGGTTTGGCGGATGGGGTGAATGAAAGAGTGAGTGGATGCTAGTAGAACTTTGGTGAATGCACAAGATTGGAAATTTGGTTCTGGTATGCTCCTCCTTATTTTATTTTTTTTTCCCAAAGTGTAATTGTATATATCTCTATGTTTATAGACTCATAAGGCCGAATAACTGGAGTAAAATATATCAAGCTCACTTTAACAGGCAGTACTGGAACAGACGTACGTAGCTCTTCTCTGGAAACCCCAGCAAATATGAAGGCACTCCAGCGTTGGGGGCGTAGGAGCGGCGTTGTTTACCTTCTCTTTCTTGACCGGCGAGAGAGCGATCTCTCCTGCCTCGGACGCTTTGAGCAGCTGAGCGACTGTTACTAAAGAACACTAACCTTAAAAGGAATGAAAGACAAAAAACGCTCACGATATTCATTTCCTGTTACTCATATGAAGAATGTATATGCTTGCTGTGCTGTCATACTAACATACAGGTAGTTGCTTGTTACCGGGAAACTACAGTGTACATATTTTTCCGTACTTGATGTTTATATATATATATATATTCCGAAGTCGAGTCCGTCCCTGGGCTTCTTTTCTGTGCTGTGTGCTGTGGGAAGCTCTTTTTACAGTGCGTCGGAGCAGCCAGACATTAAAACGGACAATGCTAGAATGAAGTGGTTTTATATTTCTACAGGTTTGAGCAGCGGGTGCTTGATCCTTTACACCGGTACCGCGCTAGCTGCCAACGTCCTCCTGCATAACTGGAACGCAGGCATGGCAGGAAGGGCCAGGCAGTCACACGGAGTCGCGTTTTATGAAGAAGTGCCTCGTTCGTTCAGCGGACCCTTCGGGAACAGGAACGGGTGCCCCGTTGGTATCCGTTCCGTCGCTGTCGTCACTGATACGGAAGGATCTTGCGAAGGACCCAAGGCCCATTTTGGAAATACGGATACTCTACGTTTTTATACCATGCGTCCCACAAACAGTGCTTCCACTACTTCAGCCTTCCAGTCTTAAGCCGGGCTGCCATGGGTCCGCTGTTGTTTTTACACTCTCTGTGGAGTTTTATTGAGATGGTAAATTAACTGTGTATATATATATATATATATATATATATATATATATATATATATATATATATATATATATATATATATATATATATATATATTTCTTTGTTTTTCTTTTTTTTTTTTTTTGGTGTTTTTTTCAGTTCCCTTGGTCCAAAGTCGGAATGTGACCAGTGCAGCAACCTGTACGGGGTTGGAGAGGCTGGGACGGTGTGCATGACGTCATGCTTCTCTAAGCAAGTTCCATCTTGCCTGTATGACAACCAAATGCAAAGGAAAAAAAAAAAAAAAGGAAGAAAAAAAACACTGGAAATAAATCATCTTTTTATGAAAACCGTGTGTCTGTTATTGCTTCCCTTTACATCAGGCTTACTGTGGTGTCATTCGCCGAGTCGGCACTATTATAGTTTTCCGGGGTACCTGGTTTCAGTGGCGTTTTGCTGTGGCCAGTCCAGATGTGATGTGAATGCTCCTGAATGGTCATCATGCTCCTGGACCGGTCACATTTGTAGCCCTGTGTACAAAGAGAATAGTCATCTTGGAGTACTGGGATAGGAATATTATGTTCCTCTGTCAGATGATGGTTGTTCCAGCAGCTCAGTGTAGACACTGTTAGTCATTATTTTAAGGTACTAGGTCATACAGGCTTTCAGTGCCTTCCTAAACTAGTGGGAAATCACTGGGTTAATGTAAGTACACATACATATCCATCTCCAGCTAATAACTTCATATCTGACTCAGAATTTTGGGCGGTATTCGTATAATAAGATGTGATGTATGCTGCGACCTTTAAACTTTTAACAGCTCTACCTTAACCGCCCAGCTAGCCTTAGGTCCACCTTACTTAGCCATCACCACCTTAACTAGGTTGCTAGCCTTAGCTCCACCTTACCTAGCCATGGCTACCTTAACTAGCCAGCTAGCCCTAGGTCCACCTTACCTAGCCATCTCTACCTTAACTAGCCAGCTAGCCATTTCTACCTTAACTAGCTAGCCAGCCAACTAGGTAGCTAGCCTTATCTTTGCCTTACTTAGCTATATGTACCTTAAATAGCCAGCTAGCCCTAGGTCCACCTTAGCTAGCCATCTCTACGTCAACTAGGTAGCTAGCCTTAGCTTCATCTTGCCTAGCCATTTCTACCTTAACTAGCCAGCTAGCCTTAACTCCACCTTACCTAGCCATCTCCACCTTAACTAGCTAGCAAGCCAACTAGGTAGCTAGCCTAAGTCCACCTTAGCTAGCCATCTCTACCTTAAC
>JAMWET010003476.1:0-17500 GCA_024036415.1 Prochilodus magdalenae | reverse complement strand
TGTGAGTGGATCAGACACAGCAGTACTGCTGGACTGAAGCGTCCACGAGCCAAAACTATCCAGCCCCAGTCCTGTGGGGCAGCGTCCTGTGGGGCAGCGTCCTGTGGGCTGCGTCCTGTGCCCACTGCTTAAGGACTAGAGGACGACCAACACTGCACTGTGCAGCAGCAGATGAGCTATCGTCTCTGACTGTCCATCTACAAGGTGGAGCAGCAAGGTAGGAGTGTCTAATAGAGTGGACAGTGAGTGGACACAGTGTCTAAACACTCCAGCAGCACCACCCACACTAACACACCACCACCACGTCAGTGTCACTGCAGTGCTGAGAACGATCCACCACCCACACCATACCTGCTCTGTGGTATGACTGATGTTATGACTGATGGGTGTATCTGACGCTACATCAGTAGTATCACAGCTGGTAATAGAAGGAGCGCTGGAGGTCAGGGCATTACATGTAGTATTCAGGTAGATGAGGTGACTGTTATCGCAGTGCAGACATGTGCGGTGTCAAGTAAGGCCACCTAAATCAATCACACGACGCCACAAAAGTAAACCTCACTCTGTTCCCACCACTGATCTACAGGAGACACGTGGCTGATGAAGGGTTCTCGGACACGCGGAGCAGAGCAGCCACAGCGCTCACCTGCCTTCGCCTTTGAAGGATAGATCAATAAGCCCCATACCAAACAGTAACACGATGTACGAACCTCGGGAGACGCTGCCGAGCTCCTAAAATAGTCATTGCGTATCCCAGGATATATTGGGCTTGTCCCGAGCCTTAAACTGTTTACATGAGTAATCCGGAGCCGCAGTAATCATTCCCCGTGTGTTTCCTACCGAAGAAACGTCTGGGAGCTGAAACCTGTCCGCTGGCCGCAGCGCTAATCCTGCAATCCTGCGTAAGGTGTTTGTGTGGGATCCGGGAAAGGTGTCTGCTCTCTGGGATTAGCTGAATCGGTTGTGTTTGGTAGAGTAGAGCCCTGAGCTCTGTGCTGGGCTGGAGCCTCATAATCCGGCTCCAAGGGCCACTCCAGCCGAAAGCCTTGTTAACTCAATCTTGTCCAACAGCTACGGTTAGTATCCTGAAGGAAATTGTTCTAGGAATTTGGTATTAAACCTCGTTTTTTAACATCCCAAATTTGGGATATGCTGTAAAATGCAGTCGGTGGTTGGTTGATTGTCTAGAACCTTTATTTAACTGATACAAGTGTAAAATGTTGTCCAGTGTTTTTACAGAACCTGTACAGGTGGTAGTAGCTTCAGGCTCCTGTAGATGGCGCTGCACGAGGATGATGGGGCTATAAACCCCTGTGGGGTGTGAGTGACGGGATCCATAGATTGGGAAGAGGAGCTACAGTGCCGGGAATGTCTCGTTCCATGTGTGGAAAACGTCTCCAGAGCAGATGTTAATGATGTGGGCGTGGCCAAAGACCATAGTGTGAAGAAAGTAGCTGAATCTGCAGGTGTATGGAAGCAGTGTACGGTCATACGGGTCTACCAGCAGTGGGAAAATCCCAGTCTACAGGGAATTCTCGTCGGAACTGTGCCACCAAATCTGGCCCATCTTCACAACTCTCTGATGTACGAGTGTCTGAACACTGATGTGGCTACATCCAGAAACTTCCGATCCAGTCACAGCTGTTGTTGGTGCTGGTGGAGGTGCTACACACTGTTAGGGTGCTGTTTATGAAATGTCTGAGACGTTCTGTGAGCACAGTTTCCATTAAGGATGAAGCAGCATAGCTCCCTGCTCCACCCATCTACACGGCCCTGCTCCAGACTGTCGTATAAATGAGGTTGGGCCGCTGCTGGTCCTATCCCCTTCTTCCACCCATGGCGTACCGAGCCCAGCATGGCGTTGCTCTGCTCTCACCATGAAGCTCATCATAGACATTCAGTTAACGAGCTAATACCGTCACCGCTACTGTGGACCTCTCGAGTAGGGTCCAGAGCTGTCTAGGTGAATCTCATGGTTTCTGAGCTAGGCAGCCACCGAAACTGACCTGGTTGTCTTACTCTGCAGTTTGTGGGCTGGAACCTTAATGGATGAGCAGAAGAACTGATACGCCCTTGGTTTTCGACTCTCTCTCTTGTATTCTCTCTTTGATTTGGTTGGCTGATTGTTTTGGCTCTCTGGTTTCCAATGTCCCGTTAGTTTATTGGTGCACTCTGTGGTTATCTCCTTTGGTTTAGTGTGCCTTATCTCTGACTCTCTGGTTCTCGACCTCTGCCTGCCTCTCTGTTTTGACTCAGGCTGCGTCTGATATGGCTTACTTCCATACTACCGAGTACGTGAAAGCAGAGCGCGAGAATAGTTAGTACGTCCGAATACACAGTGTTCATAAACCGGTACGTGGAAAGTCCCAGATGACGTACTACACCGGGAGAGATTTTGAAGTATGCGACCCTGGCACCCTGTCCTATCCCATGATTCCACAGGAGCTACAGAGCTGTACGACGAGAAAAAATGTCGGAAAGTGAGTCAGCTGTTTACGAGGGAATTAATTCCTCAGCATGCGTTTTCTGCGACCTCCTGCTCAACGCTGCCTCCTTGTGTTCATTGTGAATGCTAACCACAGCGAACGCTACTGTTGATACCGGATGGTAAAGACTTTACAGACCTTTGGCTTTTAAAGAAGGGGGTTTGCGGAGGTCCGGGTCAAATGCCACAGGTAAGATGGCGGTAGTAGTGTGTCCAGGGACGTGTGCAAACCTCGCACGCTAACAATACGTACTTCTTTAATGGCTGATCCGTACGTACTAGATCCAATTCAGTACGTGCTGCTTAGGTATGCCTTTTCCGACGTAGCCTCCGTCTTGTCCCTTAGTTATGTTTGCCTGGCTGATGATGTGCCACACTGTCCACCTGTTTAATGAAACTCCGCTTTTAGTGGTGCACCTGTACAATGCCATGGTGTACCTGTGCATTGCCATGGTTTGCTTGTGCGGTACCACCTGTACAGGACCCTTAGATATTTGGCCTAATGATTGCTCGGTACAGTAATAATGCTCCTGTTTGACAGGCCCTGATAAAACCATCCTCTGACAGACCTTTACCCAAACCTCTGTCACAATAAAGGTGTGCTGTGTGGACTTGTCCTCTTTTCATGCTCGTCATGTTGACACTGTAGCGAAGCGTTACATGCGGGCTGATGTGTTTGCAGTAGGCTGTGGACTGTATACCGTAAACGAGAAGTTGCAACACTGAGCTCAAATACCGAGCCGGCAGGTCTGGGTGTGACGGAGTGCGTATCCCTTATTAGACTTTATTAAGTTGGTGCCCTTACACTCTTCATCTAAACACCAGCTCCACCCGAAAGGAGGTGTGGGAGTGCGGTGCTGTTGGGAAGGAAGATAAAGGGGACCAGGATCAATAACTGATGATAAATTTAGACTGATATGATCAATATTTATTGAGCTACACATACAGAAGTCTGTCTCTCAGTATGGCGTCGGGCCGCCGTGTTTGCTAACCCAACACGCCAGACGTCTCGGTATGGAGCTGTAGAGGTTCCTAATGGTGTCCTGTGATAATCCATCCCATGCAGCTTGAACATCCTCACACAGTTCCTGCAGATGGTGCGGTAGGGGTGGAGGTGGAGGGACACCAGGCCTTCTGGACATGTGACAGCAAACCGTCCATCTTGGTGCTGACCACGGTGCCTCCACACACGGATTTGTTGGTCGTCTCCACCAAGACTAAAGCGGGACTCTTCACTGTAGATGATGTTTGTTAGCTGTTAGCATAGCTAGCATGACAACAGCTCTGATCACTGCAGGGCATGGTGATAAATATGATGATGACTCGAGCATCTGGTGGCGATGGCGAAATTCGAGATGGAATAGAACATGTTCTGTGACGTTTGGATCTGCAGATTGATTGGCTGTGATTGGCTAACTCACTGTTAGCTTGTCAAACAGGCTCCTGACCCACACAGTGCCGTACAGCACAGTGCAGGTTTGATTCTGACTAACACTGATCTGTTGACGCAGGTTTAGTCGAGTTGAGTGATTGACAAATAGCCCTTTTCCACCAACACGAAACTGGTTCCATTGGTGCACCTAAGCCATTGAGCCATCTGGCGCAGCTCCACCATCAGTAAACACGACTGGAACCCGAAACGTTTCCCCAGCTGGAACCAAAGACTAAATGGTTCTTCAGCATGCACTGTGACCACATCTATGGGTGTGTTAGCTGGTGAGGACAGAGAAGGCCTCATGGCAATACCCAGTGGTCCACTTTAACCGTTATGTCTGAAATGGTCCACTTTCTTACTCATTGACTGGATGAGAATGGACACTATATAGGACAGTAGAGGGAGTTTGGACCCTTACCTACACCGGAAACAAACCATCTTAACCTTTCGCTTCTTAAACAATTCAGAACAATAGAGGCCCACGGCTTCATCAAAACACACTGCTGTAATTCTTATTCGCTCTGTTTTCCACGTTGTAACGTGTTTTGTCATAACTATACATTTGAGACGTTACTTCTGTATGTGTAGCTCAATAAATGTTCCCTAGCAGAACATTCTAATTATGTCTCAGTGGAGGAGAACATTGTGAAACAACGTGAATTCAGGAGAACATTCTGGGACAGTGATAATGGAGGACAACGTCGTAGCTCAGTGTGAGGACTGGGGCAACATTCTGGTACAGTGGTAATGGAGGACAATGTCGTAGCTCAGAGTGAGGACTGGGGCAACATTCTGGTACAGTGGTAATGGAGGACAACATTCTGGGACAGTGATAATGGAGGACAACGTTCTGGGACGGTGATAATGGAGGACAACGTTCTGGGACGGTGATAATGGAGGACAACGTCGTAGCTCAGTGTGAGGACTGGGGCAACATTCTGGTACAGTGGTAATGGAGGACAATGTCGTAGCTCAGAGTGAGGACTGGGGACAACATTCTGGGACAGTGATAATGGAGGACAACATTCTGGGACAGTGATAATGGAGGACAACGTCGTAGCTCAGTGTGAGGACTGGGGGCAACATTCTGGGACAGTGATAATGGAGGACAACGTCGTAGCTCAGTGTGAGGACTGGGGGCAACATTCTGGGACAGTGGTAATGGAGGACAACATTCTGGGACAGTGATGATGGAGGACAACATTTTGGGACAGTGATGATGGAGGACAACATTCTGGGACAGTGATAATGGAGGACAACGTCGTAGCTCAGTGTGAGGACTGGGGGCAACATTCTGGGACAGTGGTAATGGAGGACAACATTCTGGGACAGTGATGATGGAGGACAACATTTTGGGACAGTGATGATGGAGGACAACATTCTGGGACGGTGATAATGGAGGACAACGTCGTAGCTCAGTGTGAGGACAGTAGAAGAGAACATTGTTGAGGAGCATGAACCGAGGAGAACATTCTAGTTTGGTGACAATGAAGGAAGACGTTCTAATACGGTATCAGTGGAGGGGAACGTTGTAGAACCGCGTGTAAGCAGGTGGATTTGCATACTGTTTCAACATTTCCAAGAGCCGGAAACCAAAAACCGGCTTTGGCTGTTACTCACAGCGAAGGCGAAAGTTCAGGACGATCTGGGATAGAACGGGAATCTGCAGTATGCTCAGATCTTACAATAGGAGCCAAAAACAAGTCCATGCTGGCCATGTTCCGTTGGAGTTCCCGTGTGGCGTATGTGTGGAACTCTGCACTAGGAATAAGGAAACCTGCTACACCTGAGCTGTGAGCAGATGCCTCTTGATGTTGTGCCTGGACTGGGTGCCACGGCTTGCCTGCGTTTCTGACCAGTTCATGTCCCATAGAGCTTCATGCTGTTCCTACTCCATGGGAGCTTTGACTGTGTGCTGCTGACCCATCCGATGGTCCTGCGATTTTATCACCGGCTCGGTTTCTTATTGTTGCTCCCATAGGACTCCAACAGTGATAGGTTTGGAAATGAGTCTCGGTTCCTCTCGAGGTTCTTCCTCTTGCTCTGAGGTAGTTTCTCCTTGCCACCGTTATCCATCCTTAGCTTCCTTCTGGGGGCTTGGACCCGGGTTGTCTAAAGAGCTGCTGTGTCCACAGTTCCAGTCAGAACCCACTTGGTTCCACTGCCTCTCAGGATGGGCTGTCTGCAGTAGCTGTAGTATTTAGTACATCACAATGTAAACCGACAAGCAGTGTCTTGCCTAAGCAGTCGCCAGAAGGACGTTTCCATCATCCTCTACCATGACGAGCATGCACGCCATCAAAAACGCTCCTCTTTTTTTTTCCCCCTCTTTTAGCACTTATTACATCTGGGATTTAAGCGGCGCTCATGAAGTGGTCCTGAAAGGCACGAAGGTTGGGCTACAGCTCACCGGCCTAATTCAAATCGAAGCTTTATTTGTTCAGCACCGTTTACGCCAACACTGGCGTGTAAAGTGCTCTACAGATTGACGCTCACAGTTAGGACGAAGACGATACAAGCCAAAAACACTGCCAGTGTTGGAGGTTTGGCTTTAGAACCCAGCCAGTAGTCCAGCTGAACCAATGTGAAGGGACAGAACGTTCTAGAGACTTCAGCACATGGGCACCACACACCATCCGAAAGGTTGTTGGCGTTGGGTAATAAACGCTGAGTCGGTACTTTAGCTTTTACGGTAATGTTTATAGGCCCCTGGGTTTATTATGAGAACGTTGTGGACCCGTGTGAATTGTGGAGGAGAACGTTGTGGACCCGTGTGAATGGTGGAGGAGAACGTTGTAGGAGCAGTCTAGTGAATGGTTAATAGAGGGAGAAAGATATAGGAGGCAGTTGTGGACCCGCGATGAAAGGTGGACCAGTGTGAGGAGAACGTTGTGTAATGAGCAGAACGTGTGAATTTGTGGACCAGTGGTGAACGTTGTGGACCCGTGTGAATTGTGGCGGAGAACGTTGTGGACCCGTGTGAATGGTGGAGGAGAACGTCGGGGACCCGTGTGAATGGTGGAGGAGAACGTTGTGGACCCGTGTGAATGGTGGAGGAGAATGTTGTGGACCCGTGTGAATGGTGGAGGAGAACATGATGGAGGAGAACGTTGTGGACCAGTGTGAATGGTGGAGGAGAACGTTGTGGACCCGTGTGAATGGTGGAGGAGAACGTTGTGGACCCGTGTGAATTGTGGAGGAGAACGTTGTGGACCCGTGTGAATGGTAGAGGAGAACGTTGTGGACCCGTGTGAACGGAGGCGTATGCAGATGTGGAGAAGGAGAATGTTGGTGGACCCGTGTGAAGGTGGTGGTGGGCAGGTCCCAGGAGAGGAATGTGGCGTGTGAGAGAGACCTTCTCTCCACACAGCCACCGGAGGAGAACGTTGTGGACCAGTGTGAACGGAGGAGAACGTTGTAGACCCGTGTGAAGGGAGGAGAACGTTGTAGAAGCAGAGTGAAAGAAATGGTGACCATCTTCCTCTCACGATCCATCTGGATACAGAGGAGAACGTTGTAGAGCAGTGTGAATGGTGGAGGAGAACGTTGTGGACCCGTGTGAATGGTGGAGGAGAACGTTGTGGACCCGTGTGAATGGTGGAGGAGAACGTTGTAGAGCAGTGTGAATGGTGGAGGAGAACGTTGTAGACCAGTGTGAATGGTGGAGGAGAACGTTGTAGACCAGTGTGAACGGATGAGAACGTTGTAGACCAGTGTGAACGGAGGAGAACGTTGTGGAGCAGTGTGAATGGTGGAGGAGAACGTTGTGGACCAGTGTGAACAGAGGAGAAGGCCTATGCAGATAGTGGAGAACAGACTGATGTGGACTGCTGGTCCTCCAAACCTTTAGTTGAGGTGGTGGTCATTAGGCAGGTCCAGATAGTCCAGGAGGAATGTGGCGTGTTTGAGAGGGACCTTCTCTCCACACAGCCACCAGGTGATAAAGCTCTGCCTGCAGGGGCCTTCGCTGACCCCTGGCCCAGTCGGTCGAGACCCCCTCTGATATCTGAGGTTCAGAGGTCAGGGGTGTAAACCTTGGCCTCCGCGGGCTTTGCTCATTAGCTGTGTCTGAGGAGGGAGGTCTGTGAGAGGACGGAGAGGAAGCTGTTAAAGAGACAGTCGTTCACCTGTCATACCATCCCATCTCATACAGCCCAGTACTTCTACACATGCAGAGACAGGGAATTCTGGGAATTTCATACTAAAGTTGAGCACAGGAACCTGGAGCTACAGCGTCCAGGAGCAGTATAGAACGGTGTGGATAGAGGGGAACGGTGTGGATAGAGGGGAACGGTGTGAATAGAGGAGAACGGTGTGAATAGAGGAGAACGGTGTAGAACGGTGTGAATAGAGGGGAACGGTGTAGAGGGGTGTGAATAGAGGGGAACAGTGTAGAACGGTGTGAATAGAGGGGAACGGTGTGAATAGAGGGGAACGGTGTGAATAGAGGGGAACGGTGTAGAACGGTGTGAATAGAGGGGAACGGTGTAGAGGGGTGTGAATAGAGGGGAACGGTGTAGAACGGTGTGAATAGAGGGGAACGGTGTAGAACGGTGTAGAACGGTGTGAATAGAGGGGAACGGTGTAGAATGGTGTGAATAGAGGGGAACGGTGTAGAACGGTGTGAATAGAGGGGAACGGTGTAGAACGGTGTGAATAGAGGGGAACGGTGTAGAACGGTGTGAATAGAGGGGAACGGTGTAGAACGGTGTGAATAGAGGGGAACGGTGTAGAACGGTGTGAATAGAGGGGAACGGTGTAGAACGGTGTGAATAGAGGGGAACGGTGTAGAACGGTGTGAATAGAGGGGAACGGTGTAGAACGGTGTGAATAGAGGGGAACGGTGTAGAACGGTGTAGAACGGTGTGAATAGAGGGGAACGGTGTAGAACGGTGTGAATAGAGGGGAACGGTGTAGAACGGTGTGAATAGAGGGGAACGGTGTAGAACGGTGTGAATAGAGGGGAACGGTGTAGAACGGTGTGAATAGAGGGGAACAGTGTAGAACGGTGTGAATAGAGGGGAACGGTGTAGAACGGTCTAAATAGAGGGGAACGGTGTAGAACGGTCTAAATAGAGGGGAACGGTGTAGAACGGTGTGAATAGAGGGGAACGGTGTAGAATGGTGTGAATAGAGGGGAACGGTGTAGAACGGTGTAGAACGGTGTGAATAGAGGGGAACGGTGTAGAACGGTGTGAATAGAGGGGAACGGTGTAGAACAGTCTAAATAGAGGGGAACGGTGTAGAACGATGTGAATAGAGGGGAACAGTATAGAAGTTTATTTATTTATTTATTTATTTATTTACCTATTTAATAATTGATTTCCTTGTTTGTTTGTTTGTGTATATTATTATTGATTTAACTGTTTTAATTTGTTTGTTTGTTTGTTTGTGTCACTGAGCGGTCCTGTGTCGTTGTTTTCCCTCATGGGTAAGGAGTCTGTTAGTCCTCCATGTGTTTAATATAAACGATATTTGATGGATCAACATTTGCTTTGGCCTGCTCCCGCGAACTGGAGGTCCAGATTTCAGATGAAACAGGCGCATTTGAATTTCTAAACCTTCTCCGGGTTTGCGGAAAATGCCAGACCCTCTCTGTTGTTCGTTACGCTAATTTGCATGGAAAAGCGTCCACTCGCCGCAAGAATGGAACAGCGCGACCTCCTCCGCCGTCCTCCACAACCTTTTCACTCTGTCTCTCTTTTCACAGAGGCTGAGGAGCAGCGCCGCTGGAGCACAGGTAAGAGCTTTCCCTCTACTCTCCTTTCTGTGGCTTTGTGTGAGACCTCCGCAGATCCACCTCTTCCAGGTGGGACAGAACAGGAAGTGGCTGTTTTATAAAGGACCTGGATGAGTGTATATGACAGTCTGCGGCGAGCTGATAGCCGGGGCTTTGTCTGAGCGTCACCTGTGTGCTATAATCGTTAGCTGTTTAGGGGGAGGAAGCTTCAGCCCTGTATGACGGCTCTGGGGAAGAGTCTCTGCAGGTCTGAGCTTGTCTGATCTACAGAGTGTGTGGGGCCGTGTCCGGGTACATTCCGCATGAATGGGCTGAAGTGGCGAGAACGTTCCCAAACTGCGCTTTCACGCCCGTCAGGTGCAGGGCTAAAGAGCGTTTGGCTTGTTCTCAGATGATGTCTGCTTTTCAGATTATTGTAGCGTCTGTGTGTCCGATCTCCAGCAGGTCTGACTGCAGCGTACGCTCTTTAGGAATTCCTGGATAGTTTGTTCCAGCCTAGCCGGACGGAATGAGAGCTCATCATTGCTGTTGTTCTTGATGGGTTTTCTATTCACCACTTTGCAAAACGCCTAACATCGTATATACCTTACACTAGGAAGAGCTCCATAACCAAAGACACATCAAGCCCAGGTCTCGTAATCCTGTTCCACCTGACCCCGCTCGGCCTACGGAATTAGAATTGGAATCAGACAGTATTTAAATGAGTTGTCGTCTTTTAACCCATCCGTGAAGCAGCATCTGAGCGACAGGCATTTGGGGCGCAGTTGAGGGCTAAGTGGCTTGGTGAAGGGCACGCCGGTCATGTCCTGTCAGTTCTGGGAATGGAACCGACGACCTTCCAGCCACAAGGCTGGTTCCCTAACCTCCAGCCTACAACTCGGCCCATAGAAGAATTTGGCCAATGGATGGCATGGATGGGATGGGATGGCATGGATGGGATGGATGGCAGGGCTGTCTCCTTTCCCTGTTAGTTTCGTCTTTCTCTCCTCAACCGGGATTGACCAAAGGAGGATGGGTTCCCCCCTTGAGCCTGGTTCTGGGGGCTTGGACCCGGATTTCCTTGGACTCTGTGTTTTTCTTTCCTTTTGCTTTGAGACAACATTGGTTGTAAAAAAAAAAAAAAAAAAAAAAAAATATTGATTGATTCATTGATTGATTGATTGAGAAGACGATGGCCTTTCTGGACCACATGGACATATGGCTTCTCCTTGGCATGGTACACCTTCTAACGCATTTGTAGATTGCATGGTTTTCACAGACCATGATTTCTGTAGGTGTTCCTGAGCCCATGTAGTCCCGCATGTTGCAGCCGTCTGCCAGTGGGCCTGGCACCAACAGGACGATTCCTGGAGGGCCACCGCTTGTTAGATGTCTGCAGTGGTGGCTGTTGGGTCGGTCGGGTACAGCTGCAAGGCCCATCCCTGCTTACGTCACATGCGCGACCAAGCTTGAATCATTAGCACGTCTCACGATGTCAAACCCACCCACCACGTTTCGTTCCTGTCAGGTGGTTCCTTCTGGGTGCGGCTGTTCCTTTGACGATGAGTGAATATTTGAAGAACGATGAAGTGTGGAAGAAAGTAGCTGATGTTGGTGGTGTCTCTGGTGAGGTAGGCCCCTCGATAGCTAGTTAGCCAGCATGCTAGCAGCTAGTAAAGCTAGCTATGAATGCAAGCAGTTTGGTTTCTCCACGAATTTCCAAATTTCGAAACCAGCTAGCTTTCCTCGACGGAAAACCAGGTTCTCTCTCGCGCTCTCTCTCTCTCGCTCTCTCTCTCTCGCGCTCTCTCGCTCTCGCTCTCACTCTCTCTCTCGCTCTCGCTCTCGCTCTCTCTCTCGCGCTCTCTCTCTCTCTCGCTCTCTCTGTCGCTCTCTCTGTCGCGCTCACGCGCTCTCTCGCTCTCGTGCTCTCTCTCTCCTCTCTCTCGCGCTCTCTCACTCTGAGGGAGTAGGGAGTTCAGTTTCTCTCTGTGTCTGTCTCTCTCTCACTCTCGCTCGCTCTCTCTCTCGCTCTTTCACTCTGAGTGAGTGCAGTAGGAGTTCTGTCTGTCTCTCTCTCTGAGTGAGTAGGGAGTTCAGTTTCTCTCTGTGTCTCTCTCTCTCTCTCTCTCTCTCCCTCTCTAACTCTGAGTTCAGTAGGGAGCTCGGTTTCTTTCTCAGTGGTCATTGGAGTGGTCAGCAGTGAGCTAGCTGAAGAGTGAACATTTGAAGAACGATGAAGTGTGGAAGAAAGTAGCTGATGTTGGTGGTGTCGCTGGTGAGGTAGGCCCCTCGATAGCTAGTTAGCCAGCATGCTAGCAGCTAGTAAAGCTAGCCATGAATGCAAGCAGTTCGGTTTCTCCACGAATTTCCAAATTTCGAAACCAGCTAGCTTTCCTCGACCTTCTACACGGGACAACGCGAGCAACCTTGAACAGAACCACAAGAGACGACCTTTGGGTGACATAAGCGGGCTGCTGCCTGCTAGTGTGAACGCAGAGTAAGGCCCACTGTGTGTGAATTCCATCTTGCACCAAGCAGTCGCTTTAATCCAGGAACTGAATGCTATCGTACACCGAGGGTCTCCGGAATCAAACGCCACTGTTGGTCGAACATGAAGGTCTAACCCACAGGATTAGCATCTCCCCGCGCTCTAAGGTTGTCTAGCGTAGCCCACAGAGCCTCTGACGCACGCCGTGTTATGATCCTGCTGTTGGTCGGGTCGCTCCCTTCATCAGAACAGTTTCATAACACCGAGCACGCGCAGGGGAGTCATTGCTATTGGCTTCCTAAGTCCCTGAAAATCCCCTCTGCCCTCACTCTCCCCGCTCCGCGCACTAATAAGAAGAGTGGAACGGACTCCAGGCCTCGTGACCCTGGGCTGAACCCAAGCGCCCGACTGCCTGAGCTAAGCCTGCCGTGGCCCAGCGCGGTTTTCCAGCGATGCGATTCCTGCCTGCCAACGTAAACCTCAGAGCAGGCACGGCTTTCAAAGGCTTTTCTCGTCTGGAGAGTTGCAGCGCCGGGTGGGTGCAAATTAGCCGGCAGTGACCCAGAAAGGAGGGGGATCCAACGGGTTAAATTCCAGCCCAATGGGTGGAGATGCCTTGGAACCGCATGGCAACGCAAATATGAAGGGCAGGAAACGCGGAGCCCCGATCTTTTTATAACGCCAGAGCCGCGGTGGCGGAGCTCTGGACACCATTCCGGTTGTTCTGTTAGGGAAAAGGTCAAACGGGAAACTAATTAGGCCGGGTAATTACCTCAAGAGCCAAAACCAAACAGAGACCAGGTCCACCAGTGCTTCCTCTCCTCTGCTGTGTGTGTGG
Organism: Prochilodus magdalenae; assembly: GCA_024036415.1. Lineage (NCBI taxonomy): Eukaryota > Metazoa > Chordata > Actinopteri > Characiformes > Prochilodontidae > Prochilodus > Prochilodus magdalenae. Next base: position 4,532 of record JAMWET010003476.1, on the reverse strand, counting down.
GAGGGTGTGTGGTGTGTGTGTGGTGTGTGGGAATGGGAATTTTGATGCTTAAACAACAAGGGCTGCTTTCACTTCATTGTGTCGGCATTCGAATTTATTCGTTCCACTCAAAGGCTGGAGTCACCAGAGTTTCCTCATCCCCCCATCCCCCCCCCTCTTTTCCCCCTCCTTTGTATTCCGGGCTGCCCAGCGCACTTCTTTTCTCTGCTGCCACTTTTCACATCTCCTCATGTGCCAAGGCTTCTGTTTTAAATTCGGGAAGAGAGGGAGGAAAGGCCAGAGAGAGGGAGAGGGAGGGAGGTAGGAAGAGAGTGGGAAAGAAGGATGAAGGGAGAGAGAGGGAAGATCCTTTGTGCCACTCTCTTCTGGGGTACTTGGTCTCCTGAGTGTCCTGACAGGCTACCCGCTGCTCCTGGGAACTGGACCCGGGGATTCTGACCCCCAGCATCCGCCCTGCAGCTTCATTGCATCTCCTGCTTGTGGTTCCCCTCTCTGTTCTCCCCGAGCGGGTCTGACCCGGAGCGGTTAAACACATGAGTGCCTCTGTGCCGTGCGAACTCACTCTGAACCCGCCTCAGCGTGTTCCAGCCAGGCGTTCGGTGGAGCTGTGCGAACGTCTCGAAGGGGAATCCCACCCAGGTTTTAGAAAGTGTCTGCATATGATACCTGTCCAGATGAAAACAGTCAGTCAGAGTGGGTTTGGTGTGAAATGGTTGATTGTAGAGAACCTTACAGACCTTGATGTGCAGTACCAGGGGAACCAGGGGTCTCCATGATGTAGATTTGGAGGGTTTTAAAGACCACCCCCAGCTGGTTTACAAAGAGCTGCGAATGAGATCAAACCCATTTTAAAGGCTCCATGCCCCGGAAAACCAGGTTCTCTCTCGCGCTCTCGCGCTCTCTCGCTCGCTCGCTCGCTCTCTCTCTCTCTCTCTCTCTCTCTCTCTCTCGCTCTCTCTCTCGCGCGCTCTCTGTCTCCTCTCTCTCGCTCTCTCTCGCTCTTGTGCTCTCTCTCTCCTCTCTCTCGCGCTCTCTCACTCTGAGTGAGTGCAGTAGGAGTTCTGTCTGTCTCTCTCTCTCTCTCTCTCTCTCTCTCTCTCTCTCTCTCTCTCTGAGGGAGTAGGGAGTTCAGTTTCTCTCTGTGTCTGTCTCTCACCCCCTTACGCGCTCTCTCTCGCTCTTGCGCACTCTCTCTCGCTCTCGCGCGCTCTCTCTCTCTCTCTCTAACTCTGAGTGAGTGCAGTAAGGAGTTCAGTCTCTCTCTGTGTCTCTCTCTCTCTCTAACTCTGAGTGAGTGCAGTAAGGAGTTCTGTCTCTCTCTCTCTCTCTCTCTCTCTCTCTCTCTCTCTCTCTCTCTCTGAGTGAGTAGGGAGTTCAGTTTCTCTCTCTCTCTCTCTCTCTCTCTCTCTCTCTCTCTCTCTCTCTCTCCCTCTCTCTCCCTCTCTAACTCTGAGTTCAGTAGGGAGCTCGGTTTCTCTCTCAGTGGTTATTGGAGTGGTCAGCAGTGAGCTAGCTCCGCTGCAGATTGCTGGTGAAGGATGTGTCAGCATGTCTCAGGTGAGTCTGCTCTTACTCTGCTCCACCCGCTGCTACCTGTTTAACCCCGCACTGCTGGTTCCAGACTAGGCGGAGCTGTATGGGTTTGATGGTTGGCTTGGAGTGGAATTCCTCCTTTTTCCCGCATGTCTGTATTTAAACAGTTCAGATACCAGTAGTCATTCAGAGTGGGCTGGTGTGGAGGGCTCCCTTCCAGAGACACCGCCAGTCGTCTGATCACCAGGCGTCCTGAAGAGGTTGGTGTCCCTAAAAGCTCCCTCACGGAGAGTTCAGTGGCTTCTAGAAATTCCCAAAAAAGACGGATGTTATCACTATTTTCCCATCGTCAGCATTCCCATGACTCAGGAGACACGTGTAGGTGCACCGCTGGTTTAGACAGGAAGTGTCTGTACGTGTGTTGTGGACATGGAGACCCCTGGTTCCCACCACCACCACTGTAAAGAATTCCGGGTCTCTACAAGCAGCCGTTTCACACCAACCCCACTCTGAATCGCTCTGTTTACATCCCAGAGACCGAACTAGGTAACGGGAATTCCATGGAATTCTCTTGTAGGGAGAATATCCTGGGTTGGCAGGAATGTTGAGTTTGCAGATGTTGTTTTGGTTCCTGTATCGGAGCGTGTTCCTAATATGGACTTTGTTGAGTTCCTTTGAAATGCCTGAAATGCCTGTGCTGTAGGTAGACCCTGCAGCGTGCGTGTTCCGCAGGAGTCTTGTAAGCGCTTGGTGCTCTGCATGGTAAGCTGCCAGGTCTGGATGTAGGAAGCTCCCGGCGTTCCGAGAGCATGTTTCCCGTCTCGGTTTGTAACGGCTCAGCCCAGGGGCTCTTGTTCTGGACTTGTTTCTGATCCAGCCCAAGAGGAGCTCGTTTCACTGGTTCGTTAATGAGCTAAATCAGGTGTGCTGGGGAGGGACAGCACAGAAGTGTGCGTAGTGAGGTGTTAGGGGAACTGGGATTGAGCTCCTGAGTTACCCTCCTGAAGATGATGGCTGAGTGTTGGACGGTAGACGGTGACGTGCAGGTTAGTACAGTGTGTGGATTGGGAAAAGCAGTGATGGTAGAGATGGGAATTTAGGAGGAGAATGAATGTATGTATAACTTAGATACCACCTCAGGTTGTGGACCCTGGTCCTGGAGGACCCCCAGCCCTGTGTACGTTTGTGTGTTCTAGAGAGATGCTCTGACACCACCTTTTCCCTTTTACTAGCAGTACCTGGATCTGAGTATACCTGAGTACAGGGTGATCAGGACTAACACCATGTACTGATGTCAGTTTCGTATTTTTAAATATTGGATTTTGGCTCAAATGTTTTGTGACACCAATAAAACATACTCAGCTCGACCGAATGCGGACCCCCAGGACATGGTGGTGGACATTCTAGCCGGGCAGGTGGGCTGCTGTGCTAATGGCTAATACGAAGCTAAAGGCTGTTATGATGCTGAGAGTCCAGAGGTTCCCTAAAAGCACCCTAACCCCCAGAGACTCAAGATCTGACTCAAACTCCAGAGATTAGACTTGGACACAAACACCAGAGACTCGAGATCTGACTCAAACTCCAGAGACTCCACTTGGGCTCAAACACCAGAGACTCGAGATCTGACTCAAACTCAAGAGACTCCACTTGGGCTCAAACACCAGGGACTCGAGATCTGACTCGAACTTCAGAGACTCCACCTGGGCTCAAACACCAGAGACTCGAGATCTGACTCAAACTCCAGAGACTCCACTTGGGCTCAAACACCAGAGACTTGAGATCTGACTCAAACTCCAAAAACTCGACTTGGGCTCAAACACCAGGGACTCAAGATCTGACTCGAACTTCAGAGACTCGACTTGGGCTCAAACACCAGGGACTCAAGATCTGACTCAAAACATCAGAGACTCGACTTGGACACAAACACCAGAGACTCGAGATCTGACTCAAATTTCAGAGACTCGACTTGGGCTCAAATGCCAGAGACTCAAGATCTGACTCAATCTCCAGAGACTCGACTTAGACTGAAACACCAGGGACTCAAAACCCTATCCCTAAAACTGATCACTTGAAATTAGTAGATGATGGTAGCGTCTCTGACGTTCCCAGTAAACGTCTTCCATTAGCGTTTATCTTTCCACTGAATAATGCCGTTATAGATTTAGCCATGAGCTTTTTACGGCTGCTCGTCATCTCACACTGCCAACCTGTTCTATCCAAGACTGCTACACGGTATCTATCATAGGTATCGGTATCCCCTCTAAAATTTCTAAAGTTTTCGTCTTTCCAAGACAAATCCACTTCAGCTCAGGAAGGGCTATTAGCTGGATCAGGTCTGCATGGCAGGAGAGTCCTGGTGAGGAACCACCGTTATTCCCAATGCCCGGTCTGATAAATATGCCTGGAATGAGCTCAGCGCATCAAATCGGGACGTCTCTTAGCTAATCGCTAATCGAAGCTGGCATTAAAAAAAACATTATTCCGAAAAAATTCCAAACGAAGACATACGACATCATTCCGTGCATCATTCCATGTCACAGCAGGACCAGCTTTTTAAATGTGAATGAGTGTCTGGCTGTGTGCGTGTTGCGTTGGAGAGCTCTGGTCAGTAAATCAGTACAAAGCATCCACATTCCTCCAGCACTAGAGAGGGTCAAGAGGCAGGGCCAGCGTCCAGCGCTCGACGCTGTGTTGACATAAGAGACTCATCCAGCCTTTTCACATCTGACTCTCAAAAGAACTGGAAGGGAGCAAGAATGTAAATATGTGAGATATGTGCATGTTTCCCAGGCTGTGTTTGTGTCGTCTCCCGGGCTGCCTCCGTCTTCCTGCGTGTCAGTTTGAACAGGCGTGCAGAGTGTGTGCTCGGAGTCGCGCCCCGTAGCACAGGATGTCCCACCGTTAAATTAATGACCTTCTATATTTGCTTTATACAGTGGGGTGAGGAAAGAGGTCCAGCGAGGAAAACGGTTTTGTCCTCCCTGTACGGGTAACTGTGG
>JAMWET010003475.1:137500-178413 GCA_024036415.1 Prochilodus magdalenae | reverse complement strand
AATGGAACACCGCAGGGAATGCTGGGAAGCGAAGAGGAGAAATACGCTTCCCTGAACTGCGCAACACACTCCCGCCGGAACACAGAGCAGACGGTACACAGCCCTGCGCTTCTTACACACCACTGTCACTGTCTAATACCGATATACACACCACTGTTATTATCTAATACCGATATACACACCACTGTTATTATCTAATACCGATATACACACCACTGTTATTATCTAATACCGATATACACACCACTGTTATTATCTAATACACGATATACACAACCACTGTTTATTATTCTAATACTGATATACACACCACTGTTATCTATTCTAATACTGATATACACACCACTGTTATTATCTAATTACCGATCATTACACACCACTGTTATTATCTAATATACAGATATACACACCAATCGTGTTTATTATCTAATACCGATATACACACCACTGTTATTATCTATACAGATATACACACCACTGTTATTATCTAATACAGATATACACACCAGCTGTTATTATCTAATACCGAGATTGATACACACCCACTGTTATTACATCTAATACAGATATACACACCACTGTTATTGAGTCTTAATATCTACAGATATACACACCACTGTTATTATCTAATACCGATATACAAACCCACTGTTATTATTCTCAATACCGATATACACACCACCTGTTATTATCTAATACCGATATTACACACCACTGTTATTATCTATTACTGATATACACCACCACTGTTATATCTAATAGCACCACTGATATTACAACACCACTGTTATTATCTAATAACTGATATATCACACCACTGTTGTTATCTAATACAGAGATATACACACACTGTTATTATCTATAATACCGATATACCACACCACTGTTTATTATCTAATACCGATATACACACCACTGTTATATCTAATACAGATATACACACCACTGTTATTATCTAATACCGATTATACACACCACTGATTATTATAATACCGATATACACACCACTGTTATTATCTCAATACGACGATATACACACCACTGTTATTATCTAATACTGATATACCACACCACTGTTATTATCTAATACTGATATACACACCACTGTTTTATCTAATACAGATATAACACACTGTTATTCTAATACAGATATACACACATCACTGTATTATCTAATTACTAGATATACACACCACTGTTATTATCTAAATACCGATATACACACCACTGTTATTATCTAATACACGATATACCACACCACTGTTATTATCCTAATACTCCCGAGATATACACACACACTGTTATTATCTAATACTGATATACACACCACTGCATATTATCTAATACTGATATATACACACCACTGTTATTATCTAAAGGATATATCACACACACTGTTTTATTATCTAATGAGACCGAATACACACCACTGTTATTATCTCTAATACAGATATACACACCACTGTTATTATCTAATACTGATATACACACCACTGTTATTATCTAATACTGATATACACACCACTGTTATTATCTAATACCGATATACACACCACTGTTATTATCTAATACTGATATATACACACCACTGTTATTATCTAATACTGATATATACACACCACTGTTATTATCTAATACCGATATACACACCACTGTTATTATCTAATACTGATATACACACCACTGTTATTATCTAATACTGATATACACACCACTGTTATTATCTAATACTGATATACACACCACTGTTATTATCTAATACAGATATACACACCATGTTATATCTAATACCAGATATACCACATACTGTTATTATCTAATACTGATTATACGTACACCACTGTTATTCCTAATACAGATATACACACCACTGTTATTATCTAATACTGATATACACACACCACTTGTTATTATCTAATACAGATATACAACACACCATGTTTATTATCTAATACAGATATAACACGACCACTGTTATTATCTAATGACTGATATAATATACACACCACTGTTATATTATCTAATACAGAGTAATACCACACCACTGTTATTATCCATAATACCGATATACACACCACTTGTTATTATCTAATACCCGATATACACACCACTGTTATTATCTAATACCGATATACACACCACTGTTATTATCTCTTAATACCGGAATATACACACCACTGTTATTATCTAATACTGATATACCACACACCACTGTCTATTAATTACTAGATATACACATTCACTGTTATTATCAATACTGATATACACACCAATGTAGTTATTATCTATACTGATATACACAACCACTGTTATTATCATAATACCGATATTACACACACCACTTGTTATTAATCTAATACCGATATACACACCACTGTTATTATCTAAATACCGATATTACACACCACTGTTAGTATCTAATACCGATATACACACACTGTTATTATCTAATACAGATATACACACCACTGTTAGTATCGTAATACTGATATATACACACCACTGTATTATCTAATACAGATATACACACCACTGTTATTATGCTAATACAGATATACACACCACTGTTATTATCTAATACTGATATATACACACCACTGTTATTATCTAAATACCGATATACACACCACTGTTATTATCTAAATACAGATATACACACCACTGTTATTATCTATTTAATACCGATATATACACACCACTGTTATTATTACTAATTACTGATATACCACACCACTGCTATTATCTAATACCGATATACCACACCACTGTTATTATCTAATACTGATATACCACACCACTTTTTATCTATCTAATTACCATTATATACACACCACTGTTATTATCTAATACTGATATAGACACACCACTGTTATTATCTAATAACCACCACTAGTATTATACAACATACACACACTGTTATTATCTAATACCGATATACACACCACTGTTATTATCTAATACAGATATAAACACAACTGTTATTATCTAATACTGATATAAACAACACCCACTGTTATTATCTAATACTGATATATACACACCACTGTTTTATTCGTAATCACCGATATACACACACCACTGTTATTATCTAATACCGATATACACACCACTGTTATTATCTAATACTGATATATACACACCACTGTTATTATCTAATACCGATATACACACCACTGTTATTATCTAATACCGATATACACACCACTGTTATTATCTAATACCGATATACACACCACTGTTATTATCTAATACTGATATATACACACCACTGTTATTATCTAATACTGATATACACACCACTGTTATTATCTAATACCGATATACACACCACTGTTATTATCTAATACAGATATACACACCACTGTTATTATCTAATACCGATAAACACACCACTGTTATCTAATACAGATATACACACCACTGTTATTATCTAATACCGATATACACACCACTGTTATTATCTAATACCGATATACACACCACTGTTATTATCTAATACCGATATACACACCACTGTTATTATCTAATACAGATATACACACCACTGTTATTATCTAATACAGATATACACACCACTGTTATTATCTAATACCGATATACACACCACTGTTATTATCTAATACCGATATACACACCACTGTTATTATCTAATACCGATATACACACCACTGTTATTATCTAATACCGATATACACACCACTGTTATTATCTAATACCGATATACACACCACTGTTATTATCTAATACGATATATACACACCACTGTTATTATCTAATACCGATAATATATACACACCCCTGTTATTATCTAATACCGATATACACACCACTGTTATTATCTAATACCGATATACACACCACTGTTATTATCTAATACCGATATACACACCACTGTTATTATCTAATACTGATATATACACACCACTGTTATTATCTAATACTGATATACACACCACTGTTACTATCTAATACCGATATACACACCACTGTTATTATCTAATACCGATATACACACCACTGTTATTATCTAATACCGATATACACACCACTGTTATTATCTAATACTGATATATACACACCACTGTTATTATCTAATACTGATATATACACACCACTGTTATTATCTAATACTGATATACACACCACTGTTATTATCTAATACCGATATACACACCACTGTTATTATCTAATACCGATATACACCAACACCCCTGTATATCTGAATACCGATATACACACACCACTGTTATTATCTACTACCGATATACACAACCACTGTTATTATACTAATACCGTGATATACACACCACTGTTATTATTATCTAATACCGATATACACACCACTGTTGTTATTATCTAATACCGATATATACACACACCACTGTTATTATCTAATACCCGATATACACACCACTGTTATTATCTAATACCGATATACACACACCACTGTTATTATCTAATACCGAGATATACCACACCACTGTTATTATCTAATACTGAATATCTACAATACCACTGTTATTATACTAATACTGATATACACACCCACTGTTAAAATATCTAATACGATATATACACCACTCTTGGGTTTATCTATCTAATACACACGATATACATCCAATACCACTGTTTTATTATTAATACCGATATACACAACCCACTGGTTATTATCTAAATATCCGATATATACACACCACTGTTATTATCTAATACCGATATAAACACACCACTGTTATTATCTAACCGATATACACACCACTGTATTATCTAATACCGATATTCACACGTACACTGTTATTATCTAATACCGATATAACACCCACTGTTATTATCTAAATACCGATATACACACCACTGTTATTATCTAATACCGATACACACCACTGTATTATCACACCACTGTTATTATCTAATACCGATATACACACCACTGTTATTATCTAATACCGATATACACACCACTGTTATTATCTAATACCGATATACACACCACTGTTATTATCTAATACCGATATACACACCACTGTTATTATCTAATACCGATATACACACCACTGTTATTATCTAATACAGATATACACACCACTGTTATTATCTAATACCGATATATACACACCACTGTTATTATCTAATACCGATATACACACCACTGTTATTATCTAATACCGATATACACACCACTGTTATTATCTAATACTGATATACACACCACTGTTATTATCTAATACAGATATACACACCACTGTTATTATCTAATACTGATATACACACCACTGTTATTATCTAATACTGATATACACACCACTGTTATTATCTAATACCGATATACACACCACTGTTATTATCTAATACCGATATACACACCACTGTTATTATCTAATACCGATATATACACCACTGTTATTATCTAATACAGATATACACACCACTGTTATTATCTAATACCGATATATACACACCACTGTTATTATCTAATACCGATATACACACCACTGTTATTATCTAATACCGATATACACACCACTGTTATTATCTAATACCGATATACACACCACTGTTATTATCTAATACAGATATACACACCACTGTTATTATCTAATACCGATATACACACCACTGTTATTATCTAATACAGATATACACACCACTGTATCTTATACCGATCTACAACACACCACTGTTATTATCTAATATCCTGATATATACACACCCATGTTATTATCTAATACCGATATACACACCACTGTTATTATCTAATACCGATATACACACCACTGTTATTATCTAATACCGATATACACACCACTGTTATTATCTAATACGATATATACACACCACTGTTATTATCTAATACCGATATACACACCACTGTTATTATCTAATACCGATATACACACCACTGTTATTATCTAATACCGATATACACACCACTGTTATTATCTAATACCGATATACACACCACTGTTATTATCTAATACTGATATATACACACCACTGTTATTATCTAATACTGATATATACACACCACTGTTATTATCTAATACTGATATATACACACCACTGTTATTATCTAATACTGATATATACACACCACTGTTATTATCTAATACTGATATATACACACCACTGTTATTATCTAATACCGATATACACACCACTGTTATTATCTAATACCGATATACACACCACTGTTATTATCTAATACCGATATACACACCACTGTTATTATCTAATACCGATATACACACCACTGTTATTATCTAATACCGATATATACACACCACTGTTATTATCTAATACCGATATACACACCACTGTTATTATCTAATACCGATATACACACCACTGTTATTATCTAATACCGATATACACACCACTGTTATTATCTAATACAGATATACACACCACTGTTATTATCTAATACTGATATATACACACCACTGTTATTATCTAATACTGATATATACACACCACTGTTATTATCTAATACCGATATACACACCACTGTTATTATCTAATACTGATATATACACACCACTGTTATTATCTAATACCGATATACACACCACTGTTATTATCTAATACAGATATACACACCACTGTTATTATCTAATACTGATATACACACCACTGTTATTATCTAATACCGATATACACACCACTGTTACTATCTAATACCGATATACACACCACTGTTATTATCTAATACCGATATACACACCACTGTTATTATCTAATACCGATATACACACCACTGTTATTATCTAATACAGATATACACACCACTGTTATTATCTAATACTGATATATACACACCACTGTTATTATCTAATACAGATATACACACCACTGTTATTATCTAATACCGATATACACACCACTGTTATTATCTAATACTGATATACACACCACTGTTATTATCTAATACTGATATACACACCACTGTTATTATCTAATACTGATATACACACCACTGTTACTATCTAATACTGATATACACACCACTGCTATTGTACATACGGCGCATGTCAGCACCATGTCTTGTATAAACCGATGTGTCTGTGTGGTATGTAGGTTTCTTCTCCTCCGTTCTGTGCTCTTGTAGGAAAACACCTGAAGAAGAAAGACACCAGGATTCCCTCCATCACCACAGCAGAGCTGCACCTCGACAGAAACATATAACACGCTCAGCGGCTCCACCTGAACACCACAACACCATCACCAGAATCTCACCTGACTGCTGACTCCAGCTGCAGGAGCCAGGTGTTCCTCAGTTAACGCCTCTGACTCTGACGGTCCTCCTGCACACCTGTACACAGGTTTACAGCAGGCAGAGCACCTTATAAACAGTGCTGCATTCATGCGTTCATTATTAGTTATTATACAGGAGGTAATGTCCATGTCCTGGGTGCCCCGCCTTCCCCGTTTGGATATATTTCATAGGGCAGAGTCTTTTGATCTTCAGACGCAGATTTGGGTTACGTCGTGAAGAACAACCCCTTTCAAGCCAAACACGAACCATATCTGTGAAATGTGTCAGACTTCCGTTCGTAATTAGCGACATTAGCATGGCGGCGTGTGGAGACCTGCTCTAACGGGCCCGTGTCCTACGCCCCCCTCAGATTTGATATGGAACTGTTTGTTTGATTGACTGATCTGATCAGTGATCTGTTCATGTGTTCTCTCTGATCATCGTATGTGAGTTAGCCAGCTGTTTGAGTTGTGCTAGCTCTTTGGCTAACGGCTGCTGCACACAGCTCACCCCACTGCTGCCAGAACACCAGATATCCAGCCCTTGTACAGGTTAGTGTTAGGAAGGTAGGATGTGTTAGGAAGGTACTTTTGTTTATGTCTGTGTCGTTGTTTAAGGTTAGCAAGTTGGCGAGCCCAGTCTTAGCTATACCCAACAATCTAGAGTGATTGTGGAAGAGGAATTCCAATGAGTGGAAAACAGAGTGAGGGAGAGTGTGGGGTTTGGTGTGAGGTGTGTACAGAGTGAGGGAGAGTGTGGGGTTTGGTGTGAGGTGTGTACAGAGTGAGTGAGAGAGGGTTTGGTGTGAGGGGTGTACAGAGTGAGTGAGAGAGGGTTTGGTGTGAGGTGTGTACAGAGTGAGGGAGAGTGTGGGGTTTGGTGTGAGGTGTGTACAGAGTGAGGGAGAGAGGGTTTGGTGTGAGGTGTGTACAGAGTGAGGGAGAGTGTGGGGTTTGGTGTGAGGTGTGTACAGAGTGAGGGAGAGAGGGTTTGGTGTGAGGTGTGTACAGAGTGAGGGAGAGAGGGTTTGGTGTGAGGTGTGTACAGAGTGAGGGAAAGAGGGTTTGGTGTGAGGTGTGTACAGAGTGAGGGAGAGAGGGTTTGGTGTGAGGTGTGTACAGAGTGAGGGAGAGTGTGGGGTTTGGTGTGCGGTGTGTACAGAGTGAGGGAGAGAGGGTTTGTACAGAGTGAGTGAGAGTGTGGGGTTTGGTGTGCGGTGGGTACAGAGAGAGTGTCGGGTTTAGTGTGCGGTGTGTACAGAGTGAGGGAGAGAGGGTTTGGTGTGAGGTGTGTACAGAGTGAGGGAGAGAGGGTTTGGTGTGCGGTGTGTACAGAGTGAGGGAGAGCGGGTTTGGTGTGAGGTGTGTACAGAGTGAGGGAGAGTGTGGGGTTTGGTGTGAGGTGTGTACAGAGAGAGTGTGGGGTTTGGTGTGCGGTGTGTACAGAGTGAGTGGTCAGGCAGCGTATTCAGAACCACCTCATGTAGGAACTCTCTGTGAGGGAGCTTTTAGAGGGGACGTCTGGTTACCTTCACCAGCACTGTGTACAGGGACTGGGTGAGTTTCTCTGGTTCCTCCACAGGTGGTGCTGACGGTGTGAGAACCCCCTGCTTCAGATAAAGGAGGTTTCCTCACCAGCAGTCAGGAGATGTCTCTCTGTCCTAGGTCTGACTCAGTTCAGCTGGACTGTCTGCACCGCGTTTCATCACACTGAATAAAAGACCTACCTGTTTATTCACGTCTGACTTCACCAACCCACAACTACCACACCACACCAGCCTAACACTCTGTGTGTGTGTGTGTGTGTGTGTGTGTGTGTGTGTGTGTGTGTGTGTGTGTGTGTGTGTGTTAGTGTGCGTGTGTGTGTGTGTGTGTGTGAGTGTGTGTGTGTGAGTGTGTGTGTTAGTGTGTGTGTTAGTGTGTGTTAGTGTGTGTGTGTGTGGTAGTGTGTGTTAGTGTGTGTGTGTGTGTGTTAGTGTGCATTTGTGTGTGTGTGTGTGTGTGTGTTAGTGTGTGTGTGTTAGTGTGTGTGTGAGTGTGTGTTAGTGTGAGTGTGTGTTAGTGTGTGTGCGTGTTAGTGTGTGTGTGTGTTTGTAAGTGTGTGAGTCTGTGTGTGTGTGTGTGTGTGTGTGTGAGACTGTGTGTGTGTGTGTGTGTTAGTGTGTGTGTGTGTGTGTGTGTTAGTGTGTCTTTGTGTGTGTTTGTTAGTGTGTGTGTGTGTGTGTGTTAGTGTGTGTTAGTGTGTGTGTGTTTGTAAGTGTGTGAGTCTGTGTGTGAGTGTGTGTGTGTGTGTGTGTGTGTGTGAGTGAGAGTGTGTGTGTTAGTGTGTGTGTGTGTGTGTGTGTGTGTGTGAGACTGTGTGTGTGTGTGTGTGTGTTAGTGTGTCTTTGTGTGTGTTAGTTAGTGCGTGTGTGTTCCAGCAGTAGTTTAGTCTGAGGTTGGGGGTTTGTGTAAAAGCCTGAGACTGGTTCTCCTCTGGGAATCGTTCACCAGCAGAGCCCGGCAGTCTAGGCCTGGCGTCTCACAGTCCAGCCCGGCTGTGGTGCAGAGATCAGTGTCCTGGTAGGCGGTAACTGATCAGCTCTGGCTTCAGGGTAAACACCGCAGGCTGCACTACCGCTAACCCACAGGGCCCTGTCCTGGGACTCCACCTGCTGCACCGTCACTGTGTTAAACGGAGAACAGGACGAGCAGACGGACCCTCCAGGACAGCCACGCGGGCGAGTGGCGTATGTGCTGCGGAGCTCTGAGTCCGGTGGCTCAGTGTGTGGACAGTGCAGACCCCCAGTGTAGACCACGTTTGTGTTAGTCAGTGGAGGAGGAGCTTTATTGCGATGTGCAGACCTGTTTTTCATCCTGTATATTTTTTTACATCTGTTTTTCGTTTTTTGAGATGAAAGCTGAAGCTTGTCTGTACCAAAAGATCAAAGTGTAATAATGTTACAGTCGTATAATCACAATAAATATATACAGCAGGTCAACCAGCACTCCCGACTCCAGAACCGGAAAGAAGACCGAGCTTCCAGGGCCAGCTTCCGGCCTCCTTCCTGGCCTCTCACCGGGCATATTTATAAAAGCATATCCACACATTTTTATCAGCCTTATTAGCTGCGTTAGCATGCTAGGTTAACGATAACATGGTATTAGTCTAATCCCTAAGGGCTGTCTGGAGGTCCCTGCGGGCTGTCTGGAGTTCCCCTTGCGGGCTGTCTGGAGTTCCCCTTGCGGGCTGTCTGGAGTTCCCCTTGCGGGCTGTCTGGAGTTCCCCTTGCGGGCTGTCTGGAGTTCCCTTGCGGGCTGTCTGGGGTTCCCCTTGCGGGCTGTCTGGGGTTCCCCTTGCGGGCTGTCTGGAGTTCCCCTTGCGGGCTGTCTGGGGTTCCCCTTGCGGGCTGTCTGGGGTTCCCCTTGCGGGCTGTCTGGAGGTCCCTGCGGGCTGTCTGGAGGTCCCTGCGGGCTGTCTGGAGGTCCCTTTGCGGGCTGTCTGGAGTTCCCTTTGCGGGCTGTCTGGAGTTCCCTTTGCGGGCTGTCTGGAGGTCCCTGCGGGCTGTCTGGAGGTCCCTGCGGGCTGTCTGGAGGTCCCTGCGGGCTGTCTGGAGTTCCCTTTGCGGGCTGTCTGGAGTTCCCTTTGCGGGCTGTCTGGAGTTCCCCTTGCGGGCTATCTGGGGTTCCCCTTGCGGGCTGTCTGGGGTTCCCCTTGCGGGCTGTCTGGGGTTCCCCTTGCGGGCTGTCTGGAGGTTCCTGCGGGCTGTCTGGAGGTTCCTGCGGGCTGTCTGGAGGTCCCTGCGGGCTGTCTGGGGTTCCCCTTGCGGGCTGTCTGGGGTTCCCCTTGCGGGCTGTCTGGAGGTCCCTGCAGGCTGTCTGGGGTTCCCCTTGCGGGCTGTCTGGAGGTCCCTGCAGGCTGTCTGGGGTTCCCCTTGCGGGCTGTCTGGAGGTCCCTGCGGGCTGTCTGGAGTGCGGTGTAAGCTCCACAGTTAGTCCTCCTCAGACGAGTCCTGCAGGAGCTGAGGAAGTGGTTGGTTTACTGGCGGGTAATAAAGCCTTCTAGGTGACCTGTAAAACGGCCACGGCAGGATCACTGCTGGTCTCGGAGCGAAGGCATTGGCGAGCTGGTTTGCTAGAAGCAGCTGGTAGAGGGACAGGGCAGGATTAGGCTGGTTTTGAATGACCGGTGGATTTGCTGGACCGTCCAGGGCAGGCAGGGGTGTGTCTGTGACGCCGAGACCTACACTGCCTCCTGACACCGTGAAGATCTTGCAGGGCGGAGTCACGGGGCTTCCGTCAATGGTGTCCGGAGCAAATCCAGTTAGCCAGACATCAGAGTCTGTCTGAGCGCCATACGTGGGTCCTGAGGGTTAGAGACACCATACCAAACACATTACCAGACCAAACATGGTGTTCAGCAGCGAGGCATGACCTGCTCCAACAGCAACCCTTCATCATAGTCAGTCAGCCGCACAAGGCAGCTGTGGGAGCTAGTCCTCTAATTACATCTCAGCTGAACGTGCTAGCGCGGCTAACAGCCGAGCTGGGCCAAAGCGGCTCCCACAGGTGTGTTAGAACCGGAGGACTCACCTGCAGGTGGAGTCAGCTGAGCCGGCAGAGCAGCCAGAGAGCGCAGGAGACACAGCAGCACACAGGCTCTTATCGGCACCATGACGTCCCCCAACCTCAGAGCACAGCACCCGCACCACCAAACACACACACGCTCCCGCTGCAGAGTATATAAGCAGTGTGTGTGGGGGGGGTGGGGGTGACGGGGGCGGAAATGAGCTCATCAGCTACTCTGACTTTCAGCTCCACCTGAAACAGCAGACCACAACTGCACCATTTAAGGTGGAATGTTGGAAATGCTGGTGAGTAAGAAGCCGGTTGTGCAATACGGATGAGCATCACTGGGGTTCCTCCCAGACGGGCGGACAGACGGACGGACGGACGGGGCTTTGAGAGTTTACAGCGAGGCGTTAATGAGGCGTCAGTGGAGATTATCCTGAAAGAGGGATTATCAGCGTCTGCGGGCTCCGCTGCCTCCCCGGGCTCCGCCGCCTCCCCGTGCTCCGCCGCCTCCCCGGGCTCTGCACTGCTGCAGCTGTGTTAATGTAGTGGGTGGAGTTCGGATGGAGGAAGAGAACGTGTACACCAGCCTGCGTCTGAGGAGCAGTGATCTGTCCAGGAGGCTCAGTCTGTCTGGTGGCTGGATTACAGTAATCTGGAGATCATAGTGGAAAAGTGATCAGTACTAGCAGAGTACTGCAGTGAGGGGGCGGGGCTTATTAGTGTTCCTTACGGATTTATTTTTGTTGATAAACATCTTTAGCCGTTTCTATGGTATTCCAGGTGGTTGCTATGGGGTTTTTATGGTATCACAGGTGGTTGCTATGGGGTTTTTATGGTATCTTAGGTGGTTGCTATGGGTTTTTGTGGTATCTCAGGTGGTTGCTATGGGGTTTTTATGGTATTTCAGGTGGTTGCTATGGGGTTTTTGTGGTATCTCAGGTGGTTGCTATGGGTTTGCCAGGTGTTTCTGTAATGCACTTGCTGGGTGTTGTGGTGTGGCTTTGTGACTGTGATGGTATCCCAGGTGGTTGCTAGGGTGTTGTTATGCAGGTGTGATGCTATGCCAGGTGGTATCAGACTGTAAATAGCACATGTGGTCAGACTCAACTTCTAATGGAGCCAGCTGACAAATATTCAGCATAATGATGATGATAATAATAATAATAATAATAATAATAATAATGTAATAATAATAATATGATGATGAAGAAGAAGAAGAAGATAAACACACACACAGTGTTCAGCTGGTGTTTTTATTTTTCAGTGTTAAGTCTGTATCAGAGTTATTAGACCGTTATAAGCAGCTATAAACCTTCATAACAGAACACATCAGACAAGCACAGCTCTCAGAACCTTCACCCGCTCCCCAGCAGCTTCAGTTATCAGGTTATTAATGTTTCTACAGACGGAGCTACATCTTAACAGAGCTAATTACAGTGTTACATATATACGCCAGATTAATCACCTCAAACAAACAAACAAACAAACAAACAAAACCATTAGAGCCCTTTCAAGAGGAGTGGACCAATAGGATTGCTCCATTTTAATAATAATAATAATAATATTTCTGCAACAGGCCACTGACTGGAATTCCTGCATAATGAAAATATTAAGATTCTGAATCCTCACAGTCTGAAACGACCTGTACCCAGTGGTGGTGAAGGTAACCAGACGTCCCCTCTAAAAGCCCCCTCACAGAGAGTTCCTACATGAGGTGGTTCTGAATACGCTGCCTGACCACTCACTCTGTACACACCTCACACCAAACCCCACACTCTCCCTCACTCTGTACACACCGCACACTGAACCCGCGGGTGTAGTAGCTGTGGTGGTTGGCTGTAGTACAGCCTCGCTGTGAGTGGGACTGAGTCAGGGCAGGGCGGTTACGCTGTGAGGACAGCTTACCTCAGAGGTGTGGTGCAACCTAATAAGTTAAAGATTATAAATATTACAGTAATGAAAACAGACGGATTCAGACAGACGCTCGGGACCAACCCGCAGTGCATCATGGGAGTGTTCAGTCACTCATCACACACACACTTACTGTACACAGAACACAGGCTGGAGCCTGCCTTGTTATACATGGTCTGGACACAGGGAGCAGGAGGAGGAGGAGGAGGAGGAGGACGATGAGGAGGAGGAGGACGACGATGATGATGATGAGGAGGAGGAGGACGACGATGATGATGATGAGGAGGAGGAGGACGATGATGATGATGAGGAGGAGGAGGAGGAGGACGATGATGATGATGAGGAGGATGAGGAGGAGGACGATGAGGAGGAGGAGGAGGAGGAGGAGGAGGAGGACGATGATGATGATGAGGAGGAGGACGACGATGATGAGGAGGAGGAGGAGGAGGATCAGACCGAGTTCTTTCTGTTGTTTTTAAAGTTTGCTCTCCAGAGCCGGAGCTACACCTGGATCTGGAGTGGAGGTGCTCTCAACCTTATCTGCAGAGAGAGAGAAAGAAGTGTGAGGGAGAAGAGAGGGAGAAGATGGGAGAGGGAGAGAAAGGGAACGAGAGCAAGACAGGGAAAAGTGTCCCACCCTCAGCGTGTGTCTCCTTCATCTCAGTGTACTGCTGCAGGAGTCGGGGTCCAGCCAGGCCGATAGCGAGGGCTCCGATAGGGGCCGTCACCAGAATGGACAGGACAGCCACAGTCAGGACGTCCATCCCATACTCCTCCAGCTGCTGGTCCCCCTTATCACGCGCCATGTCCAGAGCAGTGGAGCCTATAGCAGCCTACATACATATACCTACATCATTCAAACACGAAGACCACCCCAGCTGCAGCACAGCAGTGAGAGGGGTTCAGCCATCAGAACCCCCACCCAGCTCATGGACCACACTTCTGCCAGACGACGTGTCATCAGCCCTGTTACAACACCACCCCGTCTCTGAGACATGGCGGCGGGTAAAACAACATTCGCTAGGGATCTGATCACATGATCTCACCGCTCACCTGAGCTGAACTGATGGTTCGGCTTTGTTTACACTGTTTGGAGGGTTTGGCGGGTTTGGAGCTGCATGTGCAATCTACCAGGCTTTGGGTGAGGTGGCATGAAGTAACCCAAACATGTTCAAACACCACACCAAGCTGATAGAAGACACCTGACAAACACTACAGCTTTACCACACACACCTGTACGGTAGCTTTGGGCAGCCAGGCCAAAGAAATGAAGAACTTCTCTTTCAGGTTAAACCCAGCGAACAGCACCACGGTGTACGTCACCAACACACGGACAACAACTCCCACACACAGAGTGGCTATCCCCAAACCTGTAGAGAGAGAATAATCAGTGTTGGGCCTGAGAGTAGAGTGTAGTATAGCAGTGCGGTACTGACCCACAGTGTTGGGGTTGAGAGTAGAGTGTAGTATAGCAGTGCGGTACTGACCCACAGTGTTGGGGCTGAGAGTAGAGTGTAGTATAGCAGTGCGGTACTGACCCACAGCGTTGGGGCTGAGAGTAGAGTGTAGTGTAGCAGTGCGGTACTGATCCACAGTGTTGGGCCTGAGAGTAGAGTGTAGTACGTAGTGCGGTACTGACCCACAGTGTTGGGGCTGAGAGTAGAATGTAGTATAGTAGTGCGGTACTGACCTACAGTGTTAGGGTTGAGAGTAGAGTGTAGTACGTAGTGCGGCACTGAGCCACAGTGTTAGGGCTGAGAGTAGAGTGTAGTATACAGTAGTAGTGCGGTACTGACCCACAGCGTTGGGGTTGAGAGTAGAGCGTAGTACGTAGTGCGGTACTGACCCACAGTGTTAGGGCTGAGAGTAGAGTGTAGTATAGTAGTGCGTTACTGACCTACAGTGTTGGATGAGAGTAGAGTGTAGTAGTAGTGCTGGTATCGGGGACCCACAGTGTTGAGGGCTGAGAGTAGAGTGTAGTATGTAGTGCGGTACTGACACACAGTTTAGGGCTGAGAGTAGCCAGAGTGTTAGTATAGTAGTGCGGTACTGACCTACAGTGTTAGAGGATCATGAGAGTAGAGTGTGAGTACGTAGTGCTGTACTGACTCACAGTGGTTAGTTGGCTGAGAGTAGAGTGTAGTATGTAGTGCGGTACTGACCCACAGTGTTAGGGCTGAGAGTAGAGTGTAGTGTAGCAGTGCGCGACTGAAGTGTCAGTGTTTGGGGCGGTACTGACCCACAGAGTAGAGGTGTAGTGTAGCAGTGCGAGTGTAGGTACTAGACCCACAGTGTTAGGGGTTGAGAGTAGTAGTGTAGTGTAGCAGGTGCGTAATGACCCCACAGGTGAATGGGTTGAGAAGGACGTAGTATATAGTGCTGAGGTTACTGACCCCACAGCGTTAGGGCTGAGAGTAGAGTGTAGTGTGGCAGTGCGGTACTGACCCACAGCGTGGGGGTTGCGAGTAGAGCGTAGTATAGTAGTGCGGTACGGACCCACAGTGTTGGTGTTGAGCGTAGTGCGTTGTATAGTAGTGCGGTACTGACCCACAGTGTTGGGGGCTGAGAGTAGTAGTAGGAGTGTAGTATAGCAGTGCGGTACATCTGTACTGACCCACAGTGTTGGGGCTGAGAGTAGAGTGTAGTATAGCAGTGCGGTACTGACCCACAGTGTTGGGGCTGAGAGTAGAGTGTAGTCTAGCAGTGTGGTACTGACACACAGCGTTAGGTCTGGGGGTGAGTGTAGTGTAGCAGTGTGGTACTGACACACAGCGTTAGGTCTGAGTTGAGTGTAGTATAACCTACAGTGCGGTAGGGACTGACCCAGTAGCGTTGGGGTTGAGAGTAGAGTGTAGTTTATAGCAGTGCGGTACTGACCCACAGTGTTAGGGTTGAGAGTAGAGTGTAGTGTTAGCAGTAAGGGGATGCGTATGCAGTAGGTGGGTACTGACCCACAGTGTTAGGGCTGAGAGTAGAGTGTAGTGTAGCAGTGCGGTACTGACCCACAGTGTTAGGGCTGAGAGTAGAGTGTAGTGTAGCAGTGCGGTACTGACCCACAGTGTTAGGGTTGAGAGTAGAGTGTAGTATGTAGTGCGGTACTGACCCACAGTGTTAGGGTCGAGAGTAGAGTGTAGTGTAGCAGTGCGGTACTGACCCACAGTGTTGGGGTTGAGAGTAGAGTGTAGTACGTAGTGCGGTACTGAGCCACAGTGTTAGGGCTGAGAGTAGAGTGTAGTATACAGTAGTAGTGCGGTACTGACCCACAGCGTTGGGGTTGAGAGTAGAGCGTAGTACGTAGTGCGGTACTGACCCACAGTGTTAGGGCTGAGAGTAGAGTGTAGTATAGTAGTGCGTTACTGACCTACAGTGTTAGGGATGAGAGTAGAGTGTAGTACGTAGTGCGGTACTGACCCACAGTGTTAGGGCTGAGAGTAGAGTGTAGTATGTAGTGCGGTACTGACCCACAGTGTTAGGGCTGAGAGTAGAGTGTAGTATAGTAGTGCGGTACTGACCTACAGTGTTAGGGATGAGAGTAGAGTGTAGTACGTAGTGCGGTACTGACCCACAGTGTTAGGGCTGAGAGTAGAGTGTAGTATGTAGTGCGGTACTGACCCACAGTGTTAGGGCTGAGAGTAGAGTGTAGTGTAGCAGTGCGGTACTGACCCACAGTGTTAGGGTTGAGAGTAGAGTGTAGTGTAGCAGTGCGGTACTGACCCACAGTGTTAGGGTTGAGAGTAGAGTGTAGTGTAGCAGTGCGGTACTGACCCACAGTGTTGGGGTTGAGAGTAGAGCGTAGTATAGTAGTGCGGTACTGACCCACAGCGTTAGGGCTGAGAGTAGAGTGTAGTGTGGCAGTGCGGTACTGACCCACAGCGTTGGGGTTGAGAGTAGAGCGTAGTATAGTAGTGCGGTACTGACCCACAGTGTTGGTGTTGAGAGTAGAGCGTAGTATAGTAGTGCGGTACTGACCCACAGTGTTGGGGCTGAGAGTAGAGTGTAGTATAGCAGTGCGGTACTGACCCACAGCGTTAGGGCTGAGAGTAGAGTGTAGTATAGCAGTGTGGTACTGACCCACAGCGTTAGGGTTGAGAGTAGAGTGTAGTATAGCAGTGCGGTACTGACCCACAGCGTTAGGTCTGGGGGTGAGTGTAGTGTAGCAGTGTGGTACTGACCCACAGCGTTAGGTCTGAGAGTTGAGTGTAGTATAGCAGTGCGGTACTGACCCACAGCGTTGGGGTTGAGAGTAGAGTGTAGTATAGCAGTGCGGTACTGACCCACAGTGTTAGGGTTGAGAGTAGAGTGTAGTGTAGCAGTGCGGTACTGACCCACAGTGTTAGGGCTGAGAGTAGAGTGTAGTGTAGCAGTGCGGTACTGACCCACAGTGTTAGGGCTGAGAGTAGAGTGTAGTGTAGCAGTGCGGTACTGACCCACAGTGTTAGGGTTGAGAGTAGAGTGTAGTATGTAGTGCGGTACTGACCCACAGTGTTAGGGTCGAGAGTAGAGTGTAGTGTAGCAGTGCGGTACTGACCCACAGTGTTGGGGTTGAGAGTAGAGTGTTAGTACGTAGTGCGGTCTGTACTGACCCACAGTGTTAGGGGTTAAGAGTAGAGTGTAGTGTAGCAGTGCGGTACTGACCCACAGTGTTAGGGTTGAGAGTAGAGTGTAGTGTAGCAGTGCGGTACTGACCCACAGTGTTAGGGTTGAGAGTAGAGTGTAGTGTAGCAGTGCGGTACTGACCCACAGTGTTAGGGTTGAGAGTAGAGTGTAGTGTAGCAGTGCGGTACTGACCCACAGCGTTGGGGTTGAGAGTAGAGTGTAGTACGTAGTGCGGTACTGACCCACAGTGTTGGGGCTGAGAGTAGAGTGTAGTGTAGCAGTGCGGTACTGACCCACAGTGTTAGGGTTGAGAGTAGAGTGTAGTGTAGCAGTGCGGTACTGACCCACAGTGTTAGGGTTGAGAGTAGAGTGTAGTACGTAGTGTGGTACTGACCCACAGTGTTAGGGTTGAGAGTAGAGTGTAGTATAGCAGTGCGGTACTGACCCACAGCGTTAGGTCTGGGGGTGAGTGTAGTGTAGCAGTGCGGTACTGACCCACAGTGTTAGAGCTAAGAGTAGAGTGTAGTATAGCAGTAGTGGGGTGCGGTACTCGACCCACAGCGTTAGGGTTGAGAGTAGAGTGTAGTACGTAGTGCGGTACTGACCCACAGTGTTAGGGTTGAGAGTAGAGTGTAGTGTAGCAGTGCGGTACTGACCCACAGTGTTAGGGTTGAGAGTAGAGTGTAGTGTAGCAGTGCGGTACTGACCCACAGTGTTAGGGTTGAGAGTAGAGTGTAGTACGTAGTGTGGTACTGACCCACAGTGTTAGGGTTGAGAGTAGAGTGTAGTGTAGCAGTGCGGTACTGACCCACAGTGTTAGGGTTGAGAGTAGAGTGTAGTACGTAGTGTGGTACTGACCCACAGTGTTAGGGTTGAGAGTAGAGTGTAGTATAGCAGTGCGGTACTGACCCACAGCGTTAGGTCTGGGGGTGAGTGTAGTGTAGCAGTGCGGTACTGACCCACAGTGTTAGAGCTAAGAGTAGAGTGTAGTATAGCAGTGCGGTACTGACCCACAGCGTTAGGGTTGAGAGTAGAGTGTAGTACGTAGTGTGGTACTGACCCACAGTGTTAGGGTTGAGAGTAGAGTGTAGTACGTAGTGCGGTACTGACCCACAGTGTTAGGGTTGAGAGTAGAGTGTAGTGTAGCAGTGCGGTACTGACCCACAGTGTTAGGGTTGAGAGTAGAGTGTAGTGTAGCAGTGCGGTACTGACCCACAGTGTTAGGGTTGAGAGTAGAGTGTAGTACGTAGTGTGGTACTGACCCACAGTGTTAGGGTTGAGAGTAGAGTGTAGTATAGCAGTGCGGTACTGACCCACAGTGTTAGGGTTGAGAGTAGAGTGTAGTGTAGCAGTGCGGTACTGACCCACAGTGTTAGAGCTAAGAGTAGAGTGTAGTATAGCAGTGCGGTACTGACCCACAGCGTTAGGGTTGAGAGTAGAGTGTAGTACGTAGTGTGGTACTGACCCACAGTGTTAGGGTTGAGAGTAGAGTGTAGTGTAGCAGTGCGGTACTGACCCACAGTGTTAGGGTTGAGAGTAGAGTGTAGTGTAGCAGTGCGGTACTGACCCACAGCGTTGGGGTTGAGAGTAGAGCGTAGTACGTAGTGTGGTACTGACCCACAGTGTTAGGGTTGAGAGTAGAGTGTAGTGTAGCAGTGCGGTACTGACCCACAGTGTTAGGGTTGAGAGTAGAGTGTAGTGTAGCAGTGCGGTACTGACCCACAGTGTTAGAGCTAAGAGTAGAGTGTAGTATAGCAGTGCGGTACTGACCCACAGTGTTGGGGCTGAGAGTAGAGTGTAGTGTAGCAGTGCGGTACTGACCCACAGCGTTAGGGTTGAGAGTAGAGTGTAGTACGTAGTGTGGTACTGACCCACAGTGTTAGGGTTGAGAGTAGAGTGTAGTGTAGCAGTGCGGTACTGACCCACAGTGTTAGGGTTGAGAGTAGAGTGTAGTGTAGCAGTGCGGTACTGACCCACAGTGTTGGGGCTGAGAGTAGAGTGTAGTGTAGCAGTGCGGTACTGACCCACAGCGTTGGGGTTGAGAGTAGAGTGTAGTGTAGCAGTGCGGTACTGACCCACAGTGTTGGGGCTGAGAGTAGAGTGTAGTGTAGCAGTGCGGTACTGACCCACAGCGTTAGGGTTGAGAGTAGAGTGTAGTACGTAGTGTGGTACTGACCCACAGTGTTAGGGTTGAGAGTAGAGTGTAGTGTAGCAGTGCGGTACTGACCCACAGTGTTAGGGTTGAGAGTAGAGTGTAGTACGTAGTGTGGTACTGACCCACAGTGTTAGGGTTGAGAGTAGAGTGTAGTGTAGCAGTGCGGTACTGACCCACAGTGTTAGGGTTGAGAGTAGAGTGTAGTACGTAGTGCGGTACTGACCCACAGTGTTAGGGTTGAGAGTAGAGTGTAGTGTAGCAGTGCGGTACTGACCCACAGTGTTGGGGCTGAGAGTAGAGTGTAGTGTAGCAGTGCGGTACTGACCCACAGTGTTAGGGTTGAGAGTAGAGTGTAGTACGTAGTGCGGTACTGACCCACAGCGTTGGGGTTGAGAGTAGAGTGTAGTACGTAGTGTGGTACTGACCCACAGTGTTAGGGTTGAGAGTAGAGTGTAGTGTAGCAGTGCGGTACTGACCCACAGTGTTGGGGTTGAGAGTAGAGTGTAGTACGTAGTGTGGTACTGACCCACAGTGTTAGGGTTGAGAGTAGAGTGTAGTGTAGCAGTGCGGTACTGACCCACAGTGTTGGGGCTGAGAGTAGAGTGCAGTACGTAGTGCGGTACTGACCCACAGTGTTGGGGTTGAGAGTAGAGTGTAGTACGTAGTGTGGTACTGACCCACAGTGTTAGGGTTGAGAGTAGAGTGTAGTGTAGCAGTGCGGTACTGACCCACAGTGTTAGGGTTGAGAGTAGAGTGTAGTACGTAGTGTGGTACTGACCCACAGTGTTAGGGTTGAGAGTAGAGTGTAGTGTAGCAGTGCGGTACTGACCCACAGTGTTAGGGTTGAGAGTAGAGTGTAGTGTAGCAGTGCGGTACTGACCCACAGTGTTAGGGTTGAGAGTAGAGTGTAGTGTAGCAGTGCGGTACTGACCCACAGTGTTGGGGTTGAGAGTAGAGTGTAGTGTAGCAGTGCGGTACTGACCCACAGTGTTGGGGCTGAGAGTAGAGTGTAGTGTAGCAGTGCGGTACTGACCCACAGTGTTAGGGTTGAGAGTAGAGTGTAGTACGTAGTGCGGTACTGACCCACAGCGTTGGGGTTGAGAGTAGAGTGTAGTACGTAGTGTGGTACTGACCCACAGTGTTAGGGTTGAGAGTAGAGTGTAGTGTAGCAGTGCGGTACTGACCCACAGTGTTGGGGTTGAGAGTAGAGTGTAGTGTAGCAGTGCGGTACTGACCCACAGTGTTGGGGTTGAGTGTTGAAATAGTGATCTCAGCTCCGATCAGTCCAAACAGCAGTGGCTGAAACACGTCCCAAAACCTCCCGACCACTGCAGCTACAGGAACCTTCCACACACACATCAGATACTCTCAGCTACCAGCATGAAACTGGTACTCAGAGGTACTGCAGGTCAGACTATCAGGTAACGGTAAAGAACGTCTGTATGACTTTTATTCTAAACTTTAGTTTACCTGTTTGTCCTTTTGAAGTCCCTTTGAAGTTTAATATGCCTCATTTAAACTGGGACATCTTGAAGACCCCTAGTGGAAGGGGGCATTATAACACAGACGCTGCTGCTGCTCACCTTCTTTGTGTCCCAGCTGAGTCCGGCGATAAAGGACAGGACGAGAGTACAGAGCCCCCCGGCACCCCCCAGCCCAGCGACGTGACTGGCAAACACCGAAAACACCGACAAACCCAGCAGCATACAAGACCTCCGCAGGACCAGGTCAGCCTGCACACACACACA
Organism: Prochilodus magdalenae; assembly: GCA_024036415.1. Taxonomy (NCBI): domain Eukaryota; kingdom Metazoa; phylum Chordata; class Actinopteri; order Characiformes; family Prochilodontidae; genus Prochilodus; species Prochilodus magdalenae. Next base: position 156,198 of record JAMWET010003475.1, on the reverse strand, counting down.
CACACACACACACGGGCGGGTCACCGGTACAGGACTGCATGTAGCAGCTCTATCACAGCTACAGGGGGACGACAGATACAGGGGGACTACAGATACAGGGGGACTACAGCTACAGGGGGACTACAGATACAGGGGGACTACAGATACAGGGGGACTACAGCTACAGGGGGACTACAGATACAGGGGGACTACACCTACAGGGGGACGACAGCTACAGGGGGACGACAGCTACAGGGGGACGACAGCTACAGGGGGACTACAGCTACAGGGGGACTACAGCTACAGGGGGACTACAGCTACAGGGGGACTACAGATACAGGGGGACTACAGCTACAGGGGGACTACAGATACAGGGGGACTACAGCTACAGGGGGACGACAGATACAGGGGGACTACAGATACAGGGGGACTACAGCTACAGGGGGACGACAGCTACAGGGGGACTACAGATACAGGGGGACTACAGCTACAGGGGGACTACAGATACAGGGGGACTACAGCTACAGGGGGACTACAGATACAGGGGGACTACAGATACAGGGGGACTACAGCTACAGGGGGACTACAGATACAGGGGGACTACAGATACAGGGGGACGACAGCTACAGGGGGAAGACAGCTACAGGGGGGGACAGCTACTAGGGGGACGACAGCAGGGGGACTACAGCTACAGGGGGACTACAGCTACAGGGGGACTACAGCTACAGGGGGACTACAGATACAGGGGGACTACAGCTACAGGGGGACTACAGATACAGGGGGACTACAGATACAGGGGGACTACAGCTACAGGGGGACGACAGCTACAGGGGGACTACAGATACAGGGGGACTACAGCTACAGGGGGACTACAGCTACAGGGGGACTACAGATACAGGGCGACTACAGCTACAGCGGGAACACAGCTACAGGGGGACTACAGCTACAGGGGGACTACAGCTACAGGGGGACTACAGCTACAGGGGGACTACAGCTACAGGGGGACGACAGCTACAGGGGGACTACAGCTACAGGGGGACTACAGCTACAGGGGGACTACAGATACAAGGGGACTACAGCTACAGGGGGACTACAGATACAGGGGGACTACAGCTACAGGGGGACTACAGATACAGGGGGACTACAGCTACAGGGGGACGACAGCTACAGGGGGACTACAGATACAGGGGGACTACAGCTACAGGGGGACTACAGCTACAGGGGGACTACAGCTACAGGGGGACTACAGATACAGGGGGACTACAGCTACAGGGGGACTACAGATACAGGGGGACTACAGCTAAGGGGGGACTACAGCGACAGGGGGACTACAGATACAGGGGGACTACAGCTACAGGGGGACTACAGATACAGGGGGACTACAGCTACAGGGGGACTACAGATACAGGGGGACTACAGCTACAGGGGGACGACAGCTACAGGGGGACTACAGATACAGGGGGACTACAGCTACAGGGGGACTACAGCTACAGGGGGACTACAGATACAAGGGGACTACAGCTACAGGGGGACTACAGCTACAGGGGGACTACAGCTACAGGGGGACTACAGATACAGGGGGACTACAGATACAGGGGGACTACAGCTACAGGGGGACTACAGCTACAGGCGGACTACAGCTACAGGCGGACGACAGCTACAGGGGGACGACAGCTACAGGGGGACTACAGCTACAGGGGGACTACAGCTACAGGGGGACTACAGCTACAGGGGGACTACAGCTACAGGCGGACTACAGCTACAGGCGGACGACAGCTACAGGGGGACGACAGCTACAGGGGGACTACAGCTACAGGGGGACTACAGCTACAGGGGGACTACAGATACAGGGGGACTACAGCTACAGGGGGACGACAGCTACAGGGGGACTACAGCTACAGGGGGACTACAGCTACAGAGGGACTACAGCTACAGGGGGACTACAGCTACAGGGGGACTACAGCTACAGGGGGACTACAGCTACAGGGGGGACGACAGAACACAGGGGGACTACAGCTACAGGGGGACTACAGCTACAGGGGGACTACAGCTACAGGGGGACTACAGATACAGGGGGACTACAGCTACAGGGGGACGACAGCTACAGGGGGACTACAGCTACAGGGGGACTACAGCTACAGGGGGACTACAGATACAGGGGGACTACAGCTACAGGGGGACTACAGATACAGGGGGACTACAGCTACAGGGGGACTACAGATACAGGGGGACTACAGCTACAGGGGGACTACAGCTACAGGGGGACTACAGCTACAGGGGGACTACAGCTACAGGGGGACGACAGATACAGGGGGACTACAGCTACAGGGGGACTACAGATACAGGGGGACTACAGATACAGGGGGACTACAGATACAGGGGGACGACAGCTACAGGGGGACTACAGCTACAGGGGGACTACAGCTACAGGGGGACTACAGATACAGGGGGACTACAGCTACAGGGGGACTACAGCTACAGGGGGACGACAGATACAGGGGGACTACAGCTACAGGGGGACTACAGCTACAGGGGGACTACAGCTACAGGGGGACTACAGCTACAGGGGGACTACAGATACAGGGGGACTACAGCTACAGGGGGACTACAGCTACAGGGGGACTACAGATACAGGGGGACGACAGCTACAGGGGGACTACAGCTACAGGGGGACTACAGCTACAGGGGGACTACAGCTACAGGGGGACTACAGCTACAGGGGGACTACAGCTACAGGGGGACTACAGATACAGGGGGACTACAGCTACAGGGGGACTACAGCTACAGGGGGACTACAGATACAGGGGGACTACAGATACAGGGGGACTACAGCTACAGGCGGACTACAGCTACAGGGGGACTACAGCTACAGGGGGACTACAGATACAGGGGGACTACAGCTACAGGCGGACTACAGCTACAGGGGGACTACAGCTACAGGGGGACTACAGATACAGGCAGACTACAGCTACAGGGGGACTACTCCACCCAAATAAACAGAACGTGAATAGGACTTGTGCTCTGAAGTTTGGAGACGGTGAGCCTTGCTGTGTTCACTGTAGAGGACGTGCCTCATGTTCTCAGTGGCTGTAATGACCACTGCTGACCACTAGATGGCAGTACAGCGTCACAGTGGTATCCTCTAAAGAGGAGCGCTCCAGACGGAGAGTGTTTGGGTAGTTTGTTAGTGTTACCTGGTCGTTACTGGGGAAGAAGTGCAGCAGGACCCCCAGCACTCCACCTGACAGAATGCCCACCACCACCTCCAGCACCCCTTTACCCACACTCATCCACGTGGAACCTGAACCAGCAACCACACACACAAAGTAGAGCTTCTCACAGAGCGTCCAGCCCAAACAGGGTGCAGCATGACCTCATCTGAAGGCCTGTGATTCTCAACGTTGTGCCGTGTGTCTGTTACCGGTGCCGAACGCCACGCCGAGGCAGGTGGTGAAGCCGGTGATGGCGAGGACGTCGTCGAAGCTTCCTGCGGCCATCAGGAGTGTGGGGATTCCCTTCTGAACCCCGAAGCCAGCCTGCTGCAGCAACAGCATGGAGGGAACGACTACTGCGGGAGACACCGCAGCCAACACGAACCTGACCCACAACACAAACAACACGCCAGGTTACCCCACACCCGCTTTACCCAGCGCTACAGCCCAGCGCACGGAGACAGCTGGCTGGGGCAGTGAAAGACTGAAGCGGGGGGGCTCAGTTCCCTCCCAGGTAAGATGAAAAGGCTTAGAGAGTGAATGGTGTACCCAAGAATGAAGCCCCATATCCACGGCAGCCCCATGAGGAAGTGAGAGACCACCGCCACAGTGCAGGCTTCAGTAGTGCAGGGTCCCACAGCCACTCTCACGCACACTGCCTTCAGCCTCTTCAGTGCCTGCACACACACACACACACACACACACACACACACACACACACACAGCAGAGTAGCAGCACACATCTCAGAGTGTTCTGTAATCATCGTAACGTCTTAACCAGGAGAAACACCAGGAGACCAGCTGCTCCCAGAAGGAGGTGCGGGAGTGCAGGTGTGTTGGGAAGGAGGATAAAGGAGACCAGGATCAATAACTGATGATAAGTTTAGACTGATATGATCAATATTTATTGAGCTACACATACAGAAGTCTGTCTCTCAGTATGGCGTCGGGCCGCCGTGTTCGCTAACCCAACACGCCAGACGTCTCGGTATGGAGCTGTAGAGGTTCCTGATGGAGTCCTGTGATAATCCATCCCATGCAGCTTGAACATCCTCACACAGTTCCAGCATCTTGGTGCTGACCACGGTGCCTCCACACACGGACTCGTTGGGCGTCTCCACCATGACTAAAGCGGGACTCGTCACTGAAGATGACCCGCTGCCATTCTGAGTCGCTCCATGACAGTCTGGTACGACACCACTGCAGTCTTTGGTGACGGTGACGTGGTGTTAAGGACAGTCGTGGTAACGGTCTGTGTGCAGGTAGTCCTGGGTGCTGCGTAACTCAAGTGTGGTGAGTGTGAAACCTGAATTACTCTCATGTCTTAAACCTGCACACCGAGTTCCGCTCCTCCTGGTTGGTCTGTTCTAGGTGCTAGCAACCCCACACACACACACACACACACACACACACACACACACACACACACACACACACACTCACAGATACACTCACACACACACACACACACACACACACACACACACACACTCACAGATATACACACACACATACACACACACATACACACACACACACACACTCACAGATATACACACACACACACACACACACACTCTCACACACACACACACTCACAGATATACACACACACACACACACACACTCACACCGTGTACGTACTGCGGGATTGAGTCCCAGTCCAGCTCTGGTGAGGATGATGGCGAGAGCGACGCTGCGTAGTGATGAAGACCACTGCTGATCAATATACACAGCATCAGCCACGTACGGAACGTTCCGCAGAACCAGCCCCATCAGCAGCATGCCTACAGCACCCACACACACAGGGTACGTTCAGGTAACCTTCAGTGTACATACACTCACCAACAACAGAGCCGCACCCAGGAGGACTCACCCACAGCAGGGAAAGGTGGAGGTGAGGTGGTCTGACGTGTGGTACTGTACCCAGTAGTGGTGTGAATGAAGGTGAGGTGAGCAGTCTGATGTGTGTGGTACTGTACCCAGTAGTGGTGTGAATAAAGGGGAGGTGGGCAGTCTGATGTGTGTGTGGTACCGTACCCAGTAGTGGTGGGAAGGGAGGTGAAGTGGGCAGTCTGATGTGTGTGGTACTGTACCCAGTAGTGGTGTGAATGATGGTGAGGTGGGCAGTCTGACGTGTGTGGTACCGTACCCAGTAGTGGTGTGAATGAAGGTGAAGTGGGCAGTCTGATGTGTGTGGTACTGTACCCAGTAGTGGTGTGAATGAAGGTGAGGTGGGCAGTCTGATGTGTGTGGTATTGTACCCAGTAGTGGTGTGAATGAAGGTGAGGTGGGCAGTCTGATGTGTGTGGTACTGTACCCAGTAGTGGTGTGAATGAAGGTGAGGTGGGCAGTCTGATGTGTGTGGTACTGTACCCAGTAGTGGTGTGAATAAAGGGGAGGTGGGCAGTCTGATGTGTGTGTGGTACCGTACCCAGTAGTGGTGGGAAGGGAGGTGAAGTGGGCAGTCTGATGTGTGTGGTACTGTACCCAGTAGTGGTGTGAATGAAGGTGAGGTGGGCAGTCTGATGTGTGTGGTACCGTACCCAGTAGTGGTGTGAATGAAGGTGAAGTGGGCAGTCTGATGTGTGTGGTACTGTACCCAGTAGTGGTGTGAATAAAGGTGAGGTGGGCAGTCTGACGTGTGTGGTACCGTACCCAGTAGTGGTGTGAATGAAGGTGAAGTGGGCAGTCTGATGTGTGTGGTACTGTACCCAGTAGTGGTGTGAATGAAGGTGAGGTGGGCAGTCTGATGTGTGTGGTACAGTACCCAGTAGTGGTGTGAATGAAGGTGAGGTGGGCAGTCTGATGTGTGTGGTACTGTACCCAGTAGTGGTGTGAATGAAGGTGAGGTGAGCAGTCTGATGTGTGTGGTACTGTACCCAGTAGTGGTGTGAATGAAGGTGAGGTGGGCAGTCTGAAGTGTGTGGTACAGTACCCAGTAGTGGTGTGAATGAAGGTGAGGTGGGCAGTCTGATGCGTGTGGTACAGTACCCAGTAGTGGTGTGAATGGAGGTGAGGTGGGCAGTCTGATGTGTGTGGTACCGTACCCAGTAGTGGTGTGAATGAAGGTGAGGTGGGCAGTCTGATGTGTGTGGTACTGTACCCAGTAGTGGTGTGAATGAAGGTGAGGTGGGCAGTCTGATGTGTGTGGTACTGTACCCAGTAGTGGTGTGAATGAAGGTGAGGTGGGCAGTCTGATGTGTGTGGTACTGTACCCAGTAGTGGTGTGAATGAAGGCGAGGTGGGCAGTCTGATGTGTGTGGTACTGTACCCAGTAGTGGTGGGAAGGGAGGTGAGGTGAGCAGTCTGATGTGTGTGGTACTGTACCCAGTAGTGGTGGGAAGGGAGGTGAGGTGGGCAGTCTGATGTGTGTGGTACTGTACCCAGTAGTGGTGTGAATGAAGGTGAGGTGGGCAGCCTGATGTGTGTGGTACTGTACCCAGTAGTGGTGTGAATGAAGGTGAGGTGGGCAGTCTGATGTGTGTGGTACCGTACCCAGTAGTGGTGTGAATAAAGGGGAGGTGGGCAGTCTGATGTGTGTGGTACTGTACCCAGTAGTGGTGGGAAGGGAGGTGAGGTGGGCAGTCTGATGTGTGTGGTACTGTACCCAGTAGTGGTGGGAAGGGAGGTGAGGTGGGCAGTCTGATGTGTGTGGTACTGTACCCAGTAGTGGTGTGAATGAAGGTGAGGTGGGCAGCCTGATGTGTGTGGTACTGTACCCAGTAGTGGTGTGAATGAAGGTGAGGTGGGCAGTCTGATGTGTGTGGTACCGTACCCAGTAGTGGTGTGAATAAAGGGGAGGTGGGCAGTCTGATGCGTGTGGTACTGTACCCAGTAGTGGTGTGAATAAAGGGGAGGTGGGCAGTCTGATGTGTGTGTGGTACCGTACCCAGTAGTGGTGGGAAGGGAGGTGAAGTGGGCAGTCTGATGTGTGTGGTACTGTACCCAGTAGTGGTGTGAATAAAGGTGAGGTGGGCAGTCTGACGTGTGTGGTACCGTACCCAGTAGTGGTGTGAATAAAGGTGAGGTGGGCAGTCTGATGTGTGTGGTACTGTACCCAGTAGTGGTGTGAATAAAGGTGAGGTGGGCGGTCTGACGTGTGTGGTACCGTACCCAGTAGTGGTGTGAATAAAGGTGAGGTGGGCAGTCTGATGTGTGTGGTACTGTACCCAGTAGTGGTGTGAATAAAGGTGAGGTGGGCAGTCTGATGTGTGTGGTACTGTACCCAGTAGTGGTGGGAAGGGAGGTGAGGTGAGGTGGGCAGTCTGATGTGTGTGGTACTGTACCCAGTAGTGGTGGGAAGGGAGGTAAAGTGGGCAGTCTGATCATTCCTATCAGCTTCCCTCCGCACACTGCGCTGAGGAACAGGATCACCAGTCCAAAGAGGTTCCCACCCGGAAGACACTCCGGACCCGTGATAGCCCAGACCACTCCGAACAGCAGCAGACCCAGCAGCCCTACAGACACAGCCACGCCCAGGAGATAGGCATCAGACCACCCACACCGCCGAACTCCACCCACTCAAACCGGATTACAGTGTTGGGTGCTGTTATATCGGATATCATACTCAGAGCTCCAGTTTGATCAGGTATGGCTAGGCCGCCGTCGCTGCACATGGGAGATTAGTCACGGCAGTGTTAACCTGGGTACCTGCAGGAGGTCTGACTGGCTGCGGCGTACGGGTCGCACACACTAACACACACACCTTTAGTGATGGCGGAGGCGAGGAAGCCATGCGGTCTGGGGATAGAGCGCAATCTGCCACAACAGCTGGAGTCTGAGGAACACATCGTCACCCTACAGGCGTAGAGAGAGAGAGAGAGAGAGAGGGAGAGAGAGAGGGAGAGAGAGAGGGAGAGAGAGAGGGAGGGAGAGGGAGGGAGAGGGAGGGAGAGAGAGAGAGAGGGAGAGAGTGAGAGAGAGGGAGAGAGAGGGAGAGAGACAGAGGAGAGAGGAGGAGAGAGAGAGATGAGAGATAGAGATGAGAGAGAGAGAGAGAGAGAGAGAGAGAGAGAGAGAGAGACGAGAGAGCAGAGGGGAGAGGGAGGGAGAGAGAGAGGGAGGGAGGAGGGAGAGGAGAGAGAGCGAGGGATGGAGGGAGGAGAGAGGGAGGGAGAGAGGGAGGGTAGGGAGGGAGGGATGAGAGGAGGAGGGAGAGAGAGAGAGAGGGAGAGGGAGGGAGGGACCTTGAGAGGGATGGAGGGAGGAGAGGAGAGAGAGGGAGGAGAGAGAGATAGACGAGAGAGGAGAGAGAAGAGAGAGAGAGGGAGAACGGAGAGACAGGGGAATGTGTGGGATGTCACGAGAGAGGGAGAGAGAGAGAAGGGAGGGAGGAGCGGAGTTTACTGAGGGAGTTCATAGAGAGTCGGAGAGAGAGAGAGATAACTGTTCTAAAGAAGGAACTTTATAGAGTAGAGTTAAAACAGTAAACCTGTAAATTAGATCTATAACAGTAATTCTATATAGTGAAGCTATAACAGTAAGAGAGAGAGATGGAGATCAGTGAAGTTATAACTGTAATTCTATAAAAGTTAGAAGCTATAACTAATTTCTATATAGTGAAGTTTAACTGTAACTGTAATTCTCTATATAGTGAAGCTATAACAGTAATTCTATATAGTGAAGTTATAACTGTAATTCTATAAAGTGAAGCTATAACTAATTCTATATAGTGAAGTTATAACTGTAATTCTATATAGTGAAGCTATAACAGTAATTCTATATAGTGAAGTTATAACTAATTCTATATAGTGAAGTTATAACTGTAATTCTATATAGTGAAGCTATAACAGTAATTCTATATAGTGAAGTTATAACTGTAATTCTATAAAGTGAAGCTATAACTAATTCTATATAGTGAAGTTATAACTGTAATTCTATGAAGTGAAGCTATAACTAATTCCATATAGTGAAGTTATAACAGTAATTCTATTTAGTGAAGTTATAACTGTAATTCTATATAGTGAAGCTATAACAGTAATTCTATATAGTGAAGTTATAACTGTAATTCTATATAGTGAAGCTATAACTAATTCTATATAGTGAAGTTATAACAGTAATTCTATATAGTGAAGCTATAACTAATTCCATATAGTGAAGTTATAACAGTAATTCTATTTAGTGAAGTTATAACTGTAATTCTATATAGTGAAGCTATAACAGTAATTCTATATAGTGAAGTTATAACTGTAATTCTATATAGTGAAGCTATAACTAATTCTATATAGTGAAGTTATAACAGTAATTCTATATAGTGAAGTTATAACTGTAATTCTATATAGTGAAGTTATAACAGTAATTCTATATAGCGAAATTATAACTGTAATTCTATATAGTGAAGTTATAACAGTAATTCTGTATAGTGAAGTTATAACAATTATTCTATATAGTGAAGTTATAACTGTAATTCTATATAGTGAAGCTATAACAGTAATTCTATACAGTGAAGCTATAACAGTAATTCTATATAGTGAAGCTATAACTGTAATTCTATATAGTGAAGTTATAACTGTAAGTCTTATACTGAAGCTATAACAGTAATTCTATATTGTGAAGTTATAACAGTAATTCTATATAGTGAAGCTATAACAGTAATTCTATTTAGTGAAGCTATAACTGTAATTCTATATAGTGAAGCTATAACAGTAGTTCTATATAGTGAAGCTATAACAGTAATTCTATATAGTGAAGCTATAACAGTAATTCTATATAGTGAAGCTATAACTGTAATTCTATATAGTGAAGTTATAACTAATTCTATATAGTGAATCTAAAACAGTAATTCTATATAGTGAATCTATAACAGTAATTCTATATAGTGAAGGTATAACAGTAATTTTATATAGTGAATTTATAACAGTAATTCTATATAGTGAATCTATAACAGTAATTCTATATAGTGAAAGTATAACAGTAATTCTATATAGTGAATCTATAACTGTAATTCTATATACTCAAGCTATAACAGTAATTCTATATACTCAAGCTATAACAGTAATTCTATATAGGTAAGTTATAACAGTAATTCTGTATAGCGAAGTTATAACAATTATTCTATATAGTGAAGTTATAACAATTATTCTATATAGTAAAGTTATAACTGTAATTCTATATAGTGAAGCTATAACAGTAATTCTATACAGTGAAGCTATAACAGTAATTCTATATAGTGAAGCTATAACTGTAATTCTATATAGTGAAGTTATAACTAATTCTATATAGTGAATCTATAACAGTAATTCTATATAGTGAATCTATAACAGTAATTCTATTTAGTGAAGTTATAACAGTAATTCTATTTAGTGAAGTTATAACAGTAATTCTATATAGTGAAGTTATAACAGTAATTCTATATGTGAAGCAATAGCCGTAATTCTATAGAGTGAAGCTATAACCGTAATTCTATATAGTGAAGTTATAACTGTAATTCTATATAGTCAAGCTATAACAGTAATTCTAAATAGTGAAGCTATAACAGTATTTCTATATAGTGAAGTTATAACAGAAATTCTATATAGTGAAGCTATAACAGTAATTCTATATAGAGAAGTTATAACAGTAATTCTATATAGAGAAGTTATAACTGTAATTCCATATAGTGAAGTTATAACAGTAATTCTATTTAGTGAAGTTATAACAGTAATTCTATTTAGTGAAGCTATAACAGTAATTCTATATAGTGAAGTTATAACTGTAATTCTATATAGTGAAGTTATAACCGTAATTCTATATGTGAAGCTATAACAGTAATTCTATATAGTGAAGTAATAACTGTAAATTTAAATAGTGAAGCTATAACAGTAATTCTATATAGTGAAGCTATAACCATAATTCTATATAGTGAAGCTATAACAGTTATTTTATATTGTGAAGTTATAACAGTAATTCTATATAGTGAAGCTATAACAGTAATTATATATAGAGAAGTTATAACTGTAATTCCATATAGTGAAGTTATAACATTAATTTTATTTAGTGAAGTTATTACAGTAATTCTATTTAGTGAAGCTATAACAGTAATTCTATATATTGAAGTTATAACTGTAATTCTATATAGTGAAGTTATAACCGTAATTCTATATGTGAAGCTATAACAGTAATTCTATATAGTGAAGTTATAACTGTAATTCTATAAAGTGAAGTTATAATTGTAAGTCTTATAATGAAGTTATAACAGTAATTCTATATAGTGAAGCTATAACAGTAATTCTATATTGTGAAGTTATAACAGTAATTCTGTATAGTGAAGCTATAACAGTAATTCTATATAGTGAAGTTATAACTGTAATTCTATATAGTGAAGATATAACAGTAATTCTATATAGAGAAGTTATAATTGTAATTCCATATAGTGAAGTTATAACAGTAATTCTATATAGTGAAGTTATAACAGTAATTCTATTTAGTGAAGCTATAACAGTAATTCTATATAGCGAAATTATAACTGTAATTCTATATAGTGAAGCTATAACCGTAATTCTATATAGTGAAGTTATAACAGTAATTCTATATAGTGAAGCTATAACCGTAATTCTATATAGTGAAGCTATAACCGTAATTCTATATAGTGAAGTAATAACTGTAATTCTATATAGTAAAGCTATAACCGTAATTCTATATAGTGAAGCTATAACTGTAATTCTATACAGTGAAGTTATAACCGTAATTCTATAAAGTAAAGTTATAACTGTAAGTCTTATAATAAAGTTATAACAGTAATTCTGTATAGTGAAGCTATAACCGTAATTCTATATAGTGAAGTAATAACTGTAATTCTATATAGTAAAGCTATAACCGTAATTCTATATAGTGAAGCTATAACTGTAATTCTATACAGTGAAGTTATAACCGTAATTCTATAAAGTAAAGTTATAACTGTAAGTCTTATAATAAAGTTATAACAGTAATAAGCCGCCTCTGGTCTAACGGGGGCTCTATGTAACAGATCGGTTTATAACCACAGAGAGATTATAAAGATCATTAATGATTCCACATCACAGCCGCCGCACTCCATCCGCACACTCGTCTAGAGTTTGATCAGATTTCCCTCCTTAAAGTTACCTAGCAGCTAATCCAGGGACGTGCAGTGTCACATACCTACCGGCTCCCGGTTCTCCAGGGCTCCTGATAACAAGCACCTCCGGAATATCAGTGTTCCAGGAAACAGGACAACACTATAACCTAGCACTGACTCTAGTGTGAGGTAGTGCAATAACACCACATTCCAGGCAATATTCCGACCATCCCCACTGGCCCGTTCATCCCAAACCTTACACAGTGTGACCTGCAGCTGGCGTTCCCAGCCGTGACCTTACTCCCCCTAGTTAGAGTGAGTGTGGGAGTAAACCAAACACAGCCCGTCCAGGTCGCTGGAGTGCAGCCCTCACTCAGCCAGCCAGCTATCTAACACCACTGAGCACCGTCTGGAGGAACCGGCAGGAACACCCTCACAACCTGACTCAAAGCAGGGACTGGGTCTCAGCTGGGGTTAGTAGGCGGTACTTACAGGTGTCGCTCTGTCCTCAGTGAGCACTTCCAGAACTCCTCACCGCTTCAAGGCTCTACTCGACCCACCACCTCCACAGAGACGTACTGCTCAGAGGAGCGAACTTTGAACTTCAGAGAGGGAGAGAGAGGGAGGGGGAGGGAGAGAGAGAGGGAGGGAGAGAGGGAGAGATAAATCACTACTTGTCCTTGTGTTACTTCCTCATTTATGAAAATTACTCAGAGTTTTTCCCAGGACACGTAAACACACACACACACACACACACATACACAAACACACACACATATATACACATACAGTGGGGTGTGAAAGTTTGGGCAGCGTTGTTTTTTGGATAAATAAATTGCGTTAAATATATCATATAGGGGACAAACACAGTGATATTTGAGAAGTGAAATGAAGTTTATATGATTTACAGAAAGTGTGCAATAATTGTCTAAACAAAAGTAGGCAGGTGCATAAATTTGGGCACCAAAAAAAAAAAAAAACCTTTAGTAGATCCTCCTTTCTCAGAAATAACAGCCTCTAAACGCTTCCTATAGCTTCTAATGAGAGTCTGGATTGTGGCTGAAGGTATTTTAGACCATTCTTCTTTACAGAACATCTCTAGTTCATTCAGGTTTGATGGTTTCCGAGCATGGACAGCTCTCTTTAAGTGACACCACAGATTTTCAGTAATATTCAGGTCTGGGGGCTGAGATGGCCATTCCAGAACGTTGTACTTGTTCCTCTGCATGAATGCATCAGTAGATTTTGAGCAGTGTTTAGGGTCGTTGTCTTGTTGGAAGATCCAGCCCCGGCGCAGCTTCAGCTTTGCCACTGATTCCTGGACATTGGTCTCCAGAATCTGCTGATATTGATTGGAATCCATGCGTCCCTCAACTTTAACAAGATTCCCAGTCCCTGTACTGGCCACACAGCCCCACAGCATGATGGAACCACCACCAGGTTTTACTGTAGGTCGCAGGTGTTTTTCTTGGAGTGCTGTGTTCTTTTTCCTCCATGCATAACGGCCCTTGTTATGCCCAAATAACACAGCACCTTATTCCAAAATGAAGCTGGCTTGTCCAGATGTGCTTTAGCATACCTCAAGCGGCTCTGTTTGTGATGTGGGCGGAGAAAAGGCTTCCTCTGCATCACTCTCCCATACAGCATCTCCTTGTGTAAAGTGCGCCGGATAGCTGAACGATGCACAGTGACTCCATCAGCAGCAGGATCATGTTGTAGGTCTTTGGTGCTGGTCTGGGGGTTGACTCTGACTGTTCTCCACATCCTTCGCTTCTGTTTATTCCAGATGTTTCTTGGTCTGCCACTTCGAGCCTTGACTTGAACTGTGCCTGTGGTCTTCCATTTCCTCACAGTGTTTCTCACAGTGGAGACTGAAAGCTGAAATCTCTGAGAGAGCTTTCTGTACCCTTCCCCTAAACCATGACGGGGAAGAGTCTTTGTTTTCAGGTCATTTGAAAGTTGTTTTGAGACTCCCATGCTGCGACTCTTCAGAGAAGATGCAAAGAGGAGAAATACTTACAGCTGCCCCCCTTAAATACCCTTTCTCATAATTGGAGTCACCTGTGTATGGAGGTCAAGGGTCACTGAACTTACCAAACCAAATTTAAGTTCCAGTAATTAGATCTAAAGGTTTTGAAATCAATAAAATGACAACAGTGCCCAAATTTATGCACCTGCCTACTTTAGTTTAGACAATTATTACACACTTTCTGTAAATCATATAAACTTCATTTCACTTCTCAGATATCACTGTGTTTGTCCCCTATATGATATATTTAACGCAATTTATTTATCCAAACAATCAATACTTTATAAAGGTAAATCAGGAAAATTAACAACGCTGCCCAAACTCTCACACCCCACTGTATATACACACACACACACATAGTGTACAGTAGCAGGACAGCGGGTGACACATCACCACACCACCAGACAGGTCCTTTATGACCACTCAGTGTATCATCGCAGCCGCTGAGAGGTCCTGGAGCAGACTGAGGAACCAAATCTGTACTGACCACACGTGTCATTAGACTCACCAGCTCCTGATTCAGCAGAGTCCGTGGGGGGCGGTGGGGGCGGGTGTTCTGGACCGCAGGAGCACAGAGAGCAGTTATTACCTCCTACTGACCTTCACTTCACACCCAGCGCGTCTCCATGTCCTCCCAGTCTAATCACTAACCCATATTCTCCTCTGCAGGTGAACTTCCATAAGCATTCCCCCGACCAATCACAGGGCTGATGTCTTATGCCCCGCCCACACACAACTACTGCATAGCCTGAGATTTAAAGCTAACCAGCATACCTCTAGCAAGAAGCAGTTTCTCATTAGGTGGAGTGTATAACTCTGAGCTCTAAATGTAGGTACTGTGGTATAGACTGAGTCTGTTCTACAGTTCCTCATTAGGTGGAGTGTATAACTCTAAGCTCTAAATGTAGGCACTGTGGTATAGACTGAGTCTGTTCTACAGTTTCTCATTAGGTGGAGTGTATAACTCTAAGCTCTAAATGTAGGCACTGTGGTATAGACTGAGTCTGTTCTACAGTTTCTCATTAGGTGGAGTGTATAACTCTAAGCTCTAAATGTAGGTACTGTGGTATAGACTGAGTCTGTTCTACAGTTTCTCATTAGGTGGAGTGTATAACTGTAATGGTAGGTACTGTGATTTGGTCTGGAGAGGAGATCTGATGCTGTGGAGTGATTAATGACACACAGCCCTGATGTTCCGGCTCTATTCCTGTAAAAGCAGAAGTGTGTGGTGGTGTGTGGTGAATTTCCGTCAGGATGTGGAATCTCGGATCGGCTCGCTGCACGCTCATAAACCTGCCGGCACAATTTACAGTGTACCATCAAATCAAACAGTGCTCATAACACAGACTTACACCGAACTGGCCATGTCAGTACAGGAAACCTGTCTACCGGCAGAACCTTAACAACCACAGGGAAAGCTTACACTGTCAATGTGCTGTAATAGCAGTGTAATAGCATTATTCTGGTGTAATAGCAGTGTAATAGCATTATTCTGGTGTAATAGTGTAATAGCAGTGTAATAGCAGTGTAATAGTGTTATTCTGGTGTAATAGTGTAATAGCTGTGTAATAGTGTTATTCTGGTGTAATAGTGTAATAGCAGTGTAATAGTGTTATTCTGGTGTAATAGTGTAATAGCAGTGTAATAGCAGTGTAATAGTGTTATTCTGGTGTAATAGTGTAATAGCTGTGTAATAGTGTTATTCTGGTGTAATAGTGTAATAGCAGTGTAATAGTGTTATTCTGGTGTAATAGTGTAATAGCAGTGTAATAGCAGTGTAATAGTGTTATTCTGGTGTAATAGTGTAATAGCAGTGTAATAGTGTTATTCTGGTGTAGTAGTGTAATAGCAGTGTAATAGTGTTATTCTGGTGTAATAGTGTAATAGCAGTGTAATAGTGTTATTCTGGTGTAATAGTGTAATAGCAGTGTAATAGTGTTATTCTGGTGTAATAGCAGTGTAATAGCGTTATCATGGTGTAATAGTGTAATAGCAGTGTAATAGTGTTATTCTGGTGTAATAGCAGTGTAATAGTGTTATTCTGGTGTAATAGCAGTGTAATAGTGTTATTCTGGTGTAATAGTGTAATAGCAGTGTAATAGTGTTATTCTGGTGTAATAGTGTAATAGCAGTGTAATAGTGTTATTCTGGTGTAATAGTGTAATAGCAGTGTAATAGTGTTATTCTGGTGTAATAGCAGTGTAATAGTGTTATTCTGGTGTAATAGTGTAATAGCAGTGTAATAGCGTTATCATGGTGTAATAGTGTAATAGCAGTGTAATAGTGTTATTCTGGTGTAATAGTGTAATAGCAGTGTAATAGCAGTGTAATAGTGTTATTCTGGTGTAATAGTGTAATAGCAGTGTAATAGTGTTATTCTGGTGTAATAGTGTAATAGCAGTGTAATAGCAGTGTAATAGTGTTATTCTGGTGTAGTAGTGTAATAGCAGTGTAATAGTGTAATAGCAGTGTAATAGCAGTGTAATAGCAGTGTAATAGTGTTATTCTGGTGTAGTAGTGTAATAGCAGTGTAATAGTGTTATGGTGTAATAGTGTAATAGCAGTGTAATAGTGTAATAGCAGTGTAATAGTGTTATGGTGTAATAGTGTAATAGCAGTGTAATAGTGTAATAGCAGTGTAATAGTGTTATGGTGTAATAGTGTAATAGCAGTGTAATAGCAGTGTAATAGTGTTATGGTGTATTAGTGTAATAGCAGTGTAATAGTGTTATGGTGTAATAGTGTAATAGCAGTGTAATAGTGTTATGGTGTAATAGTGTAATAGCAGTGTAATAGCAGTGTAATAGTGTTATGGTGTAATAGTGTAATAGCAGTGTAATAGCAGTGTAATAGTGTTATTCTGGTGTAGTAGTGTAATAGCAGTGTAATAGTGTTATGGTGTAATAGTGTAATAGCAGTGTAATAGTGTTATGGTGTAATAGTGTAATAGCAGTGTAATAGTGTAATAGTGTTATGGTGTAATAGTGTAATAGCAGTGTAATAGTGTTATGGTGTAATAGCAGTGTAATAGCAGTGTAATAGTGTTATGGTGTAATAGTGTAATAGCAGTGTAATAGCAGTGTAATAGTGTAATAGCAGTGTAATAGTGTTATTCTGGTGTAATAGCAGTGTAATAGCAGTGTAATAGTGTTATGGTGTAATAGCAGTGTAATAGCAGTGTAATAGCAGTGTAATAGCGTTATGGTGTAATAGTGTAATAGCAGTGTAATAGCAGTGTAATAGTGTCATGGTGTATTAGTGTAGTCGTACTGGAATGTATTCATGTATACGGTAGTGTCTGTGTTTCAGTAGTGTGACGGAGCTGAATTGTTGTTTTTGGGATATGTGTGTGTGTTATATTGTTATATAAGTTTATAACTGTGTTAGTTATCATGTTGTAACAGTATTATAGAGGGGGATGGTATTACTGAGCGGTAAACGTGTTACTGTGATGTATGTGTGTTGTGTGGTTATGTAACGTGTTGTGATAGCGTCACTGTGTTGGTAGATAGATATACAGTGCTGGAGGTGAAGCTTCCTCTATTGCTTGTCCCATGCACAGCTGCTCACTGAGAGAATGACCGGGGTATATAACCAGACACATCCCCATCACTGCCCAGTGTTCCCAGTGTCCCCAACCATCACTGCCCAGTGTTCCCAGTGTCCCCAATCATCACTGCCCAGTGTTCCCAGTGTTCCCAACCATCACTGCCCAGTGTTCCCAGTGTTCCCACCCATCTCTGCCCAGTGTTCCCAGTGTTCCCACCCATCACTGCCCATCACTGCCCAGTGTTCCCAGTGTTCCCACCCATCACTGCCCAGTGTTCCCAGTGTTCCCACCCATCACTGCCCATCACTGCCCAGTGTTCCCAGTGTTCCCACCCATCACTGCCCAGTGTTCCCAGTGTTCCCACCCATCACTGCCCAGTGTTCCCAGTGTTCCCACCCATTACTGCCCAGTGTTCCCAGCAGTTCTGACGGTCAGACAGTGAGAAAGAGTAACTATTGTTTACTGTATCAGGCAGGAGCTGTACGGTGATCGCTCATCGCTGACTGGACCGGTCAGTGAGGGATCATCACAAATAAATGACCCAGCTGGAAAAGATGCAGCAGATCTGATTAGTCCCAGCACGGCCGAGAAAAGCCAAGGGACATTAGAGGAGATTAGCTGCGATGGAGAAGATAGAAGGTCTGAGGAGGACACGTGACCGCTGAAGGTGGGTTCCTCATGATGCTTCACTCGCTCTTCCACAGGAGGAGTGATACAGCCGTGCCTATTCCTCAAGGGTGGACACGAGCGCAGACGCAGCATGGACACGAGCATGGAGACGAGCATGGAGACGAGCGCAGACGCAGCGTGGAGACGAGCATGGAGACGAGCGCAGACGCAGCGTGGAGACGAGCGCAGACGCAGCGTGGAGACGAGCGCAGACGCAGCGTGGAGACGAGCTCAGAGACGAGC
>JAMWET010003475.1:107500-127500 GCA_024036415.1 Prochilodus magdalenae | reverse complement strand
TATGTGTAGCAGAGGGGTTAAGCGGTCCGTCACAGTGACTGTTGACCGATGGTCAGAAAGTGACCGGTGATGAGGGGCTAACAGATGGACTCCGTAGACGTGCTTAGTGACCGGTTAGTGACCGGTTAGTTAGCGGTGCTGTTTACGGCGGTGCCGTTGTGAAAGCTGTTCTGAGACGGGCGCGGCGTGTGCCGTGTTTGGCCGCAGAGGCTGCTGTGGCGACTGGTGGAGGAGCTCTTGCGGCGTGCGGAGTGTGTTAAGGGGTCATTGTTGGACTCCAGCCGGGTCAGGGTAAACACGCTGCTCTGACGGGTCGGTTGGAAACGGGTGGGCCTCAGCTCCATCTCATCGGATTCCGACATGTGGATGAAGGGGCACCAGCGGAATGCTCGCTTAAAGCCTGCACGGAACCTAGACGAGAAAAGGCAAGATGGGAATACGGAAACGGGATCATCTCAACACTGATTCGGAAAAACGGAACCATAAAAACACAGAAACAGGACAGCATGGAAACACAGGTATGGAACACAGAGGTATGGGGATACAGAGGTATGGGGACACAGTGATGTGGGGACACAGGGATATGGAACACAGAGATATGGGGACACAGGTATGGGACACAGGGATATGGAACAGAGGTATGGGGACACAGGGATATGGAACAGAGAGATATGGGGACACAGAGGTATGGGGACACAGGGATATGGAACAGAGATATGGGGACACAGGGATATGGAACACAGAGGTATGGGGACACAGAGGTATGGCATACAGAGATATGGGGATATGGGGACACAGAGATATGGGGACACAGTGATGTGGGGACACAGAGATATGGGGACACAGATGTATGGGGACACAGATATATGGGGACACAGATGTATGGGGACACAGAGATATGGAATACAGAGATATGGGGACACAGAGATATGGGGACACAGTGATATGGGGACACAGAGATATGGGGACACAGTGATATGGGGACACAGTGATGTGGGGACACAGGGATATGGAACACAGAGATATGGGGACACAGTGATATGGGGACACAGTGATGTGGGGACACAGTGATATGGGGACACAGTGATATGGGGACACAGTGATATGGGGACACAGTGATGTGGGGACACAGGGATATGGAACACAGAGATATGGGGATATGGGGACACAGCGATATGGGGATATGGGGACACAGCGAAATGGGGACACAGAGGAATGTAATACAGAGATATGGGGACACAGAGGTATGGGGATATGGGGACACAGGGATATGGGGACAGAGATATGGGGACACAGCGATATGGGGACACGGAGGTATGGGGACACAGGGATATGGGGACACGGAGGTATGGGGACACAGGGATATGGAACACAGATATAGAATCACAAACTCAGAAACATGGAAAGACGAAGCCTGCAGAGCTGTTACATGCAGTAGCTTCCGTACGCTGATCCCAGAAAATTCCCCTTCGGGATCCGCCGAGACGAGACTGATGTCTGATGTCTGTTTGTGTGATGGTAGCCCTGGAGCTGTGAGGCTAAAGCAGCTAACGGGTAATTGGAGCAAATACCCCACCAATTAGCCTTAATGCCTAAATCATCAGTCGCTCCACTCAAAGTGTGCGGAGGTGTGGCAGTCTCTAGCAGATCACTGCGTACGTGGTTTCTGACTCTGCATGGTACACAGCTATTCATGGTTATTAATTGTTGACTATTCCTAAAACTCGGAGCGTTACAGACCCCTCCGAGGGGCTGGAGCGCTGCGCCGTGAACTCCAGCGGCTGGGATCATCACGGAAATGAGCTGAACGTTACAGGGTGCAGCTGCTGGAGCTCTGGCTGTCTAATCACAACTCCCTGTCTAATAAAACAACAAACAGATACATCAGCTGACAGCAACGCAGCCAATCAGATCCACGCTTA
This sequence comes from Prochilodus magdalenae, assembly GCA_024036415.1. Taxonomy (NCBI): domain Eukaryota; kingdom Metazoa; phylum Chordata; class Actinopteri; order Characiformes; family Prochilodontidae; genus Prochilodus; species Prochilodus magdalenae. Next base: position 125,578 of record JAMWET010003475.1, on the reverse strand, counting down.
CTGGCTCCCTAGCGTACCGCGGTGAAGGGAAGCACCTTTGTACTGTGTCACCCACAACAGCTTTGGATATAATTCCTGGTGTAATCTATCGGAAAACTGTCAGATCTAATCTAATCAAGTGGAAGCTGCACTCCGGCCTGGAGCGGCTGGGCTATAAATAACTCCCTGATTGTTTTAATCGGAAATGAGGACTCCTTTTCCGCACTGCGTCCTGACACGCTGGACCCAGCTGCTGGACGGCTTCATTACAGTGCTCAGAGACATCAGTCCGCCGAGCTAATCACAGACCTGAACACGCAAATTATAACTCAGACATGACGCTCAACACCACTCCATCACACCCCCCAGCACAGGCCTGCTCACATGCTGCTGTATATCAGGCCTCACATGTCCCACGCGCTCATTCTGACAGACTGTAATACACTACAGGAAATGTAGGGGGCGATACGACCCACACGCTCATTCTGACAGACTGTAATACATTACAGGAAGTGTAGGGGGCGATACGATCCACACACTCATTCTGACAGACTGTAATACACTACAGGAAGTGTAGGGGGCGATACGACCACACGCTCATTCTGACAGACTGTAATACACTACAGGAAGTGTAGGGGGCGATACGACCCACACGCTCATTCTGACAGACTGTAATACACTACAGGAAGCGTAGGGGGCGATACGACCCACACGCTCATTCTGACAGACTGTAATACACTACAGGAAGTGTAGGGGGCGATACCACCCACACGCTCATTCTGACAGACTGAAGAGTGCTCTGTAACGTTAATAGCTGCATGTCATGGATAAATGGTGGTACGGGGTGTTTGCAGGTGTCCGGCCAGCAGGTCTGTTTGTGGTGTGTGTGTTACCTGCTGTTGAGGCAGCAGTAGATGATGGGGTTGTACATGGTGGAGCTCATGGCGAGCCACAGCACCGCGAGGTAGACCTGCTGGATGGACTTCCATCTGCTGAGCTCTCTGTTCAACCCAGTTATGATGAAGTAAGTGTGATAGGGCAACCAGCACACGGCGAAGGTCACTACGACCGCCACCATCATCTTCACCACCTACACAGACATGCACAATCATCAGGCAGCGCCACCCTCAGGCCCAGGGTCACCATGCCTGATACTGAGGGGGGGTTAGGGGGTAAAGGTGAAGGCCTGGATCAGCTGGTCTTTAAAACGTTCAGACTGTAAATCAACAACGATAGCAGTGTCTGGTTTAGCCGTGGTCTCCAACTCTGGGGCTGGCCTGAAGGAGACGTCTGCAGGTAAGGCTAGCTATATTAGCTTTAGCTGGACAGCACCTAAACCAGTTAACCACCGGAACATGATCAGGTGGGTTCATATCTAGAACCACGCTATAAAACCCACAGTCTAGTCAAGGGTCTCCACACAGGGAGGCTGATGTTTGATGTCTGATACGTACCTTGCGTTTGGCCTGGAGCTGCTCCAGGTAGTTCTCGGAGGAGTATCCCGGGATGCTGCTGCCCCACAGCGTGACCCCCACTCTACTGTAGGTGATTCCCATCACCATCAGTGGCAACAGGTACATCAGCACTGCCACAATGATGTGGTACCTACATCACACACACACCAGCACTGAGCTCTACACATTTCCAATGAGATATGTTTATTAGTGACAGAGGAAAGAGTCTGATTGGACGATGGGGTTAATTAGTAACAGGAGAATGAGTCTGATTGGACGATGGGGTTAATTAGTAACAGGAGAATGAGTCTGATTGGACGATGGGGTTAATTAGTGACGGAAGAATGAGTCTGATTGGACGATGGGGTTAATTAGTAACGGGAGAATGAGTCTGATTGGACGATGGGGTTAATTAGTAACGGGAGAATGAGTCTGATTGGATGATGAATGTGTGAGAGTTCACATACATGAAGGCGTCGTCCGTCCCGCGGGGCCAGGCTACGTAACACACGGTCCGGCGGGGAAGGTTCTTGGTCATTGAGTAGAAACAGAGTGGAAATGCCAGCACAACCGCGGCTCCCCACACGCCTATGATCGCCACCTTCGTCACCGTGGCTGAGAAGCGGGGCTTCAACGGGTGGATGATCGCCATGTACCTGCACAGACAGGAAGTGACATCACCACAAGGAGCTGGATTGTTTCATTAGTGATCTCAGCTCAGAGTCATGATTTAAAAGTGGAATGGTCTCAAGGTTCTCCAGCAGGGGGCGCCACTCGCACACAAGTCTCTTTAGTGTCCTTCATTTAAACACATAACAACTGTGAACCAACACCAGCAGGATCTAACCAATACCAGCAGGATCTAACCAACACCAGCAGGATCGAACCAACACCAGCAGAATCTAACCAACACCAGCAGGATCTAACCAACACCAGCAGGATCTAACCAACACCAGCAGGATCTAACCAACACCAGCAGAATCTAACCAACACCAGCAGGATCTAACCAACACCAGCAGAATCTAACCAACACCAGCCGAATCTGACCAACACCAGCAGAATCTAACCAACACCAGCAGGATCTAACCAACACCAGCAGAATCTAATCAATACCAGCAGGATCTAACCAACACCAGCAGGATCGAACCAACACCAGCAGAATCTAACCAACACCAGCAGGATCTAACCAACACCAGCAGAATCTGACCAACACCAGCAGGATTGAACCAACACCAGCAGGATCTAACCAACACCAGCAGAATCTGACCAACACCAGCAGGATCTAACCAACACCAGCAGAATCTAACCAACACCAGCAGGATCTAACCAACACCAGCAGAATCTAACCAACACCAGCCGAATCTGACCAACACCAGCAGAATCTAACCAACACCAGCAGAATCTGACCAACACCAGCCGAATCTGACCAACACCAGCAGGATCTAACCAACACCAGCCGAATCTGACCAACACCAGCAGAATCTAACCAACACCAGCAGGATCGAACCAACACCAGCAGAATCTGACCAACACCAGCAGAATCTAACCAACACCAGCAGGATCGAACCAACACCAGCAGAATCTAACCAACACCAGCAGGATCCCACCAACACCAGCAGAATCTAACCAACACCAGCAGGATCTAACCAACACCAGCAGAATCTAACCAACACCAGCCGAATCCAACCAACACCAGCAGAATCTAACCAACACCAGCAGGATCTAACCAACACCAGCAGAATCTAACCAACACCAGCAGAATCTAACCAACACCAGCAGGATCCAACCAACACCAGCAGAATCTAACCAACACCAGCAGGATCTAACCAACACCAGCAGAATCTAACCAACACCAACAGAATCTAACCAACACCAGCAGAATCTAACCAACACCAGCAGGATCTAACCAACACCAGCAGAATCTAACCAACACCAGCAGAATCTAACCAACACCAGCAGGATCTAACCAACACCAGCAGAATCTAACCAACACCAGCAGGATCTAACCAACACCAGCAGAATCTAACCAACACCAGCAGAATCTAACCAACACCAGCAGAATCTGACCAACACCAGCAGGATCTGACCAACACCAGCAGAATCTAACCAACACCAGCAGGATCGAACCAACACCAGCAGGATCTAACCAACACCAGCCGAATCTGACCAACACCAGCAGAATCTAACCAACACCAGCAGGATCTAACCAACACCAGCCGAATCTGACCAACACCAGCAGAATCTAACCAACACCAGCAGGATCTAACCAACACCAGCAGGATCTAACCAACACCAGCAGAATCTGACCAACACCAGCAGAATCTAACCAACACCAGCAGGATCTAACCAACACCAGCAGAATCTGACCAACACCAGCCGAATCTGACCAACACCAGCAGGATCTAACCAACACCAGCCGAATCTGACCAACACCAGCAGAATCTAACCAACACCAGCAGGATCGAACCAACACCAGCAGAATCTGACCAACACCAGCAGAATCTAACCAACACCAGCAGGATCGAACCAACACCAGCAGAATCTAACCAACACCAGCAGGATCCAACCAACACCAGCAGAATCTAACCAACACCAGCAGGATCTAACCAACACCAGCAGAATCTAACCAACACCAGCCGAATCCAACCAACACCAGCAGAATCTAACCAACACCAGCAGGATCTAACCAACACCAGCAGAATCTAACCAACACCAGCAGAATCTAACCAACACCAGCAGGATCCAACCAACACCAGCAGAATCTAACCAACACCAGCAGGATCTAACCAACACCAGCAGAATCTAACCAACACCAGCAGAATCTAACCAACACCAGCAGAATCTAACCAACACCAGCAGGATCTAACCAACACCAGCAGGATCGAACCAACACCAGCAGAATCTAACCAACACCAGCAGTATCTTACCAAACCCAGAAGAATCTAACCAACACCAGCAGGATCCAACCAACACCAGCAGAATCTAACCAACACCAGCAGGATCTAACCAACACCAGCAGAATCTAACCAACACCAGCAGAATCTAACCAACACCAGCAGAATCTAACCAACACCAGCAGGATCTAACCAACACCAGCAGAATCTAACCAACACCAGCAGAATCTGACCAACACCAGCAGAATCTAACCAACACCAGCAGGATCTAACCAACACCAGCAGAATCTAACCAACACCAGCAGGATCCAACCAACACCAGCAGAATCTAACCAACACCAGCAGGATCTAACCAACACCAGCAGAATCTAACCAACACCAGCAGAATCTGACCAACACCAGCAGAATCTAACCAACACCAGCAGGATCTAACCAACACGTCCTCCTCGCCCTAACCGTCGCGCCTCGCCCTCCCATCCGCTCAGACACAGGCTGGTTAGGGTTATTTCAAATTGACTTTTGACCTTTCCATGAGGCCAAATCAGAACCACGAGCTCACTGGACAATAAGTGAGTCCCCCTGTGTGTTTAAGGTGGTAGTACCTTCAGGCTCCTGCAGATGGCGCTGCACGAGGATGATGGGGCTATAAACCCTGTGGGGTGTGAGTGACGGGATCCATAGATTGGGAAGAGGTGCTACAGGGCAGGGAGTGTCTCGTTCCATGTGTGGAAAATGGCTCCAGAGCAGATGTTAATGATTGGCTAAAAGGAGGGACTGCATGTGGGCGTGGCCAAAGACCATAGTGTGAAGGAAGTAGCTGAATCTGCAGGTGTGTGGAAGCGTACGGTCATACGGGTCTACCAGCAGTGGATCCAATCCCAGTCTACAGGGAATTCTCCTCGGAACTGTGCCAGGGAAGGCCTCCACCACATCTGGACCACCTGACCAGTTCTCTGGTGTGAGAGTGTCTGAGCAGTGAAGTGGCTACACCCAGAACCTCATCCATGCCCAGTCCAGTCCCAGCTTGTACTGGTGCTGGTGGAGGGAACGGATCAGTCATTCCGTCTCTTTATACCTCCCTCCAGTCTGTTTCTTCTCCTACTGATTATCGGTGACTCCCTCGCTCAAATTCCAGGAACTGGTCTGAAAGTCCACACTGGCTCCGTGTGATCTGGACCGATCTGGACCGATCTGGACCAGATGTTTGTCCTTTGGTCTGGACTGTGGTCCGAGGCTCCTCTCACACCTGCTGTCTTGGCTGTGACCAAACGGAAGAGGCCAGACCGGACCAGGCCGGTGTCGACACCACTTCGCTGGAGAGCTGTCTGATCTTCAGATCGGATCACTGTTATTCGTCCAGAGATTTTGTTGGCCTGAATTTCGGCACATCTCTGAGTATTTATGGAGGTGATAAAGCCGCAGGCCGCTGTGGGCCGTGTGGTGGTGGAGGCCTGTCGCTTCCATAGCAGCTTTATTACATGAATAAAAGGAGAGGAAGCGCAGACGGAGGGGGCCGGAGTAACCCCACTGTGGTGGAGGTGACAGTAGACATGGCCTCCCTGCTCCAGAACACCCTCCAGCCACCTGCTTGTTGGGCCTCGCTTTAAAAGCTCTGCTGCCAAAAGCACATCAGCTTCGGAAGATCATCCATCCAGCGGCTTCAGCTCAGCTGGTGAGGCGTCACCACTCATAGAGGACTCTGGGACAGTTTATTAGGCACGGACAGTTTACTCGCCGTACAGACCCGAGAGACGGTGAACACGAATCCGCTGACCATAAATCACTCAGTGACGTCCATATCCACCACATCTGTCTCCACCTGCTAGCTCTTCACACCGTCTTCTATAGGCCTACCCACAGACCGTACCACAGTCCTCCTACAGGAGGGTCAGCAGGACGGGTCCGGCCAGCCAGCTGAAGTCTTATAGACGCTGTATGCAGCCTTATAGCTGTACATGCAGTCCGACACCTAAACTACCTCATAAACCTCCACGCCAGGCATAGCCCTGTGCATTTCACTCCGATGCCACACGTCTAAGCTGGAAGGTATCAGAATCATCTCCAGGAAGCAGGAGAGCGACGGTGTCTCTGGAGCTCGGCTCTGGAGCAGACATCTGTCCATCATCTGCAGCTGATCTGTCTCAACACGAGCTCAGCAGGTTTAACTCCAGCTCGTGATGATCAGTGTGTAAAGGTTCTCATGAAGGATGGAGATCCAGAAGCTCGTCCTGGGGTGAGTGTGAATACCACCAAACACACACTCACACACACACACTAAGGCAGATGTCGTGCTCTCTGGTGAACATGACTGTAGAGGTGAGACGCGCCCCGGAGGGAAACACACACACTCGGTCGAACAGCAGCTTCGGCGACAGGAGAATACACACACCCTGACACTCTGACACGGCAAGCGAGAACAAGTGCAGCGACGCGCTGTGAGATCGTTATTTCCACTGTCTTCAGTGTGTGTGCGTGAGTGAGTGTGTGTGTGTGTGTGTGTGTGTGTGCGTGTGTGTGTATGTGCATGAGCATGCGTGCGTGTGTGTGTGTGTGTGTGTGTGTGTCTGTGTGTGTGTGTGTGTGTGTGTGTGTGTGTGTGTGCGTGAGTGTATGTGTGTGTGTGTGTATGTGTGTGTGTGTGTGTCTGTGTGTGTGTGTGTGTGTGGATGAGCATGCGTGCGTGCAAGCAGTAACTAAGTTGATGAATGCCAGCCGAGGGTTGGTGTGCAGTAGACGAATCGTACAGAAACACAGTCAGATCTTTGGTTCACCATAACTCACCACTGCTCACTAGACCTAACTACAACTCACTACAGCTCACTACAACTCACCATAACTCACCACTGCTCACTAGACCTAACTATAACTCACCATAACTCACCACTGCTCACTAGACCTAACTATAACTCACCACAGCTCACTAGAGCATAACTCACAACAGCTCACTAAAACTCACCATAACTTAGCACAGCTCACTAGAACTCACCATAACTTACCACAGTTTATTAGAGTTCACCATAACTCACCACAGTTCATTATAGTTCACCATAACTCACCATAGCTCACTAGAACTCACCATAACTTACCACAGTTTATTAGAGTTCACCATAGCTCACTAGAACTCACCATAACTTACCAGTTTATTAGAGTTCACCATAACTCACCACAGCTCACTAGAGCTCACCATAACTCACCACAGCTCACTAGAGTTTACCATAACTCACCACAGTTCACCATAACTCACCACAGCTCACTAGACCTCACCATAACTCACCACAGTTCATTAGAGCTCACCATAACTCACTACAGCTCACTAAACCTCACCATTACTCACCACAGCTCACTAGAGCTCACCATAACTCACCACAGCTCACTAAACCTCACCATAACTCACCACAGTTCATTAGAGCTCACCATAACTCACTACAGCTCACTAAACCTCACCATTACTCACCACAGCTCACTAGAGCTCACCATAACTCACCACAGCTCACTAAACCTCACCATAACTCACCACAGCTCACTACAGCTCACCATAACTCACTACAGCTCACTAAACCTCACCATTACTCACCACAGCTCACTAGAGCTCACCATAACTCACCACAGCTCACTAAACCTCACCATAACTCACCACAGCTCACTACAGCTCACCATAACTCACCACAGCTCACTACAGCTCACCATAACTTACCACAGCTTACTAGAACTCACCATAACTCACCACAGCTTACCAGAACTCACCACAGCTCACTAGAGCTCACCATAGCTTACCAGAGCTCACTAGAGCTCACCATAGCTTACCACAGTTCATTAGAGTTCACCATAACTCACCACAGCATAACTCACCACAGTTCATTAGAGCTCACTGTAACTCACCACAGCTCACTAGGGTTCACCATAAACCTTCCACAGCTCACTAGAGCTCACCATAACTTACCACAGTTTATTAGAGTCCACCCTAATTCACCACAGCTCACTAGAGCTTACCATAACTCACCACAATTCATTAGAGATCCCCATAACTCACCACAGCTCACTAGAGCATAACTGACCACAGCTCACTAGAGCTTACCATAACTCACCACAGTTCATTAGAGTTCACCACAGTTCAGTAGAGCATAACTGACCACAGCTCACTAGAGTTCACCAAATCTTACCACAGCTCACTAGAGCTCACCATAACTCACCACAGCATAACTCACCACAGTTCATTAGAGCTCACTGTAACTCACCACAGCTCACTAGGGTTCACCATAAACCTTCCACAGCTCACTAGAGCTCGCCATAACTTACCATAGTTCATTAGAGTCCACCCTAATTCACCACAGCTCACTATACCTCACCATAACTCACCACAATTCTTTAGAGATCCCCATAACTCACCACAGTCACATAGAGCATAATGACACACAGCTTTTTCGAACTAAGCCCGCTTACCATAACTCACCACAGTTCATTAGAGTTCACCACAGCTTAGTAGAGCATAACTGACCACAGCTCACTAGAGTTCACTATAACTTACCACAGCTCACTAGAGCTCACCATAACTTACCACAGCTCACTAGAGCTCACCATAACTCACCACAGCATAACTCACCACAGCTCACTAGAGTTCACCATAACTTACCACAGGTCACTAGAGCTCACCAAAACTCACCACAGTAAAATCACTGATTCAAAACTAACCCTAGATTCTACAGGTTCAAATATTTCTCACGTTTTCCATTATTATTATTATTATTATTATTATTAATAGTAGTAGTAGTAGTAGTAGTAGTAGTACTACCTGTCCACTGCGATGGCGGTCATGGTGTAGATGCTGGCGAACAGCGCTGCCACAGGGTAGAAGTTGTGGAACCTGCAGTATCCCAGGCCGAAGTACCACTCTGCTCTGGCGGCGTAGATGAAGTTAACAGGCGTATTCAGAGCTGCCATGCTGGCATCCGCCACCGCCAGGTTCAGCAGGAAGTAGTTTGTGACGGTGCGCATGCGACGGTGAGCGAGGATGACCCATGCGGTCAGCACGTTTCCGGTCAGCGCCACCACCATCACGGCCGCATATGCCAGCGCCCACAGAGCCACACGCCATGGAGCCTGCACAAACCGGTGCACAGACGAGGAGGAGGAGTTAGTGGAGTTGGAGCTGTTACTGGGAGACATGATACAAACAAACAAACAAACAAACAAACAAACAAACAAACTAACTAACTAACAAACTAGAGGAGCTCTACAGACTGAGCTGCAGGACAACAACAACAGGACCGAGACTCAGAGGAGAGAGACGGAGAAACGGAGGAGGAGGAGGAGGACACATCCCACCGAGGGGGAGAGAGAGAGGGCGAGGGAGAGGGAGAGAGGGAGGATGAGGTGAGAGAGAGAGTGTCTGGGGGGGATGGGTGTGAGAGAGGAGGAATAATGAAGAAGAGCGAGAGAGAATTCAGCCCAATAGGAGAACGCTTTAAGAACAGGAGGTAGAACCAGCTAGAAGAACCAGGAAAGGAAAAGAGGTTCCACGCTGATGAGTGCCATCGTACTGATAAGCTCCTGGTCGTTCTAGACTGGATCAGAGGGCGGGGCTCTGGGCTCAGCTGCCTCTGGCTACCTTTGCCATTTCTAATGCTGAGGGTCAGTCTCTGCCCTAACGTACGGTCAGAGGACCTGAGGGAGGAGTAACACACAGCAGGAGCGCCGGGGACGGGCCCCTTAAAGGCCGAGGTCAGTCTGCTCAGACACACCGGGGCAGTTTGTCCTCAGGGACGACCATCAGTCGACTGTCTTCAACCATCACAGAGCAACAGTGCTACCATCACCATCATCACCATTACCTTATCATCACTACCACCAACATCACCAGCATCATCTCCCCCGTCATCAGTATCACTATCATCACCACCACTATCATCACCCACCAGTCACCAACAACCAACATGGATATCACAACACACATCACACACACAAATCACCACCCATCAATCACCATCATCTTCATTACCTTATCATCACTACCACCAGCATCACCAACATCATCACCCCATCATCACTATCACTATCATCACCACCAACATGATCACCAACATCACCAATATCACCACCATCATCACCATCATCTTCATTACCTTATCATCACTACCACCAACATCACCAACATCATCACCCCCGTCATCACTATCACTATCATCACCACCACTATCATCACCACCAACATGATCACCAACATCACCAATATCACCACCATCATCACCATCATCTTCATTACATTATCATCACTACCACCAACATCACCAACATCATCACCCCCGTCATCACTATCACTATCATCACCACCACCATCACCACCATCACCACCATCACCACCAACCACCATCACCCCCATCATCACCATCACCACCAACATGATCACCAACATCACCAATATCACCACCATCATCTTCATTACCTTATCATCACTACCACCAACATCACCATAATCACCACCTCCATCACTATCACTATCATCACCACCATCACCACCAACATCATCTTCATCACCATCATCATCACCACTATCACCACCACCACCACCATCATCATCATCATCATCATCATCATCACTATCATTATTACTATCATCCCCATCACCATCATCATCACCATCACCACCAACATCATCATCATCACCATCATCACCACCACAATCATCATCATCACCATCATCACTATTACCACCATCCCCATCACCATCATCATCATCATCACCATCACTGTCTGGGGGCTCTCTCTCTCCCTCTTTTCCTCATGTTATCCCCTCTTACTTTTTTCTCTTTCCATAGCCAGCCACCAATTCTTCTACCTTCATCACACCGTCTTATCTCCTCTCACTCCTCTACTCACCTTCCTCATCTCTTCTCTCTCTCTCTCTCTCTGTCTTCTCTCTCTCTCTCTCTCGCTCTCTCTCTCTCTCTCTCTCTCTCTCTCTCTCTCTCTCTCTCTCTCTCTCTCTCTCTCTCTCTCTCTCTCTGGTCCTGCCCACATGTGTTGGATCCAGTAATCAGTGTGAGGAGGGAACTGGCACAAGGCTGCCCCCCAGTGGATGTACTGCAGCACTACACCGGTACGTGTTTATGAGGGGAATGGAAAAGTGAGAAGCTTCCTGGTGACCTGGAAACAACACATACGATGAGAAATGCAAAGGTCCTAAAACTGAACCCTGAGGGACACCACCAAGACCCCCAGGACTCCACATCTAGGGTTAGGTCTGTAGGCCTGGCGTGATGTTGGAATGTGGTGATTATGAAATGTGTATCAGCGGCGCCACCGCAGTGTTTGTTGATTACCCAACACGCTGTAGAACACAGTCTAGTGAGGTGATTAGCTCAGAAGGCCTCCGGCAGGGGCGGAGGCTGACCTGTCTGTCACATGCTGTCTGCCCGGTGGTTTTGACTGTTTCTGTGGCGGTAGACTCTGTCCTGATTGGCTCTCAGCGTTAAATGTGTTAAATAGCTGTATCAGTGATTCTGCTACAGTTTTGAATGCATCTGGATCAGAAGGAAGTGAGTCTATTTGATTGAACACGTTCATTAACATACATGGTGCTGATTTATAGTGATACTGAACAGCTATAGGCTTTATATTAGCACTCATCATTATGGATGTGCTGATATGGGAACCTGGGGCTTACACTGATACTGATACACTGATACGTAAACGTTTAGATACTGGAACGACATCTTGATCAGAATTCCAGAGAAAGCACTTTATACCATACCATAGAAATGTTTACGATACCACTGTAAATACCAATCGCACTGTAAATACTATACCACTGTAAATACCAATCGCACTGTAAATACTATACCACTGTAAATACCAGTCACACTGTAAATACCAATCGCACTGTAAATACTATACCACTGTAAATACCAGTCACACTGTAAATACCAGTCACACTGTAAATACCATATCACTGTATAAACCATAAGACAGTACATACCAATGGCACTTATAGCATAAGTCTGTTTATACTGTAGATCTGTTTATACTGTAGATCTGTTTATACTGTAGCTCTGTTTATAGAGTAGCTCTGTTTATACTGTAGATCTGTTTATACTGTAGATCTGTTTATAGAGTAGCTCTGTTTATACTGTAGCTCTGTTTATACTGTAGCTCTGTTTATAGAGTAGCTTTGTTTATATTGTAGCTCTGTTTATACTGTAGCTCTGTTTATAGAGTAGCTTTGTTTATACTGTAGCTCTGTTTATACTGTAGCTCTGTTTATAGAGTAGCTTTGTTTATATTGTAGCTCTGTTTATACTGTAGATCTGTTTATAGAGTAGCTCTGTTTATACTGTAGCTCTGTTTATACTGTATCTTTGTTTATAGAGTAGCTCTGTTTATACTGTAGATCTGTTTATACTGTAGCTCTGTTTATAGAGTAGCTCTGTTTATACTGTAGATCTGTTTATACTGTAGCTCTGTTTATAGAGTAGCTCTGTTTATACTGTAGATCTGTTTATACTGTAGATCTGTTTATAGAGTAGCTCTGTTTATACTGTAGCTCTGTTTATACTGTAGCTCTGTTTATAGAGTAGCTTTGTTTATATTGTAGCTCTGTTTATACTGTAGCTCTGTTTATAGAGTAGCTTTGTTTATACTGTAGCTCTGTTTATACTGTAGCTCTGTTTATAGAGTAGCTTTGTTTATATTGTAGCTCTGTTTATACTGTAGATCTGTTTATAGAGTAGCTCTGTTTATACTGTAGCTCTGTTTATACTGTATCTTTGTTTATAGAGTAGCTCTGTTTATACTGTAGCTCTGTTTATAGAGTAGCTCTGTTTATACTGTAGCTCTGTTTATACTGTAGCTCTGTTTATAGAGTAGCTCTGTTTATACTGTAGCTCTGTTTATACTGTAGCTCTGTTTATACTGTAGCTCTGTTTATAGAGTAGCTCTGTTTATAGAGTAGCTCTGTTTATACTGTAGCTCTGTTTATAGAGTAGCTCTGTTTATAGAGTAGCTCTGTTTATACTGTAGCTCTGTTTATAGAGTAGCTCTGTTTATGCTGTAGCTCTGTTTATAGAGTAGCTTTGTTTATACTGTAGCTCTGTTTATAGAGTAGCTCTGTTTATAGAGTAGCTCTGTTTATACTGTAGCTCTGTTTATAGAGTAGCTTTGTTTATACTGTAGCTTTGTTTATACTGTAGATCTGTTTATACTGTAGCTCTGTTTATAGAGTAGCTTTGTTTATACTGTAGCTCTGTTTATAGAGTAGCTCTGTTTATACTGTAGCTCTGTTTATAGAGTAGCTCTGTTTATACTGTAGCTCTGTTTATAGAGTAGCTCTGTTTATACTGTAGCTCTGTTTATACTGTAGCTCTGTTTATAGAGTAGCTCTGTTTATACTGTAGCTCTGTTTATAGAGTAGCTCTGTTTATAGAGTAGCTCTGTTTATAGAGTAGCTCTGTTTATACTGTAGCTCTGTTTATAGAGTAGCTCTGTTTATAGAGTAGCTCTGTTTATACTGTAGCTCTGTTTATAGAGTAGCTCTGTTTATACTGTAGCTCTGTTTATACTGTAGCTCTGTTTATACTGTAGCTCTGTTTATACTGTAGCTCTGTTTATACTGTAGCTCTGTTTATAGAGTAGCTCTGTTTATAGAGTAGCTCTGTTTATAGAGTAGCTCTGTTTATACTGTAGCTCTGTTTATAGAGTGGCTCTAGTGTAGCTAGTGTATATTCTGTAGCTCTGTCTACATGTGTGTGTGTGTGTGTGTATGTAGGTGTCTATGTGTGTTGGTGTGTGTGTGTGTGTGTGTATGTAGGTGTCTGTGTGTGTGTGTTAGTGTGTGTTTATGTGAGTGTATTTGTGTACCTGTGTGTGTTTGTGTACTTGTGAGTGTCTGTGTGTCGGTGTGTGTACTGTGTGTCTGTGTGTGTGTGTGTACATGATGTGAGTGTCTGTGTGTGTGTGTGTGTGTATGTAGGTGTCTATGTGTGTGTGTGTGTGTGTATGTAGGTGTCTATGTGTGTGTGTGTGTGTGTGAGTGTATGTGTGTACCTGTGTGTGTGTGTGTGTGTGAGTGTATGTGTGTACTTGTGTGTGTGTGTGTGTGTGTATGTAGGTGTCTATGTGTGTGTGTGTGTGTGTGTGTGTGAGTGTATGTGTGTCCTTGTGTGTGTGTGTGTGTGTGTGTATATGTAGGTGTCTATGTGTGTGTGTGTTAGTGTACATGTGAGTGTGTGTGTTTATATGAGTGTGTGTTTGTATAGTGTGTGTGTGTGTGTAAGTGTCTATGTGTGTGTGTGAGTGTATGTGTGTACCTGTGTGTGAGTGTGTGAGTGAGTGTGTGTGTGTGAGTGTGTGTATGTGTGAGTGCCTGTGTGTCGGTGTGTGTGAAAGCATGTGTGTGTTGGTGTGTGTGTGTGTACATGTGAGTGTGTGTGTGTGTACATGTGAGTGTGTGTGTGAGTGAGTGTGTGTGTGTGTGTGTGTGTATGTGTGAGTGCCTGTGTGTGTGTATGTAAGTGTCTGTGTGTGGGTGTGTGTACAGCGTGTGCGCGTGTGTGTGTGTTTGTGTACATGTGAGTGTGTGTGTGTACATGATGTGAGTGTGTGTGTGTATGTGTGTGTACCTGTGTGTGTGTGTGTGAGTGCCTGTGTGTTGGTGTGTGTACTGTGTGTCTGTGTGTGTGTGTGTGTATGTGTGTGTACCTGTGTGTGTGTATGTGAGTGTCTGTGTGTGTGTGTGTGTGTATGTAGGTGTCTATGTGTGTGTGTGTGTGTGTGTGTGTGAGTGTATGTGTGTACCTGTGTGTGTGTGTGTGTGTGTGTGAGTGTATGTGTGTACTTGTGTGTGTGTGTGTGTGTGTATGTAGGTGTCTATGTGTGTGTGTGTGTGTGTGTGTGTGAGTGTATGTGTGTCCTTGTGTGTGTGTGTGTGTGTGTGTGTGTGTGTATATGTAGGTGTCTATGTGTGTGTGTGTTAGTGTACATGTGAGTGTGTGTGTTTATATGAGTGTGTGTGTGTATAGTGTGTGTGTGTGTGTAAGTGTCTATGTGTGTGTGTGAGTGTATGTGTGTACCTGTGTGTGAGTGTGTGAGTGAGTGTGTGTGTGTGAGTGTGTGTATGTGTGAGTGCCTGTGTGTCGGTGTGTGTGAAAGCATGTGTGTGTTGGTGTGTGTGTGTGTACATGTGAGTGTGTGTGTGTGTACATGTGAGTGTGTGTGTGAGTGAGTGTGTGTGTGTGTGTGTATGTGTGAGTGCCTGTGTGTGTGTATGTAAGTGTCTGTGTGTGGGTGTGTGTACAGCGTGTGCGCGTGTGTGTGTGTTTGTGTACATGTGAGTGTGTGTGTGTACATGATGTGAGTGTGTGTGTATGTGTGTGTACCTGTGTGTGTGTGTGTGAGTGCCTGTGTGTTGGTGTGTGTCTGTGTGTGTGTGTGTATGTGTGTGTACCTGTGTGTGTGTGTGTGAGTGCCTGTGTGTTGGTGTGTGTCTGTGTGTGTGTGTGTATGTGTGTGTACCTGTGTGTGTGTATGTGAGTGTCTGTGTGTGGGTGTGCGCGTGTGTGTGTTTGTGTACATGTGAGTGTGTGTGTGTGTGTGTGTGTGTGTGTGTCTGTGTGTGGGTGTGTGCGTGGTGGTTGGCCTTTGTGCAGGTTATTCTCTGCACACTGTTTCACGTGCGGGCTCTTTGTGTCCTGAGCCGTGCGGAGTCCACCATGTTGCTCCATGTACAGGTTTTGATTTGTCAGCTGGCAGACGGACAGTCAGCGTCTGAGCGGAGAGCTGGAGACGTCTCCTCAGTTCTCTTTGTGCTTTCATCCGCAGTCTTCTGTCTTCAGCTCTGAGCTCTGGCGGGGCTGTAATCCCCCGTCTGCACCCGTACAGCGCTCTATAGACAGAGGCAGGGACAGGTCAGGGGCCTGCGGGGGACCCCCTAACAAACAAACATAAGACCTGCAAGGCGAGACCCATGTGCATTTTGAATCATTCTGAAAATCAATAAACTGGGTGCTGTGCAGCAGTGCACAGTCGAGTCCAGTCGGGTGGTCTTCGCTGTCATTCGTCAATGGATTACCTCTATTAGACACTCCTACCTCCTGCAAGACGCTGCCCACAGGACGCTGCCCACAGGACGCTGCCCACAGGAAGCTCTCCACAGGACGCTGGCCACAGGACACTGCCCATAGAACGCTGCCCATAGAACGCTGCCCATAGAACACTGCCCATAGAACACTGCCCAGAGGACGCTGCCCACAGGACACTGCCCACAGGACAGTGCCCACAGGACCCTGCCAACAGGACACTGCCCACAGGACACTGCCCACAGGAAGCTCCCCACAGGACACTGCCCACAGGAAGCTCCCCACAGGACGCTGCCCACAGGACACTGCCCACAGGACACTGCCCACAGGACCCTGCCAACAGGACACTGCCCACAGGAAGCTCCCCACAGGACGCTGGCCACAGGACACTCGCCACAGGACGCTGCCCACAGGACACTGCCCACAGGAAGCTCCCTACAGGACACTGCCCGCAGGACGCTGCCCACAGGACACTCGCCACAGGATGCTGCCCACAGGAAGCTCTCCACAGGACGCTGGCCACAGGACACTGCCCAAAGGACAGCAGCACTGCTGTGTCTGATTCACTCACACCAGCACCACACACACTAACACACCACCACCAAGTCCACTGCTCTGTGGTGGTCTTGTGGGGGTCCTGACCATTGACAAACAGGGTAATGAATGCAGCCCTGCCTTGCACACCATTCTTGTTCAGTGTTCTCTGGATGGTGGATTCACAAACATTAGCATTAGCGACTGGGGCCTTTAACGGCTTAGAGGTTCTCCTGGGTTCCTTTGTGGACCGTCTTGCTCTTGGGGTGATCTTTGTTGGTGGATACAGTCTGTCTGACTGTGGATGGTGGAGTCCATACTCGGTGGAGATGGTTCTGTAATCCCAGCAGCTCTTCTTCTGAGGTGTGAAGATCAGACTCAGAGATATGAAACACTGGACCGCTTTGCTCAATCAGTAAATGTATAGTATTATCTGTGTCCTATGTGGTCATTTTGGTTCTCCGTATCTCACTTTAGAACTTTCAGGCAGTCAGCAGGTAATGGACACGACGTGCATGGTGCTAACTGCAGGCTTAGATCATCAAAGCATGAGGAGATGTTCGCTCCACACCATTTCTGACACCGTGTGACTCACTGTTATCCATAAACCTGGACTGAAGTCGATTAGCGTAGCTACACACGCCGCTTGTCCGTATAGTGAATGGTGTGTCCTAGCTCAGAGATCCAGCCGGCAGGCTCCTCAGACGCTTCCGGAGTGTCTGCGGAACGTTAGCTTTGAAGAGCAGGCCGGATAATTTGGGGTTTCTCCGAGACGATCCCAGAGCTTCCCCTCTGCAGTGACTCAGTGCGCTCCTCTAATCTCCGACGGTGAGAAAGCGTCTCCCTCTCCGTCAGACAGACATGATGGCCATCTCTGTCTCCACCAGTATACCTATATATACACACCACCCCACAGCCCTCACACACCTCAGACCTTACCTGAACGCCGGCTGGACTGAAGATCTGCTCACAGGTACACCCTCACCTTTCTTCAGCTCTCTGCTGGAGCCAGTTCTCAGTACTGTACATGATGCTGTACTGGTATTGTATAGTTCTGTGGTACTGAGATGTTCTGTACAGTGGCCTTGTACTCAGTGCACCATGTACAGTAGCTGTTCTAGTACACAGTGTATCATAGTGCAGTACAGCAGT
>JAMWET010003475.1:75000-100000 GCA_024036415.1 Prochilodus magdalenae | reverse complement strand
AAATCATCTCCTGAAAGGGGTTAGGGACTGGGTCTGAAGGTACCAGTGTCCCTGAGTGGCTGGAGACTGAAAACGACTGGGCCTACGGAGGTTCCGATGGTGATCTGCTTCACCACAGGATGATGGCCAGTGGTTTTAGTAACCATTCCCTTCAGGTGGCCAGCAGGTCTCTCGGGTGGAGAACGTGCTGAGGGACGTCAGGACTACTGGTCCTCCTCACTGTGGGGGTCGAGTGTTCAGGTCTCTCGGGTGGAGAACGTGCTGAGGGACGTCAGGACTACTGGTCCTCCTCACTGTGGGGGTCGAGTGTTCAGGTCTCTCGGGTGGAGAACGTGCTGAGGGATATTAGGACTACTGGTCCTCCTCACTGTGAGGGTCGAGTGTTCAGGTCTCTCGGGTGGAGAACGTGCTGAGGGACGTCAGGACTACTGGTCCTCCTCGCTGTGAGGGTCGAGTGTTCGGGTCTCTCGGGTGGAGAACGTGCTGAGGGACGTCAGGACTACTGGTCCTCCTCCTCGCTGTGAGGGTCGAGTGTTCAGGTCTCTCGGGTGGAGAACGTGCTGAGGGACGTCAGGACTACTGGTCCTCCTCGCTGTGAGGGTCGAGTGTTCGGGTCTCTCGGGTGGAGAACGTGCTGAGGGACGTCAGGACTACTGGTCCTCCTCGCTGTGAGGGTCGAGAGGAACTACTGGTCCTCCTCGCTGTGAGGGTCTCTCGGGTGGAGAACGTGCTGAGGGACGTCAGGACTACTGGTCCTCCTCGCTGTGAGGGTCGAGTGTTCGGGTCTCTCGGGTGGAGAACGTGCTGAGGGACGTCAGGACTACTGGTCCTCCTCGCTGTGGGGGTCGAGTGTTCGGGTCTCTCGGGTGGAGAACACCCTGACTCATCTGATCACTGTTTCCAGAGCAGTGTTGGTGGTGTTTACCTCTCAGATGATGATTTTCTCGTAATGAGGCCTTTATGCTCTGCAGCTCTACCATCATCCCTCCCTCTCTGTGTAGTTATGGAGGGAGTGTCCATGCTGATACAGTCTGATCATATCCTGCAGTGCCCTTCTCCGTCACCTGAGGAACAGCTGCTCCTACATACACATATTTACTCCCATCGCCTCCCATCTGTGTGAATAACCACTGGCGTGATCCCTGCTGGTCTGTTGTTATTAGCTCAGGGCTCAGTTCCATCAGATCCATCTTATTTGATGACTGTAGCTCTGTTTACTAAACGTGCGGAACGTAGAACCTGTGTGGGCCTGACAGCAATAAACAGACATAAACCCCTGCAGAGTGAAGCCCTTTGATTTCCTTGTTCCTTGTTGGTGTTCTGATGCTGCTGGGTATTCTACTCCACCTGGCTACTTACATAGTTATCATTAATAAACCTTACATAGTTATTATCAATTAAAAACCTACACCAATACAATCAATACAATCAAAACAACTACGTCATTCATTTTAGAACTGGACCATAAACCTCTACAACTACGTCATTAATTCTACAACTGGAACCTTAACTTTTACAACTACGTAATTAATTCTACAACTGGACCATAAATGTCTACAACTACGTCATTAATTCTAAAACTGGACCATAAACCTCTACAACTACATAATTAATTCCAGAACTGGACCAAAAACTTCTATAACTACAACATTAATTCTAAAACTGATCCATAAACTTCTATAACTACAACATTAATTCTGGAACTGGACCATAAACTTCTACAACTATGTCATTAATTCTAGAACTGGACCATAAACTTCTACAACTACATCATTCATTCTACAACTGGACCATAAACTTGTACAACTACGTCATTAATTCTAGAACTGGACCATAAACTTGTACAACTACATCATCAATTCTAAAACTGGACCACAAACTTCTATAACTACACATAAATTCTAGAACTGGACCATAAACTTCTATAACTACAACATTAATTCGAAAATTGGTCCATAAACTTCTACAGCTACGCCATTAATTCTGGAACTGGACCATAAACTTCTACAATTACATCATCAATTCTAAAACTGGACCACAAACTTCAAAAACTACACATAAATTCTAGAACTGGACCATAAACTTCTATAACTACAACATCAATTCTACAACTGGACCATAAAATTCTACAACTATGTAATTCATTCTAGAACTGGACCATAAACCTCTACAACTACGTCATTAATTCTACAACTGGACCATAATTGTCTACAACTATGTCATTAATTCTAAAACTGGACCATAAACCTCTTCAACTACGTCAATAATTCTAAAACTGGACCATAAACTTCTACAATTACATCATTAATTTTAGAACTGGTCCATAAACTTCTAAAACTATGCCATTAATTCTGGAACTGGACCATAAACTTCTATAACTACACATAAATTCTAGAACTGGACCATAAACTTCTATAACTACAACATAAATTCTAAAATTGGTCCATAAACTTCTACAGCTACGCCATTAATTCTAGAACTGGACCATAAACTTCTATAACTACAACATTAATTCTAGAACTGGACCATAAACTTCTATAACTACACATAAATTCTAGAACTGGACCATAAACTTCTATAACTACAACATAAATTCTAAAATTGGTCCATAAACTTCTACAGCTATGCCATTAATTCTGGAACTGGACCATAAACTTCTACAATTACATCATCAATTCTAAAACTGGACCACAAACTTCTATAACTGCACATAAATTCTAGAACTGGACCATAAACTTCTATAACTACAACATCAATTCTAGAACTGGACCATAAACTTCTACAGCTACGCCATTAATTCTAAAACTGGTCCATAAACTTCTATAACTACAACATTAATTCTGGAACTGGACCATAAACTTCTACAACTGTCATTAATTCTAGAACTGGACTATAAACTTCTACAACTACATCATTAATTCTAGAACTGGACCATAAACTTCTATAACTACAACATTAATTCTGGAACTGGACCATAAACTTCTATAACTACAACATTAATTCTAGAACTGGACCATAAACTTCTATAACTACAACATTAATTCTAGAACTGGACCATAAACTTCTATAACTACATCATTAATTCTAGAACTGGACCATAAACTTCTACAGCTACGCCATTAATTCTAGAACTGGACCATAAACTTCTATAACTACAACATTAATTCTAGAACTGGACCATAAACTTCTATAACTACAACATTAATTCTAGAACTGGACCATAAACTTCTACAGCTACGCCATTAATTCTAGAACTGGACCATAAACTTCTATAACTACATCATTAATTCTAGAACTGGACCATAAACTTCTATAACTACAACATTAATTCTAGAACTGGACCATAAACTTCTATAACTACATCATTAATTCTAGAACTGGACCATAAACTTCTATAACTACATCATTAATTCTGGAACTGGACCATAAACTTCTACAGCTACACCATTAATTCTAGAACTGGACCATAAACTTCTATAACTACATCATTAATTCTAGAACTGGACCATAAACTTCTATAACTACAACATTAATTCTAGAACTGGACCATAAACTTCTATAACTACATCATTAATTCTGGAACTGGACCATAAACTTCTACAGCTACACCATTAATTCTAGAACTGGACCATAAACTTCTATAACTACATCATTAATTCTGGAACTGGACCATAAACTTCTATAACTACAACATTAATTCTAGAACTGGACCATAAACTTCTACAGCTACATCATTAATTCTAGAACTGGACCATAAACTTCTATAACTACAACATTAATTCTAGAACTGGACCATAAACTTCTATAACTACATCATTAATTCTGGAACTGGACCATAAACTTCTAAAACTACATCATTAATTCTGGAACTGGACCATAAACTTCTACAGCTACGCCATTAATTCTAGAACTGGACCATAAACTTCTATAACTACATCATTAATTCTAGAACTGGACCATAAACTTCTATAACTACATCATTAATTCTGGAACTGGACCATAAACTTCTATAACTACATCATTAATTCTGGAACTGGACCATAAACTTCTATAACTACAACATTAATTCTAGAACTGGACCATAAACTTCTGTAACTACATCATTAATTCTGGAACTGGACCATAAACTTCTACAGCTACACCATTAATTCTAGAACTGGACCATAAACTTCTATAACTACAACATTAATTCTAGAACTGGACCATAAACTTCTATAACTACATCATTAATTCTAGAACTGGACCATAAACTTCTATAACTACATCATTAATTCTGGAACTGGACCATAAACTTCTATAACTACATCATTAATTCTGGAACTGGACCATAAACTTCTATAACTACAACATTAATTCTAGAACTGGACCATAAACTTCTGTAACTACATCATTAATTCTGGAACTGGACCATAAACTTCTACAGCTACACCATTAATTCTAGAACTGGACCATAAACTTCTATAACTACAACATTAATTCTAGAACTGGACCATAAACTTCTATAACTACATCATTAATTCTAGAACTGGACCATAAACTTCTATAACTACAACATTAATTCTGGAACTGGACCATAAACTTCTACAGCTACACCATTAATTCTGGAACTGGACCATAAACTTCTACAGCTATGTCATTAATTCTAGTACTGTACGTGTGTGAGTGTGTGTATGAGTGTGTGTGTGAGTGCGTCTGAGTGAGTGTGTGTGTGTTACTGTGTGTGACCGTGTGTGTGTAAGTGTGTGTGTGAGTATGAGTGAGTGCGTGTGAGTAAGTGTGTGTGTGTGACCGTGAGTGTGTGTGTGACCGTGAGTGTGTAAGTGCATGTGTGTGAGTATGAGTGTGTAAGTGAGTGCTTGTGAGTGAGTGTGTGTGTGAGTGTGTGTGTGAGTGTTACTGAGTGTGTGTGTGACCGTGAGTGTGTAAGTGTAGGTGTGTGTGAGTGTGAGTGAGTGTGTAAGTGTGTGTGAGTATGAGTGTGTAAGTGTGAGTGTATGTGTGTGTGTGAGTGTGTGTGTGTGAGTGTGTGTGTGAGTATGAGTGTGTAAGTGTGTGTGTGAGTGTGTGTGTGAGTATGAGTGTGTAAGTGTGTGTGTGTGTGTGTGTGTGAGTGTTACTGTGTGTGAGTGAGTGTGTAAGTGCGTGTGAGTGGGTCTGTGTGTGACCGTGAGTGTGTAAGTGAGTGAGTGTGAGTGCGTGTGAGTGAGTGTGTATGACTGTGTGTGTGAGTGTTACTGTGTGTGACCGTGAGTGTGTAAGTGCGTGTGTGAGTGTGTGTGTAAGTGCGTGTGTGTGAGTGTGTGTGAGTGAGTGTGTGTGTGTGTGTGTGTGTGTGTGTGTGAGTGAGTGAGAGTGTGAGTGTGTGTGAGTGAGTGTGTGTGTGAGTGTTACTGTGTGTGAGTATGAGTGTGTAAGTGAGTGTGTGTGAGTATGAGTGTGTAAGTGAGTGCTTGTGAGTGGGTGTGAGTGTGTAAGTGCGTGTGTGTGTGAGTGAGTGTAAGTGCGTGTGAGTGTGTGTGAGTGAGTGTGAGTGCGTGTGAGTGTGTGTGAGTGCGTGTGAGTGAGTGTGTGTGAGTGCGTGTGAGTGTGTGTGAGTGCGTGTGAGTGGGAGTGAGTGTGAGTGGGTGTGCGTGTGTAAGTACGTGTGTGTGAGTGAGTGTGAGTGCGTGTAAGTGCGTGTGAGTGTGTGTGAGTGTATAAGTGAGTGCTTGTGAGTGGGTGTGAGTGTGTAAGTGCGTGTGTGTGAGTGAGTGTGAGTGCGTGTAAGTGCGTGTGAGTGTGTGTGAGTGTATAAGTGAGTGCTTGTGAGTGGGTGTGAGTGTGTAAGTGCGTGTGAGTGTGTGTGAGTGTATAAGTGAGTGCTTGTGAGTGGGTGTGAGTGTGTAAGTGCGTGTGTGTGAGTGAGTGTGAGTGCGTGTAAGTGCGTGTGAGTGTGTGTGAGTGAGTGTGAGTGCGTGTGAGTGCGTGTGAGTGTGTGTGAGTGTGTGTGAGTGCGTGTGAGTGGGAGTGAGTGTGAGTGGGTGTGCGTGTGGAACACCCTGGTGTGTATAAAAGCTGCTGCTGTTCCTCCTCTCAGACCAATCACTCGTCCTTCTCCGAGGCTGAACTCTCAGACGCGCTGCAGGTGAGCTCCCTCACACCTACACTCCGCACTCCTGCACTCTAAGGGCAGGTTTCCTCCACCGTTCAGGGTCTGGGGTATACACAGTGGTGGTGAGGGGAAACAGGGTTCTTCATGTCTAGAACACACCTATAGAGACTGTATTGACTATCTGACCCACCAGTGAACCTGCACGTGTCTTCTGAGTGTGTATGGAATGGTGATGATGAAAATCTGGAAAACCTGGAAATACTAAGTTCCTTTGGGGGACTATCTGACCTCACAGCGCCCTGCAGCATGTATCCCTCCACCATGAATGGAGTTTAAGGCTGAGATCTTCTCCACACTATCATAAACAGCGTCTCAGACATCAGGCAGCGTATTCAGAACCACCTCCTGTAGGAACTTCCTGTAGGGAGCTTTTAGAGGGGACGTCTGGTTACCTTCACCAACACTGTGGACAGCTCTGAGTGATGTTTAGAGGGGACGTCTGGACGACTGTGTTTATCCTAAGTGTGTAGAAAGGGGTGGAGCTCTCCTGTAAAGGGTACGCTGTGTGTGTGGGGTGGTGACGGTGTGGTGGTTGTTGGTGCAGATATGATGAAGGCTGTGCTCGTGGCTCTCTCCCTGGCCTGCATCACTGGACTGACTGTGGCAGCACCGGTGAGTCCGTACACACCCAGCGCGGTGTTCTCAGTCTTACTGCAACCTGGGTATTACTCAGACTGACATACCCTCTCCCTCTCTCCCTCTCTCTCCCTCTCTCCCTCTCCCTCTCTCCCTCTCTCTCCCTCTCTCCCTCTCTCTCTCTCCCTCTCTCCCTCTCTCTCCCTCTCTCTCTCTTCGTGGACTCTCCTTTCTCTCTCCTCGCGGCTCTCTCTAGGGTTGTCATATGGTGTCTCTCGTCCCTCTCTCCCTCTCTCGTGAACTCCCGTTCTCTCTCTCTCTCTCTCTCTCTCTCTCTCTCTCAGTAGGGGGTCGTTCTCTCTCTATCTCTCGCCTCTCTCCCTCGTCTCTCTCGCTCTCCTCTCCTCATCTCACTCTCGTCCCTCTCTCTCTCTCTCTCTCTCTCTCTCTCTCTCTCTCCCTCTCTCTCTCTCCCTCTCTCTCTCTCTCAGATTCTACAGTACCCTGCGTCGGTAATACTCTACAGATCACATGATTACAGCTCAATACATGTTTACTAATGACCTTCACCAAGACCTGAAGTCTCTCTCTCTCTCCCTCCCTTCCTCCCCCTCTTGGCTTCCCCCCCACTCCTGAAGTGCTCCTCTCTCTCTCTCTCCCTCCCGTCCTCCCCCTCTCCCCCCTCCCTCTCTCTCCCTCCCTTCCTCCCCCTCTCCCCCCCTCCCTCTCTCCCCCCCTTCCTCCCCCTCTCTCCCCCCCTTCCTCCCCCTCTCTCTCCCCCCTTCCTCCCCCTCTCCCCCCCTCCCTCCCCCCAGCCTGTATATGGAGGATTCAGTGCTGAAATAGTGAGTACAGTAATCCTCCTCGTGCACATACGTACTAACACCCCTCACACCTTCATATAACTACATCACATTACCCAGCATGCACTGGGCCGACACCTCCTCCCTGTCTGCTAGCCTAGCCACCGAGCTACCTGCTAATACAACCACGCTAGCACCTCTATTACTTCAGTCTGAGAACACACTCAGAGAACCGGATTCAACAGAACTCAGCAGAACTCAGAGAACCGGATTCAACAGAACTCAGCAGAACTCAGAGAACCGGATTCAACAGAACTCAGCAGAACTCAGAGAACCTGATTCAACAGAACTCAGAGAACCTGATTCAACAGAACTCAGCAGAACTCAGAGAACCGGATTCAACAGAACTCAGAGAACCGGATTCAACAGAACTCAGCAAAACTCAGAGAACCGGATTCAACAGAACTCAAAGATCCGGATTCAACAGAACTCAGAGAACAGAACTCAGCAGAACTCAGAGAACCTGATTCAACAGAACTCAGCAGAACTCAGAGAACCTGATTCAACAGAACTCAGAGAACCTGATTCAACAGAACTCAGCAGAACTCAGAGAACCGGATTCAACAGAACTCAGAGAACCAGATTCAACAGAACTCAGCAGAACTCAGAGAACCGGATTCAACAGAACTCAGCAGAACTCAGAGAACCGGATTCAACAGAACTCACCAGAACTCAGAGAACGGATTCAACAGAAACGCTCAGAGAACCGGATTTCAACAGAACTCAGGCAGAACTCATCATGAGAACCTGATTCAACAGAACTCTCAGCAGCGAACTCAGAGAAACCAATATTCAACACGAACCTCAGAGAACCATGAACCTCATTCACAGAACGTCAACTTCAGAACTCAGAGAACCGGATTCAACAGAACTCAGCAGAACTCAGAGAACCGGATTCAACAGAACTCAGAGAACCAGATTCAACAGAACTCAGCAGAACTCAGAGAACCGGATTCAACAGAACTCAGAGAACCGGATTCAACAGAACTCAGCAGAACTCAGAGAACCGGATTCAACAGAACTCAGCAGAACTCAGAGAACCAGATTCAACAGAACTCAGAGAACCGGATTCAACAGAACCTCACTCCCAACACCCATCACACACCTCACCCCCAACACCCATCACACATCTCGCCCCCAACACCCATCGCACCCCTCACCTTCAACACCCATCACACACCTCACCCCTTCGCACCCCTCACCTTCAACACCCATCACACACCTCACCCCTTCGCACCCCTCACCTTCAACACCCATCGCACACCTCGCCCCCAAAACCCATCACACACCTCGCCCCCAGCACCCATCGCACCCCTCACCTTCAACACCCATCGCACACCTCGCCCCCAACACCCATCACACACCTCAACCCCTACACCCATCGCACACCTCAACCCCAACACACACCTCACCCCAACACCCATCGCAGTATATTTTCATGAAGCTCTCTGTCTGCCTGGTCTCACTCAGGTCCTCCCGCCGATGTTTCCCCAGTTCCCCCTGCTTCAGCCCATGAGTCCTCCTAGCCTGGAGCTGGTGAGTATGATAGCATGGTCCTCACACGTTACTGTATTATATGATGATGGGATTTCATTAGCAGTGTTAATGCGCTCTGTGCTGAACACTACTTCCCCTAACTGGGGCCTTCCTGGGGCCCATGAATCTAACTCGAGTCCTCCCGCAGATGTTTCCCCAGTTCCCCCTGCTTCAGCCTCCTAGCATAGAGCTGGTAAGTACTGTTACACACCTCTCTTCCCTTACTGGGACCCTAACTGTAGCCTTACTGGGGCCCCTAACTGTAGCCTTACTGGGACCCTAACTGTAGCCTTACTGGGGTCCCCTAACTGTAGCCTTACTGGGGTCCCTAACTGTAGCCTTACTGGGGTCCCTAACTGTAGCCTTACTGGGTCCCCTAAACTGTAGCCACTACTGGTGACCCCTAACTGTAGCCTTACTGGGACCCTTAAACTGTAGCCTTTCACTTGGGACCCCTAACTGTAGCCTTTTACTGGGTCCCTAACTGTAGCCTTACTGGGGCCCCTAAACAGTGTAGCCTTACTGTGGGGTCCCCTAACTGTAGCCTTTGACTGGGGTTCCGCTAACTGTACTCCTTACTGGGAGACCCCTAACTGTAGCCTTAACTGGGACCCACCTAACTGTTTCGCCTTATTGGACCCTAACTGTAAAAAGCCTTACTGGGGACCCTACACTAATAGCCTTCTACTGGGTACCCTAACTGTAGCCTTACTGGGGTCCCTAACTGTAGCCTTACTGGGACCCTAACTGTAGCCTTACTGGGACCCCCTAACCTGTTAGTCCTTACTTGAACTGGATTCCCTAACTGTAAGCCTTACGACTTGTGGGGGGTTCGCCTACCTAACTGTAGCCTTACTGGGACCCCTAAGCGGTGTATGCCTTACTGGACCTCTAACTGTAGCTCTTACTGGGAAACCCTAACTTTAGGCCTTATCTGGGGTCCCTAACTTGTAGGCCTTATACCTTACTGGGGTCCACTAACTGTAGCCTTACTGGGGGGTCTCCCTCAACTGTAGCCTTCTCTGGGACCCCTACCTGTAGCCTAATTGGACCACTAACTGTATGACCTTACTGGGACCCTAACTTGTAGCCTTACTGGGACCCCTAACTGTAGCCCTTTTAAGCTGGGGACCACCTAACCTGTTATGCCTTACTGGTGACCCTAACTAACTCGTAAGCCTTAACTGTCTGGACCGCCTTAACTGTAGCCTTACTGGTGGTAACCCTACGACTGTATCCTTTACTGGGGGTCCCCTAACTGTAGCCTTACTGGGTGCCCTAACTGTAGCCTTACTTGGGACCCCTAACTGTAGCCTACTTGGGACTGGTGGGTTGTACCCTACTGGGGACTTTAGACTTTAGCCTTACTGGGGTCCCCTAACTGTAAGCCATTAACTGGGGTCCCTAACTGGCCTTACTGGGACAGCCTTACTGTAGCCTTAAATATACTGGGACCCCTAACTGTAGCCTTACTGGGGTCCCTAACTGTAGCCTTACTGGGGTCCCTAACTGTAGCCTTACTGGGACCCCTAACTGTAGCCTTACTGGGACCCTAACTGTAGCCTTACTGGGACCCCTAACTGTAGCCTTACTGGGGTCCCTAACTGTAGCCTTACTGGGGTCCCTAACTGTAGCCTTACTGGGGTCCCTAACTGTAGCCTTACTGGGGTCCCTAACTGTAGCCTTACTGGGGTCCCTAACTGTAGCCTTACTGGGACCCCTAACTGTAGCCTTACTGGGGTCCCCTAACTGTAGCCTTACTGGGACCCCTAACTGTAGCCTTACTGGGGTCCCTAACTGTAGCCTTACTGGGGTCCCTAACTGTAGCCTTACTGGGGTCCCTAACTGTAGCCTTACTGGGACCCCTAACTGTAGCCTTACTGGGACCCTAACTGTAGCCTTACTGGGACCCCTAACTGTAGCCTTACTGGGGTCCCTAACTGTAGCCTTACTGGGGTCCCTAACTGTAGCCTTACTGGGGTCCCTAACTGTAGCCTTACTGGGGTCCCTAACTGTAGCCTTACTGGGGCCCCTAACTGTAGCCTTACTGGGACCCCTAACTGTACCCTTAACTGTAGCCTTAACCCCCTAACTGTAGCCTTACTGGGGTCCCTAACTGTAGCCTTACTGGGACCCCTAAATGTAGCCTTATTGTGACCCTAACTGTAGCCTTACTGGGACCCCTAACAGTAGCCTTACTGGGGTCCCTAACTGTAGCCTTACTGGGACCCCTAACTGTAGCCTTACTGGGACCCCTAACTGTAGCCTTACTGGGACCCCTAACTGTAGCCTTACTGGGGTCCCTAACTGTAGCCTTACTGGGACCCCTAACTGTAGCCTTACTGGGACCCTAACTGTAGCCTTACTGGGACCCTAACTGTAGCCTTACTGGGACCCTAACTGTAGCCTTACTGGGACCCTAACTGTAGCCTTACTGGGACCCCTAACTGTAGCCTTACTGGGACCCTAACTGTAGCCTTACTGGGACCCTAACTGTAGCCTTACTGGGACCCCTAACTGTAGCCTTACTGGGACCCCTAACTGTAGCCTTACTGAGACCCCTAACTGTAGCCCTACTGGGACCCCTAACTGTAAACCAGCTGGGCCCACAGCAGTAGGCTAACTGGGGTCCCTAACTGCAGACCTGCTGTTAGAGGAGGAAACCCTGCAGACCAGGCTAACACTAGCGCTGTGTGTGCAGGTGTACCCGATGATGCCCCCATGGGCCCCAAAGAAGACTGGGGATGATGAGTAAACAGGTGACCGGTGTGGACCAGCTGGACTGACCCGGTGAGTCGTCTCTAAGTGGGCTTAGGAGTGCCTTTATTTCTGAACCAGAGGAATTCTCCTCACCCTGTTCATACCTGGCCTTAACGACCATGGCACTGCTGAGTAACCTGTTTGTTTGTTTGTTGTTTGTCATTTGTTTGTTTGTTTTTTGTGTTTTGTTTGTTTGTGTTTTGTTTGTGTTTTGTTTGTTTGTTTGTTTGTTTGTGTTTTGGTTGTTTGTTTGTTTGTTTGTTTGTGTTTTGGTTGTTTGTTTGTTGGTTTGTTTGTTTGTGTTTTGGTTGTTTGTTTGTTGGTTTGTTTGTTTGTGTTTTGGTTGTTTATTTGTTTGTTTTTTGTGTTTTGGTTGGTTTGTGTTTATCTGCAGGGTATGACAGCGAGGCTGCCTTCAGCATCGTTTGGTCAGACAACACGAATAACCCAGCTCACAGTTCCTGGAGGCGATGTGTGTGTCCACCACCTTCTCTCCTGCTTCACGCTGTAGCACTGTAACGCTGTAGTACAATAATACAGTAATACTGTTTGACTATACTACTGCAGTACTACACTACTATACTACTGTAGCACTACACTACTATACTACTGTAACACTACACTACTATACTACTGCAGTACTACACTACTATACTACTGCAGTACTACACTACTATACTACTGTAGCACTACACTACTATACTACTGTAACACTACACTACTATACTATTGCAGTACTACACTACTATACTACTGCAGTACTACACTACTATACTACTGCAGTACTACACTACTATACTACTGTAGCACTACACTACTATACTACTGTAACACTACACTACTATACTACTGCAGTACTACACTACTATACTACTGCAGTACTACACTACTATACTACTGTAGCACTACACTACTATACTACTGTAACACTACACTACTATACTACTGCAGTACTACACTACTATACTACTGCAGTACTACACTACTATACTACTGTAGCACTACACTACTATACTACTGCAGTACTACACTACTATACTACTGCAGTACTACACTACTATACTACTGCAGTACTACACTACTATACTACTGTAGCACTACACTACTATACTACTGCAGTACTACACTACTATACTACTGCAGTACTACACTACTATACTACTGTAGCACTACACTACTATACTACTGCAGTACTACACTACTATACTACTGCAGTACTACACTGCTATACTACTGTAGCACTACACTACTATACTACTGCAGTACTACACTACTATACTACTGCAGTACTACACTACTATACTACTGCAGTACTACACTACTATACTACTGTAGCACTACACTACTATACTACTGCAGTACTACACTACTATACTACTGCAGTCCTACACTACTATACTACTGTAGCACTACACTACTATGCTACTGTAGCACTACACTACTATACTACTGTAGCACTACACTACTATGCTACCGTAGCACTATACCACTGTGCTACTGTACTACTGTAGCACTGTTCTACTGTCAGACTGTATATCTGTAGTACTGTACTACTGTATTACTTTACTATTGTACCACTGTTCTACTGTACCACGGTTCTATTGTACCACTGTTCTACTGTTCCCACTGTTCTACTGTTCCTACTGTTCTACTGTTCCTACTGTTCTACTGTTCCAACTGTACTAGTGTTCCCATTGTTCTACTGTACCACTGTTCCTGCTGTACTACTGTAACGGTGTATTTGTGTACTACTGTACTGCTATATCTCTGGTACTATTGTTCTATTGTACCACTGTAGCTCTGTACTACTAAACCAGTGTTCTACAGTACCACAGTACTACAGCTTATAATAAATCATGTGACTGATCCCCGACTGGTGTTTATTTATAGTGCCAGTGTAAATATATATATATATATATATATAAGATATACGTGTAAAATACATTCCCTCTATATACTGTTTATACACTATAGTACTGTGGAGAAGTCAGTAACCAGCTATGCTAGTTACTTGGAGCTAATGCTAGTCGCTAACGTTCCCTGTACTAGCTACTGGCTCCATCTGGACACCAGCACACAGTAGAGTAAAACCGGTCCTCACTATGGAGCTCTGATCTTCTCCAACCGGCACACACTGACGATGGTGGTCTGAAATGGTGGTCTTCCGAACTCAGGGAGCCGAGAGCCCGGTGGGACGACAGGGCCTTCTGCATGTCCTGCTGGAGGAGGAGCTGGGTCAGCACATGCAGCTCACTTGTCCATGGTCTTCCTCTGTATCACACACACCCATGCGCGCCCCTCTGGCTGTGTTTCTAATCTTTATGGTTCTGATGAAGCTGATCTGATCTGATCTGATCTGATCGTTCTGGAGTTTTATGATGACTCAGTGTTTACAGCGTGTAGGAATGATGAGGTCTAAACCACACCCCTGAACACCTCCAGGTAAATTCTTCATTAGGAGCTACTGAACACTCTGAGAAAGCCAGACGGCCTGAGTCAGCAGGGTGAGTCAGGCGCTCCAGGGCTCTGGTTATGTTTAATTGATCGGATTAGAATCTGATCACCGCAGCGATTACAGCAGTCTAGCCCAGAACACCACTACAAAGATCAATGCTGGTTTACTGGTCTGAGCTGTGATTGGCTGGGAGCTGCGGAGGGGAATGTTTAAATTCCTGCACCTTCACGAACACCAACAGAGATTTCCTGAAGAAATCCTGGAGCTAGTGGGAGCAAACTGGAGGACGGAGTGAGTACAGTTTATTTACTGTCTTATTTACTGTTTATTTACTCTTTATTTACTGTTTATTTACTCTCTCTCTCTCTCTCTCTCTCTCTCTCTGTTCTATCCTCTCGTCCTCTGTCTTCTCTCATCTCCCTGTGCGGGTTTCAAGTTCTAAGTTCTAAGTTTGCTTTATTTACTCTTTTGTATTGTCACTGTAAGTTTCTTTTACAGTAAAAAACCAAATTTAAAACAAATAACTGTTTATCAAGTATTAATTAAATTGAAAAAAAAAAAATATTACTGTTAAAAAAGAATGAGATTTATACTACATACAGTGTTTACATACATACACAACTCTCTCCATCTCTCTCTCTCTCCATCTCTCTCTCTCTCTCCATCTCTCTCTCTCTCTCCATCTGTCTGTCTCAGGATGGAGGTGCTAGTTCTCCTCTCCTGCCTGCTGGCTGGATCTACAGGGTTCCCGGTACGTGGTGATCTACTGTATCTACTGTGTGTGGTGTGAGAGGGATCTGCTCACCTCAGATACTGTACTCTGTTCGCAGGTCCCTAAGAGCGGCAGTAACGAGGTGAGTTCTCCATCTTCCTGTTTATCAGCAGTATGGAAGTAAAGAGGTTCTCTAGGTTCTGTTAAATAAACGTAAGGTTCTCCAGATTCTCCAGGTTAAGATGAAAGTAATTCCTGTTTTGGCGACTGTAGTGTGCGTGTTCTCTGGGTTCTCCAGGGTAGATAAGTGTGTTCTAGATGTTCCTTATGGTCTGATAAATGGAATAGAAGTATATTTCAGGTTCTATTTAGTCTTATATAAAATAAGAACCTGATATATCGGTTCTCCACGTTCTGATGTTCCTCAGGTTGTGATGAATGCAATGTAAATGTTCTACAGGTTCTGACAGAGGTATACAGGTTCTATGGAGCACTACATCACCAGGTGAGCTGATCACCTGTTTCACACACACAGAGGGGGGGAGTAGATGTAATGGAACATCTGGAGGAACATATAGGCTGGAATGCCGGAATGATGTACAGATCATGTTTACAATCAATCAACCAATCAACCAATCAACCAATCAATTAATCAATCAACTAACCAAACAATCAATCAACCAAACTTTCAACTAACTAACTATCTAACTAACCACCCATTCAATTACCACCCAACCGCCCAATTAATCAATCAACCAGCCAACCAACTAACTAACCACTCAATCAATCAAACCAACCATCCAATCAATCAATCAATCAACTGAACAGCCAACCACCCAACCAACAAACCACCCAATCAATCAACCAAACATCCAACCAACTAACTAAACAGGTAAACAGGTAACGTATAGTTTGTTTGTGTGTTTGTTTTTAATGCACCTGTAACGCTGAGTATTACGTCCTCCCCTCCAGCTTTCCCATCCATCCCTCCCGGACCTCGCAGCCCTGGTGAGTCAGTGTACTACAGTCATGTCAGAGTTAATCATAACGGCTCATAACTGCTCATAACTGATTATAACTGCTCATAACTGATTATAACTGCTCATAACTGCTCATAACTGATTATAACTGCTCATAACTGCTCATAACTGCTCATAACTGCTCATAACTGCTCATTACTGCTCATAACTGATTATAACTGCTCATAACTGATTATAACTGCTCATAACTGCTCATAACGGCTCATAACGGCTCATAACTGCTCATAACTGTTCATTACTGCTCATAACTGATTATAACTGCTCATAACTGCTCATAACTGATTATAACTGCTCATAACGGCTCATAACGGCTCATAACTGCTCATAACTGTTCATAACTGCTCATTACTGCTCATAACTGATTATAACTGTTCATAACTGCTCATAATTGTTCATAATTGTTCATAACTGCTCATAACTGTTAATTACTGTTCATAACTGGTTATAACTGTTCAGAACCACCGAACCTCCTAAACATCAGAATAAACCCTTTGTCTGTTCTTCAGATGGGTAAGCAGCTCCAGGACTCAGAGGAGGAAAGCATGGTAAGAACCTGGGACCTGTACTCTCTCTCAGAGCTCCACAGTAACACTCATCACCTTCATCTTCATCATCATCACCTTCATCATTATCATCATCTTCATCATCATCACCTTCATCATTATCATCATCTTCATCATCATCACCTTCATCATCATCACCTTCATCATCATCACCTTTTCACAGCACTATTCACAGGAAGATTAACAAAACACTGAGCAGATACCTCTCACCTGTTCCATACCGTCACTGTCCGAACCTAACCGCACATCTCCATCTCTGCCCTAGCCTGTCTTTGCCGCGCTGCATCCTCAGTACCTCCCTGGGAGAGTCCAGCCACCTCCTTCTCCGGTAGGCTCAGATGAGAGCGAGGCTGAGGAGGAGCAGGACTCTGACGAGCCTGAACCGACTAAGAGTCCCGTAGGACCTGCAGGCACAACCACTCGTACACCCATACCTACAGTCAAACCACCTGGTCTAGGTGTTGTTCCTGTACAGGCGGTAGCAAAACCAGGTGTGGTAGAAGGTCAGGGTGTTGTACCTGGTCCAGCTCCAGGTGTTGTACCTGGTCTAGCTCCAGGTGTTGTACCTGGACCAGGTGTGGTAGTGAGCACAGGTATAATTGAACGGCCTGTTTTCTCACATGGTCCAGCTCCAGGTGTTGTACCTGGTCTAGCTCCAGGTGTTGTACCTGGACCAGGTGTGGTAGTGAGCACAGGTATAATTGAACGGCCTGTTTTCTCACATGGTCCAGCTCCAGGTGTTGTACCTGGTCTAGCTCCAGGTGTTGTGCCTGGACCAGGTGTGGTAGTGAGCACAGGTATGGTTGAACGTCCTGTTGTCTCACATGGTCCAGCTCCAGGTGTTGTACCTGGTCTAGCTCCAGGTGTTGTGCCTGGACCAGGTGTGGTAGTGAGCACAGGTATGGTTGAACGTCCTGTTGTCTCACATGGTCTAGCTCCAGGTGTTGTGCCTGGACCAGGTGTGGTAGTGAGCACAGGTATGGTTGAACGTCCTGTTGTCTCACATGGTCTAGCTCCAGGTGTTGTACCTGGACCAGGTGTGGGAGTGAGCACAGGTGTGGTTCAAGGTCCTGATATCACACCTGGTCTAGTTCCAAGTGTTGTACCTGAACCAGGTGTGGTGATGAGCCCAGATGTGGTACAGGGTCCTGATATCACACCTGGTCTAGCTCGAGGTGATGTTCCCGGACCAGGTGTAGTAGTGAGCCCAGGTATGGTACAAAGTACTGATGTTTCGCATGGTCTGGCTCCAGGGGTTGTTCCTAGACCAGGTGTGAGGTCATGTGTGGTACAAGGTCCTGATGTCACACCTGGTCTAGCTCCAAGTGTTGTTCCTGAACCAGGCGTTGTGATGAGCCCAGATGTGGTACGAGGTCCTGATTTCACACCTGGTCTAGCTCAAGGTGTTGCACATGGACCAGGTGTGGTACAAGGCCCTGATAGCTCATCTGGTCTAGCTCGGGGTGATGTACCAGGACCAGGTGTAGTAGTGAGCCCAGGTATGGTACTAATTACTGATGTTTCACATGGTCCAGCTCCAGGTGTGGTTCCTAGACAAGGTGTAAGCCCAGGTGTGGTACAAGGTTCTGATGTCTCACATGGTCTAGCTCCAGGTGTGGTTCCTAGACCAGGTGTAGTACAAGGTCCTGGTCTAGCTCCAGGTGTTATAGCTGGACCAGGTATGGTAGTGAGTCAACATGTGGCACCAAATCTAGATATTTTATCTGGTGTACCTTTGGCTGTTTTACCTGCACGTGGTGTGCTAGTCAGCCCAGGTTTGGTACCGAGTCATGGTGTTGGTTTAGCTCCAGGTGTGGCTGGAGGCATTAACCCAGGGGTTAATGTGCAGTCTGGTGTGAATACCGTTGTAGCTCTACCAC
Source organism: Prochilodus magdalenae (assembly GCA_024036415.1). NCBI lineage: Eukaryota > Metazoa > Chordata > Actinopteri > Characiformes > Prochilodontidae > Prochilodus > Prochilodus magdalenae. The sequence goes on along the minus strand of JAMWET010003475.1, from coordinate 81,464 downwards.
CAGGTGTGGATACAGGTGCAGTTGTTAATCTAGGTGGCCAAAAAGGTAACACAGGTGTGGCTGTAGGTTTTGCGGGGACACCAGGAAGCGCTGTTAGCCTTGGTCTGGCACCAGGTTCGAGTGTGATGTTGGACAGAGCACCGTTGCTACCTGGGAGACCCATCGGTGTGAAGAGGTGGGGCATACCTGTCTTCATTTCACCTGGGGTGGCTGGACTCAGAGCTCCTCCCAAACTCTCTGACCCCAGCAAGGATCTGCAGCTAAACAGCAGCTTCAGACACACCCTGCCGTAAACAGGGACGCTGATTCCGGGGAAGCTGAGAACATCCCAACTTCAGGCTGTTCGGGGAAGATTCCCGTCTGAGTCCTGACTCCTGAGCCGTATGGAGATGAGCTCCCTCGGGTCTGTGTGTCTCCGAATGACCCTGCATTTAAATCAGGAATAATATGTGCTATATATAAACATATATGAATCGCTGTGCCTGTAATCTGTGTACCGTAATTCCCATCCTGGAATGTCCACCTGCTGTTATTCCTTTTAATAAAGTAAGTGAGGATGTGTTCACGATTCCCGGTTATTTCCTGTTGTTGACTGTAACTGCTGTCTGGTTTAACCTGGCTTTGGATTAGCGCCCCCTCTCGCGTTAGCATAGCGACTGTGTGCTGGTTTAACACGTGGGTTGGTTGTATTTTGCAGGCATGACCATTTAATGTCGTGTCCCCGCTGGACGATGTCCTGCTAGCGTTCCTTTAGCTAGACAGCTGGTGAAGAGCTCCTTAAAGCTGACCTGAGATCAAATCCGACCTGGGTAGTTCGAGTCCTCCGACTCTCTGTACTCTCTGATGGAGGTGTAGTGATATCTGCCATCTCTAAACTCTGGAGGACGTAGAACCTCGTGCCTTGAGCCTTGTAACCAGAGGGCTGTTGGTTCGCTGGCCTGAACCGACTGATGTGCCCTTGGGCTAGGCACCTACCTCTGTCAACTGCTCCCAGGGTACAGGTCCTCACCGCTACACTGCTAAAATGAGATCTTGGAAGGTAAAAGATCTCAACAGGAGAAATCTAGCTTATATCAACCCCATCTAAGATCACTGCACTGCACAAATCTCATGTTTTGCACTTTAGAGGTTGTACTAGCTACGCTAACTAGCTAGTGAGAGGACAGCAGACCACTGTCGGCCCACTAACAGCAAAGATGGCGGCCCTCTGGTGTTTTCTTCAGTGGTTTCTGAGTGTCTAGCACAACACTGAGGTAACACCACCCTATCAGGACTGTGTTAGCACAACACTGAGGTAACACCACCCTATCAGGACTGTGTTAGCACAACACTGAGGTAACACCACCCTATCAGGACTGTGTTAGCACAACACTGAGGTAACACCGCGCTATCAGGACTGTGCTAGCACAACACTGAGGTAACACTACGCTATCAGGACTGTGTTAGCACAACACTGAGGTAACACCACCCTATCAGGACTGTGCTAGCACAACACTGAGGTAACACCACCCTATCAGGACTGTGTTAGCACAACACTGAGGTAACACCACCCTATCAGGACTGTGTTAGCACAACACTGAGGTAACACCACCCTATCAGGACTGTGTTAGCACAACACTGAGGTAACACCACCCTATCAGGACTGTGTTAGCACAACACTGAGGTAACACCACCCTATCAGGACTGTGTTAGCACAACACTGAGGTAACACCACCCTATCAGGACTGTGTTAGCACAACACTGAGGTAACACCACCCTATCAGGACTGTGTTAGCACAACACTGAGGTAACACCACCCTATCAGGACTGTGTTAGCACAACACTGAGGTAACACTACTCTATCAGGGCTGTGCTAGCACAACACTGAGGTAACACTACTCTATCAGGGCTGTGCTAGCACAACACTGAGGTAACACTACTCTATCAGGACTTGTGTTAGCACAACACTGAGGTAACACCACCCTATCAGGACTGTGTTAGCACAACACTGAGGTAACACCACCCTATCAGGACTGTGTTAGCACAACACTGAGGTAACACCACCCTATCAGGACTGTGTTAGCACAACACTGAGGTAACACTACGCTATCAGGACTGTGTTAGCACAACACTGAGGTAACACCACCCTATCAGGACTGTGTTAGCACAACACTGAGGTAACACCACCCTATCAGGACTGTGTTAGCACAACACTGAGGTAACACCACCCTATCAGGACTGTGTTAGCACAACACTGAGGTAACACCACCCTATCAGGGCTGTGCTAGCACAACACTGAGGTAACACCACCACTATCAAGGACTGTGCTTAGCACAAACACTGAGGTAACACCACCCCTATCAGGACTGTGTGCTAGCACAACATGACTGTAACACCACTGACCCTATCAGGACTGTGCTAGTAGATGCAGAGTTGATCTGGTTGGTCTGTGTGGTTTAGGTGTGAGCGGCGAGCGGTGCCGAGTTCACTACAGGCCTGCAGCTTTAATAGGCTTATGGGTGATCAGTGCACATCGCTGATTCAGCAAATATCCTCAAAGCTGGACTAGCCAGCCAGTAATCCCTACTGTTCCAGCAGCAGCGTGGTCAAGGTGAACAGCTCAGTACACGAACGCACTCTCCAGAACATGAACAGAATTCAGTCACAGCCAATAAACAAGCTGGACCTCCGCTAGGCCCGCAGAAGGAGGTTAGCATTAGCAGATCAAAGTACTGGAGCCGACGCCATTCGTCACTGAAGAAACACCAACTATGACTACGTTTGATAGGTCCGCTTCCAGGCTGGTAGACATCCTAGCACCTCCTCTGGCACTCCAGGCTAGTCAAACACTGAGGTACCAGTTTGGTCTACCTAGTCCAGGACTGTTAGGCTTAAACAGGCTGGTGAAACCAGCCAGGTGGTATCAGGACTCGTGTAGGATGGTTCAAACTGAGTACAGGCCACTACCTAGTCAGGACTGGTGGTCAGGCTAGTCTACACTGAGGCTACTCATTGGAGTCTATCAGCTGATCTGCTAGTCTTTGCTGCCTCAGTGATAGTCAGGTTTACCTGGTCACTCCATTTATGTGTCAGGGCTGTTCTGGTAGTGACCCAGGCGAAGCTAGTCTAGGTTGATCACTATGTTCCTCTATTAGGACTGTGTTAAGCATTTTGTATTTGGGCAGCATGGTTCCTGTCCAGGTGCCAGTTAGCTAGCTACTTTAGCTAATGTCACCTAAGCTAATGAGTTAGCTATCCCTCCGGTAAGCTATGAGGACTTTGAGATATGTGCAGTAGTCCCCTGGTTATTGACATTAATAATTTCAGGTATATACGAATCAGAAGGTTCTAATTTGTTTGGAACACACATTATTAATACTGAAAGTGGCACGGTTCGTGGACTGTTCTACCGTGTGGAGCGACTTGCTTCTTGAGCCGGGAGGTGAACCATAGTTTCAGTAGAGGCATCTAAAGTCCTTCAGAGAACCTGATTTATAGCATCCTGTGTGTTCTAGGTCGTGAGCAGCGAGCATAAACCTCGTCCGAGTTCACTACAGGCCTGTGTGTTTGGGTGTGTTGTATGTGGGTGATTCTTGTGAACATCGTGATTCAGCAAATTATCGGTCAAAGCCTCGATCCCGTGTGTCCTCTAATCCCTACTGTTCAGCTCAGCAGGCCATGCTGCTAGCCGGTAGAACTCTGGACAGTTAGCGTTCTGAACACTCGCAGCTTCACCAGGACAGAGTGTGTGTGGTGAGCGTGTGTGGTGAGCGTGTGTAGGAGAGTGTGTGTAAGAGTGTGAGAGTGTGAGGATGAGTGTGTGTCCATCCCGGAGCTCGGCCAGGATCTATTAACTGCGAGGCGGACTTTGCAGCGGACGTATAGAGGGCAGAGGACAAAGCTTTAGGGAGGGCTCGCAGAGCTGACATTCGTTGCCTCTACAGGGTCATACTGCTTACGCCAGGACCACGTTCTGTCTGTGTGAACGAAGTCCAGGCTGGGAAAACCGGAACTGTACTGCTAGCGAGAGAAACTTTATGGCACTCCAGGCTGGTCTAACCTAGTCCAGGCTGGTCTAACCTAGTCCCACCAAACCCAGGAATGGACCTGCGCATAGTGATCTAAGGCTTGTGTGCAGGCCTCAGCCATGGAGGACTAAACGGCGTGACACCTGATGCTAAGCTACTTATTGAGTCAGTCTAAGCTAAAATTGCTGATGTTTCAAGCTAGTCCCGCTTTGCTCTTTGGTGCTCAGTGATAGTCAGGTTTACCTGGTCACTCCATTATGGTCATCCCGGCATTAGTTCTGGTGGTGACCAGCGAAGCTAGTCTACTTTGATCTTCTCCTGTTTCCTTCCTATTAGTATTTTGGACATTTTGTATTTGGGCAGCATGGTTCCTGTCCAGGTGCCAGTTATAGCCGAGTACATTCTAGCTAACTGTCACCTAAGCTCAATGGACGTTTAGCTATCCCTCCGGTAAGCTATGAGGACTTTGAGATATGTGCAGTATTCCCTTGGTTATTGACATTAATAATTTCAGGTATATACGAATCAGAAGGTTCTAATTTACATGTTTGGAACACACATTATTAATATTGAAAGTGGCACGGTTCGTGGACTGGTCTACCGTGCCTGGACACGACCATATCTACTTGAGACCGGGGATGGTGAACACCATAGTTCAGCATTTAGAGGCACTCTAAACAGTCCTTCACATGAGAAACTGAATCTCAATTATCTCAGCATATACTGTTCTCTCTCTGTTCACTCAGCAGTGTCGTGTCATATAAACCTCGTCATACATATCAACACACAGTAGAAAGGTGTGTGTGGGTTGTGTGTACACTCTGGGTGGGTGTCACATGTAACTGTGGTGTGTATAACACTGTGTGGTCATTTCCATCCTGTGTAATCCTCGATCCCGCTGTTCCTCTCTGAAATCCTCTGTCACTCTCAGCCAGGCCATGCTGCTAGCCGGTAGAACTCTGGACAGTTAGCGTTCTGAACACTCGCAGCTTCACCAGGACAGAGTGTGTGTGGTGAGCGTGTGTGGTGAGCGTGTGTAGGAGAGTGTGTGTAAGAGTGTGAGAGTGTGAGGATGAGTGTGTGTCCATCCCGGAGCTCGTATATGGATCTATAACTGCGATGGCGGACTTGCAGACGGACGTATAGCGGGCAGTGGATTAAGCTTTAGGTGAGTGGCTCTGCTCATGCTGACCTTCTTCCCTCTCCAGTGGTCATTACGGCTTACGCCAAACCCAGTTCTGTCTGTGTAACGAAGTTCAGGAAAACCGGAATCTGTACTGCATGAGCGAGAGAAAACTTTACTCCACCAAACTTTACTGGTGGCAGACCCCATTCCGGTAGGGAGTGTTCTCCTGGACTCATCCCCCAAACCCAGATGACCTGCGCATAGTGATCTAAGGCTTGTGTGCAGCTGCTCAGCCATGGAGACCCACGTCGTGAAGCCCCTGATGCTCAGCTCTTCGTTGGTTGTAGTAAACCAGAGTCAGCACACGTTGCACAGTCGGGAGGACATGCTACTTCTTGTTTTCAGCGCTTCTCTAGGTCCCGCTCTGTGAGTGTCGCTTGTGTGGTCAAGCCGCTGATTTTCGTGGCTGAGCGACTACCTGGGGCTACTCTATGAAGAAACTTCCATTTCACAATAATAGCCTGTACCGTCGTCCAGGTCAGCACTAACAGCTCTAACGGGACAGAAATTCCACAAACCGACCTGGTGTCCCCAGGATGTGCATGTCCCATGGATACTCCCAGTCAAGTACGAGTCCCCTTCTGTCTGCCCCCCAAAACATGATTGTGTTCCACCTATGGACGGGGGCACATGGCTGGTGTTGTGTTTGTAGTAAGGAGGGTGCACCAAATATAGTTCAATTTTGGCCGTATACCACTCTCAATACACTCTCATATAATTCACTCTCATACCACACTCGCCTCCATTGTGCACTCTCAGCAGGGGTACCTTTCGGGCTCTGCATATACAATCTCATATACCACTCTCCTATACACTGTCACCACAGCTCCTTCAGGTATTTGCACTCTGCGAGTGGTGCACTTCTCATATACTCTCACCCCACACGAAATCTTCTTTGGACCACCGGGCCGAGGTCTGTTGAGGGTCATATACACTTCAAACTTTTTGATACACTTCTCATTATACACTCTCAACACACACTCTTATTGTACCCATTCCATATGTGACTCTCAACACACTCTCATATTGTGACACTCTCATAATACACTCTCAAATATACTCTCATATTGTGGACACTCACTCATATGACAGGTCTCATATACACTCTCATATACACTCTCAACACACTCTCACATATACTCTCAACACACTCTCATATACACTCTCAACACACTCTCACATATACTCTCAACACACTCTCATATACACTCTCATATACACTCTCATATACACTCTCATATACACTCTCACATACACTCTCATATACACTC
>JAMWET010003475.1:35000-70000 GCA_024036415.1 Prochilodus magdalenae | reverse complement strand
TCAGTATCCACTATGAATTTATGCACTATCTCCTAGTATTATTCTTGTATCCACTATGAATTATTCAGCATCCACTATGAATTATTCAGTATCCACTATGAATTATTCAGTATCTACTATGAATTATTCAGTAACCACTATGAATTATTCTGTATCCACTATGAATTATTCAGTATCCACTATGAATTATTCAGCATCCACTATGAATTATTCTGTATCTACTATGAATTATTCAGTATCTACTATGAATTATTCAGTAACCACTATGAATTATTCAGCATCCACTATGAATTATTCAGTATCCACTATGAATTATTCACTATCTACTATGAATTATTCAGTATCCAGTATGAATTATTCAGTATCCACTATGAATCTTTCAGTATCCACTATGAATTATTCAGTATCCACTATGAATTATTCAGTATCCACTATAATTTATTCTGTATCCACTATGAATTATTCAGTATCCACTATGAATTATTCAGCATCCACTATGAATTATTCTGTATCCACTATGAATTATTCAGTAACCACTATGAATTATTCATAAGCCACTATGAATTATTCAGTAGCCACTATGAATTATTCAGCATCCAGTATGAATGATCCGGTGTACATTAATGCTGATGGTGCTGTGTGGAGTGTGGTAGCGGGTTTAAGGAGTAACTCTCTGTATCTAGGCCGAAGGAGATCGTGGTGATCGACCCTGCGGGGAACATGTACTATAACTGGCTGTTCGTGATCACCTGTCCAGTCATGTACAACTGGGTCCTCATCATCGCCAGGTAGGGGGCGCTGTCTGACTACACCAGTTTTGTTAACTGTGAATGTGTATATGTGATATATAAGAATGTACGTCATCAGAGTTCGGCCTGTCTCACTGTCTCCACTCTGTCTTCACGCGACCGCTTTCATCACCATGTACACAGCTCCACCGCTCTGAACCGGACCAGAACCAGGGGCTCGTGTTTATTAAAGTGTGTCTGTGCTGTTCTGCAGAGCCTGTTTCGAAGAGCTGCAGCACGATTATATGATGTACTGGTTCATCACGGACTTTGTGTCAGACCTGGTTTACCTGGCGGACATGGTCTTCAGGACACGCACAGGTGAGCATGCCCCTTCAGGAGCTCTGCTGGAAGCGTGTGCACTGATGGGAAATGCCTGGTACATAACTGGTCATACTCCAGCGGTAGGAGAGCAGGAGGCGTGGCCATGCAAAGCACTCCCCCCGTACTGAGGAGCATTCACGCTGCACTGGTGTCAGAAGTGGGCCGGTCATTCCTCACCATACACTGTCACGTAATGGTAGATACACCGACACTACTACCCCAACACAGAGGAGCGGAATGTTCATGAGGCTGATAAGGAGCCCAGAAACAAGCTCAGAACTGGTCTAGGGTGGAGTCTCAAACATCCTTAGTCTCATCCAAAGTCTGAAAGAACCCCACCATACAGAAGGTTCTTTAGGGATTCCAGGGTCTACATAGAACTGTGAATGCTCCGAATGGTTCTTCAGGCTGATAAACAATGTGTTGTATGTGGTTCTACCGTTACATGCTTGACATCATGACAAGTGTTTTTAGTGCCACATAGAACCATTTCTACACAGAACGTTCTAGATATAACTATGCACAACATGTTATGTCTGGATATCCCCTCTGACTGATAATCCATCTGTGTCCGCCTGTAGGCTATCTAGAACAGGGTCTGCTGGTGAAAGACGAAAAGAAGCTTCGGGCACGCTACATGGACAGCTTCCAGTTCAAGCTGGACCTCATCTCCATGATCCCCACGGACTTCCTGTACCTCCTAGTTGGGATGAATTACCCAGAGATCCGGATGAACAAGCTGTTCCGGGTCAACCGGCTTTTTGAGTTCTTCCAGAGGACAGAGACCAGAACCAACTTCCCCAACGTGTTCCGGATCTCCAACCTCGTCATGTACATCGTCATCATCATCCACTGGAACGCCTGCCTCTACTACTCCTTCTCCAAGGCCATCGGCTTCGGGGCTGACAGGTTCGTCTACCCGGACATTACCGACCCCGAGTTCGGCCGCCTGGTCCGGAAGTACGCCTACAGCATGTACTGGTCCACCCTCACCCTCACCACCATCGGCGAGACCCCGCCTCCCGAGAAGGACTCCGAGTACTTCTTCGTGGTCACTGATTTCCTGGTGGGTGTGCTGATCTTCGCCACCATCGTCGGTAACGTCGGCTCCATGATCACCAACATGAACGCGGCCAGGGCGGACTTCCAGGCCCGGATCGACGCCATCAAGCAGTACATGAGCTTCCGGAAGGTCACCAAGGACCTGGAGAAACGGGTCATCAAGTGGTTCGACTACCTGTGGACCAACAAGAAGGCGGTAAGAGAGGCCAGCACGGCAACCGGGCTTTCTTATTTAAATCATTAATGAACATCCAGAACCACTGACAGAACCAGAACCTGTAACCACTGAGAGAACCAGAACCTGCAATCCTGACAGAACCAGAACCTGTAACGACTGAGAGAACCAGAACCTGCAATCCTGACAGAACCAGAACCTGTAACCACTGACAGAACCAGAACCCACAATCCTGACAGAACCAGAACCTGCAACCACTGAGAGAACCAGAACCTGCAATCCTGACAGAACCAGAACCTGTAACCACTGACAGAACCAGAACCCACAATCCTGACAGAACCAGAACCTGCAATCCTGACAGAACCAGAACCTGTAACCACTGACAGAACCAGAACCTGTAACCACTGAGAGAACCAGAACCTGCAACCACTGAGAGAACCAGAACCTGCAATCCTGACAGAACCAGAACCTGTAACCACTGACAGAACCAGAACCTGTAACCACTGACAGAACCAGAACCTGCAATCCTGACAGAACCAGAACCTGTAACCACTGACAGAACCAGAACCTGTAACCACTGACAGAACCAGAACCTGCAATCCTGACAGAACCAGAACCTGTAACCACTGAGAGAACCAGAACCTGTAACCACTGACAGAACCAAAACCTACAATCCTGACAGAACCAGAACCTGTAACCACTGACAGAACCAGAACCTGTAACCACTGACAGAACCATAACCTTTAACCACTGAGAGAACCAGAACCTGTAACCACTGAGAGAACCAGAACCTGCAATCCTGACAGAACCAGAACCTGTAACCACTGACAGAACCAGAACCTGTAACCACTGACAGAACCAGAACCTGTAACCACTGACAGAACCATAACCTTTAACCACTGAGAGAACCAGAACCTGTAACCACTGAGAGAACCAGAACCTGCAATCATGACAGAACCAGAACCTGTAACCACTGAGAGAACCAGAACCTGTAACCACTGACAGAACCAGAACCTGCAATCCTAACAGAACCAGAACCTGCAACCACTGACAGAACCAAAACCTACAATCCTGACAGAACCAGAACCTGTAACCACTGACAGAACCAGAACCCACAATCCTGACAGAACCAGAACCTGTAACCACTGACAGAACCATAACCCACAGTCCTGACAGAACCAGAACCTGCAATCCTGACAGAACCAGAACCAGCAACCACTGACAGAACCAGAACCCGCAATCCTGACAGAACCAGAACCTGCAATCCTGACAGAACCAGAACCTGTAACCACTGAGAGAACCAGAACCTGCAATCCTGACAGAACCAGAACCTGTAACCACTGACAGAACCAGAACCTGTAACCACTGACAGAACCAGAACCTGTAACCACTGACAGAACCAGAACCTGCAATCCTGACAGAACCAGAACCTGTAACCACTGACAGAACCAGAACCTGCAATCCTGACAGAACCAGAACCTGTAACCACTGAGAGAACCAGAACCTGTAACCACTGACAGAACCAGAACCTGCAATCCTGACAGAACCAGAACCTGTAACCACTGACAGAACCAAAACCCACAATCCTGACAGAACCAGAACCTGCAACCACTGACAGAACCAGAACCTGTAACCACTGAGAGAACCAGAACCTGCAATCCTGACAGAACCAGAACCTGCAACCACTGACAGAACCAGAACCTGCAACCACTGACAGAACCAAAACCCACAATCCTGACATAACCAGAACCTGCAACCACTGACAGAACCAGAACCTGTAACCACTGAGAGAACCAGAACCTGTAACCACTGAGAGAACCAGAACCTGCAATCCTGACAGAACCAGAACCTGTAACCACTGAGAGAACCAGAACCCACAATCCTGACAGAACCAGAACCTGCAACCACTGACAGAACCAGAACCTGCAATCCTGACAGAACCAGAACCTGCAACCACTGACAGAACCAGAACCTGCAATCCTGACAGAACCAGAACCTGCAACCACTGACAGAACCAGAACCTGCAATCACTGACAGAACCAAAACCCACAATCCTGACAGAACCAGAACCTGCAACCACTGACAGAACCAAAACCCACAATCCTGACATAACCAGAACCTGCAACCACTGACAGAACCAGAACCTGTAACCACTGAGAGAACCAGAACCTGTAACCACTGACAGAACCAGAACCTGTAACCACTGAGAGAACCAGAACCTGCAATCCTGACAGAACTAGAACCTGCAACCACTGACAGAACCAGAACCTGTAACCACTGAGAGAACCAAAACCCACAATCCTGACATAACCAGAACCTGCAACCACTGACAGAACCAGAACCTGTAACCACTGAGAGAACCAGAACCTGTAACCACTGACAGAACCAGAACCTGCAACCACTGACAGAACCAGAACCTGTAACCACTGATAGAACCAGAACCTGAAACCACTGAGAGAACCAGAACCTGCAATCCTGACAGAACCAGAACCTGCAACCACTGACAGAACCAAAACCCACAATCCTGACAGAACCGGAACCTGCAACCACTGACAGAACCAGAACCTACCATCCTGACAGAACCAGAACCTGCAACCACTGACAGAACCAGAACCTGCAACCACCGACAGAACCAAAACCCACAATCCTGAGAGAACCAGAACCTGCAATCCTGACAGTCCCAGAACCTGCAATCCTAACAGAACCAGAACCTGCAATCCTGACAGTCCCAGAACCCGCAATCCTGACAGAACCAGAACCTGCAATCCTGACAGTCCCAGAACCTGCAATCCTAACAGAACCAGAACCCGCAATCCTGACAGAACCAGAACCTGCAATCCTGACAGAACCAGAACCTGAAACCACTGACAGAATCAGAACCTGAAACCACTGACAGAATCAGAACCTGAAACCACTGACAGAACCAGAGCCCACAATCCCAGAACCTGTAAACATTTTCACCCTTGCTTCGTTCTGTATTCAGCGCCACTTCGGGTCAAAAGGGTTCAGTTCCTTTAGCTCCACTCCGGTCTTTCCAGCATGCAGTGGTTCTGTTTTCCCACTATGCTTCTGGTTCTAGATATTTGCTAGAACGAGGAGAGTCTGCAGGTGCAGTTCTTATGAGGAAACACAGTTTGGTTCCAGGATGTCAGATACAGATCAGGTTTAATCAGCCTAGGACAGTAAGGAACGCATGAACCTCACATGACCCTACGAACCCACAGGTCGGGGTTTAGCCCAGATAGGGCCGCCCTGTACACTGAACACGGTGTTGGGTATAGTACAGTAAAGGCCTGTGTACGCTGATTGTGCTCCAGGTGGACGAGCGCGAGGTGCTGAAGTACCTGCCGGACAAGCTGAGGGCCGAGATCGCCATCAACGTCCACCTGGACACGCTGAAGAAGGTGCGGATCTTCGCGGACTGCGAAGCCGGGCTGCTGGTGGAGCTGGTGCTGAAGCTCCAGCCGCAGGTCTACAGTCCCGGAGACTACATCTGCAAGAAGGGCGACATCGGGCGAGAGATGTACATCATCAAGGAGGGGAAGCTGGCCGTGGTGGCGGACGACGGCATCACGCAGTTCGTCGTCCTGAGCGACGGCAGCTACTTCGGAGAGATCAGCATCCTCAACATCAAAGGCAGCAAAGCCGGAAACCGCAGGACCGCCAACATCCGCAGTATCGGCTACTCCGACCTCTTCTGCCTGTCCAAGGACGACCTGATGGAGGCGCTGACGGAGTATCCGGAGGCCAAGGCCATGCTGGAGGAAAAGGGACGGCAGATCCTCATGAAGGTACGTCCTCAGATCAAACAGTAAACTCATGTGAGTGGGTTCAGTGTGAAACGCTCCGTTCTAGATTCCATTTCTGGTTCTAAAAGCTCCTTCACAGAACGTTACACTCCATTCATGGTGGAGGGATACATGCTGCAGGGCGCTGTGAGGTCAAATAGTCCCCCAAAGGAACTTAGTATTTCCAGGTTTTCCAGATTTTCATCACCAACATTCCATACACACTCAGAAGACACGTGTAGGTTCACTGGGGGTTCTAGATCAGTCAATAAAGTGCCAACACCTCCGTTCATTCGTCCTCCACCCTGCTTAGTCTCCTGGGTAATGGGAGGTGCTGGAGCCTATCCCAGCGCTCACTGGGCGGAGGGCAGGAAACACCTGTGTTTGGACGGTGAGAGGGAACCGGAACTCCTGGAGAACACTCCACACCGAAGGGACCCAGTTACCCAGCCGGGGAACCCAGGCTTACCTCTCCCTGCTGCACCTCCTCATGTTCTCCCTGGTACGGATTTATGTCCGCTAATTTGTCCGGCAGTTTTGGTTCCGATCCGGAATGTTGTGCTAGTGGAAACCCATCTTCCAGACCTCCGTACCGTGACACCATCCCGCGTTCCTCCCCAGACTCCTGTTCTCACCTCCGTCCAAATCCTACTGTCTCCTTTAACCTACAGGCATACAGACCCACACCCCTCGATGTGTCGTTCACTCATCCCTCCTCCCTCCTTCCGTGTTCCCTTCAGGAATAGTTTTCCACTTTACCTCTGTGTGCGGTGCGGTTTGCTCGCTGTCTCCCGGCTCCTGGTCCAGTCTCGGTCTCGCTCAGCTGGGACCTGGGGATGTGTAGTGTGGCTGTGTAAGGCCCCTGTCAGACACTGAGCAGAGTGAAGTCCGGTACTGAGGTCACTGTACCGGATCAGGACCAGTGTTCTACCGAGTGTGTAAAGCAGTGTGGAACAGTAAGACCGGTCAGTACCCCAGCACAGACAGACCCTGGCCATGTCTGTAAGCCCTCATTCTGAGATGGAGTGAGCTGATTGTAGGGTGGGGTATCAACCGGGTCTGCTTTAAACACGTCTCAGTCCCAGCCAGATCTGCCATCTCTCTACCACCAGCCAAACCAGGTCAGGCATCAGACACATGGTCCTAAACCGGCCTCAGACTGGACTTACTGGGGTAACTGGACTTACTGGGGTAACTGGACTTACTGGGGTAACAGGACTTACTGGGGTAACTGGACATACTGGGGTAGCTGAACTTACTGGGGTAACAGGACTTACTGGGGTAACTGGACTTACTGGGGTAACAGGACTTACTGGGGTAACTGGACTTACTGGGGTAACAGGACTTACTGGGGTAACTGGACTTACTGGGGTAACAGGACTTACTGGGGTAACTGGACTTACTGGGGTAACAGGACTTACTGGGGTAACTGGACTTACTGGGGTAACAGGACTTACTGGGGTAACTGGACTTACTGGGGTAACAGGACTTACTGGGGTAACTGGACTTACTGGGGTAACAGGACTTACTGGGGTAACTGGACTTACTGGGGTAACTGGACTTACTGGGGTAACAGGACTTACTGGGGTAACTGGACTTACTGGGGTAACTGGACATACTGGGGTAACAGGACTTACTGGGGTAACTGGACTTACTGGGGTAACTGAACTTACTGGGGTAACAGGACTTACTGGGGTAACAGGACTTACTGGCGTAACTGGACTTACTGGGGTAACTGGACTTACTGGGGTAACTGGACATACTGGGGTAACTGGACTTACTGGGGTAACTGAACTTACTGGGGTAACAGGACTTGCTGGGGTAACTGGACTTACTGGGGTAACTGGACTTACTGAGGTAACAGAACTTACTGGGGTAACTGGACATACTGGGGTAACTGGACATACTGGGGTAACTGAACTTACTGGGGTAACTGGATTTTTGAGTAATTGGGCTTATTGGAGTAATTTGATTTTTTATTAATTTTAATTGTTAATGTGTTTGTTTACTGTGTTAATTTGTTTACTGTGTTAATGTGTTTGTTTACTGTGTTAATTTGTTTACTGTGTTAATGTGTTTGTTTACTGTGTTGTTGTGTTTGTTTACTGTGTTAATGTGTTTGTTTACTGTGTTGTTGTGTTTGTTTACTGTGTTGTTGTGTTTGTTTACTGTGTTAATGTGTTTGTTTACTGTGTCAATGTGTTTGTTTACTGTGTTGATGTGTTTGTTTACTGGGTTAATGTGTTTGTTTACTGTGCTGTTGTGTTTGTTTACTGTGTTTGTTTGTTTACTGTGTTGTTGTTTGTTTACTGTGTTTTTGTGTTTGTTTACTGTGTTAATGTGTTTGTTTACTGTGTTAATGTGTTTACTTACTGTGTTCATGTGTTTGTTTACTGTGTTGATGTGTTTGTTTGCTGTGTTATTTTGTTTGTTTACTGTATTGTGTTTGTTTACTGTATTGTTGTGTTTGTTTACTGTGTTGTTGTGTTTGTTTACTGTGTTAATGTGTTTGTTTACTGTGTTAATGTGTTTGTTTACTGTGTCAATGTGTTTGTTTACTGTGTTGTTGTGTTTGTTTACTGTGTTAATGTGTTTTGCTTAGTGTTAATGTGTTTGTTTACTGTGTCAATGTGTTTGTTTACTGTATTGTGTTTGTTTACTGTGTTAATGTGTTTGTTTACTGTGTTAATTTGTTTATTTACTGTGTTGTTGTGTTTGTTTACTGTGTTGTTGTGTTTGTTTACTGTGTTAATTCGTTTATTTACTGTGTTTATGTGTTTGTTTACTGTGTTGTTGTGTTTGTTTACTGTGTTAATTTGTTTATTTACTGTGTTTATGTGTTTGTTTACTGTGTTGTTGTGTTTGTTTACTGTGTTGTTGTGTTTGTTTACTGTGTTGTTGTGTTTGTTTACTGTGTTAATGTGTTTGTTTACTGTGTTGTTGTGTTTGTTTACTGCTCCGTCGCCGTGTTTACTGTGTTAATTTGTTTATTTACTGTGTTTATGTGTTTGTTTACTGTGTTGTTGTGTTTGTTTACTGTGTTCAGGTGTTTGTTTACTGTGTTGTTGTGTTTGTTTACTGTGTTAATGTGTTTGTTTACTGTGTTGTTGTGTTTGTTTACTGTGTTAATGTGTTTGTTTACTGTGTTGTTGTTTGTTTACTGTGTTGTTGTGTTTGTTTACGGTGTTAATGTGTTTGTTTACTGTGTTGTTGTGTTTGTTTACTGTGTCAATTTGTTTGTTTACTGTGTTGTTGTGTTTGTTTACTGTGTTAATGTGTTTGTTTACTGTGTTGTTGTGTTTGTTTACTGTGTCAATTTGTTTGTTTACTGTGTTGTTGTGTTTGTTTACTGTGTTAATGTGTTTGTTTACTGTGTTGTTGTGTTTGTTTACTGCTCCGTCGCCATGTTTACTGTACCTCACATGTTTGCTTGTCGTTCTGCAGGACAACCTGCTGGACCTGGAAGTGGCGAAGCAGGGTCCGGACCCCAAGGACATGGAGGAGAAGGTGATCCGGATCGGCTCCGTTCTGGAGGACCTGCAGACCCGCTTTGCCCGTCTGCTGGCCCAGCACGAGGCCGTCCAGAGCCGCCTTAAGAGACGAGTCACCAAGCTGGAGACCAAGATCACCACCTCCACCGGAGTGGTCCTCTCTGACATGGTCCAGCCGGAACAGGCTGCTCTACCTGCTCCTCCACCACCAGCAGAGTAGGTGAAGAAGGAGGAGGAGAAGAAGGAGGAGGAGAAGAAAGACAGCGATGAGCAGACGTAGCATTGTGGTGAAGAAGCAGCTGGGGATCTGGACCAGGACCTGCTCAGTCGCTGATCTGATGGGTCCTCAGTATCTTATTTAAAGAAGGAGAACGTTAGAAGGCTCTTTATCTGACCTGGTCCCCACACACACAACCCCCCACCCTCCGCCATCACACCCCCACCCCCCGCACACACACAAAGTGTGAGGAGTTTTTTCAGAGCTTCCATCATCAGGACCAGGTGCCTGGGCGAGCTCCTGAAGGGCCCATATGGTGGAGTGTATATACCCTGTGCAGGTTCTGAGCTCCTGTTATATCCATTCATATATAGAGGCTCTGGACTGATGGTTCTCTATTCCGGGTAGAACGTCCACACCTACAGAGCTACTTGGCTAACTATCTAAACCTACTGTGTGCAGTTCCTATTCCCCAGCTTCCTACTCAACATTTCCAGGTCCACCTTAAATGGTGCTGCTGCTACAATCTGACCTGAGGCACCTGAGTGTAACTGCTGCACCATTTAAGGTGGAACGGGAAACGGGTCATGTGATTGTCATCTGTTCTTGATCTTTGGTCAGTCTGAACACTCATGCTGACACACCGCAGTGGTGCAACCTTTATTCAGCCTACAGTGGTTTAGCCCCGGCTGGCACTCCGGCTGGCACTCCGACTGGCATTATAGGGCTGGTGTCAGCCCAGCACAGGACAGCCAATCAGGACAGCGCTCATTTACATAAATCAGCCACACTGTGAGGTCAGAGGGTGGAGATAAAGAGGAGCTAAAATGGAGAAATAATTATTTTTAGTACATAAAACCTCAGGAACACTGCTAAAGCTCGTATGAGCCCCCTTTATGAAACTGGCTCCGCCCACGTACTTCTATATGTTGTTGATGTTGAGATGGATGTTAAGCTATAATGACACATATGGGCCCTTTAAAGCTGCTTTCCCAGGACACACGTACACATGTGTGATTCACAGGAGACGAAGTGTTTAGACTGGTGTTCATATGTACATCAGTCAATACATCACTGCACCGCTCCAAACCACAGACCATTCATTCTCCACCCTGTGTAGTGCACCCTTAAGCATCCACCCCCTCCCCCCCTTTCTGAACACCACACTGGTTTCATCACACAGACGGAAATCCAGTTAGGATATGACTGTATAATTATGATTAGTCTGATGGAGCTATCCTGTATATTGGCATTGTATATTTACATGTTCTCAATAAAGTATTTTTGACTAGACCAATTTTGTAGTTCTGTACCACATTCATTCTACACCAATGAATACAACTAGATAAACAAACAAATAAATAAATAATACATTAAACAAAACAAATTTTTAAAATAATTAAATCTGAAAGAACCAAGTAAACCTCTGTACGACACGTCGCATTTTTTTCCGCCGTGGATGGGAGTTGTAGTTTTTAACAGCACCTTTACTATGGACGAGAGCCCCTAAAAGAACTACACTTCCCATGATGCCTGGCGGTTCCTGCGGAGCGGTCGGAGTGCGCGAGCCCGGCGGCTTGTGGTGAGTTAGCAGTAGGTTTTTTTGCTTGACTGAAGCGAGTTCTTACTTAAAACTGCATGTTTTTCAGAGAAGAACGACTCAGAAGAACCAAAGCTATGTACCGGGACACATCTGTGACATTTCTTACCTCAGAGTTCGCAAATGCTTGATGGTTTAGAGAGCTAGCAGGTTAGCATGCGTGAGTACGAATGACTGGAGCTGTTCTGGAACAGTCCGAAGTTGAATTGCCGCTGGCTTACTGAAGTCTCTTCAGGCCCGGTGTCTTTACGTTTATGTCAGTTTTGTCTTGATTTGACTATAAACCAGCGCTGAGGTTTGGGTTAGTTATCTGTTCTGAATTATCCCGTTCCACCTTATAGGGGCAGCCGTTCCATAAGGTTGCCTCAGGCGCCAGAATGGAACTGCTGCACCGTTTAAGGTGGAACGGGGTATTTTGCTGTCACATAAGAATCTACGTTCAGCCCTGTAGGTACTTCAGAGTACTTAAGTGCAGTCTAGCACCACAGGAAGTGGAATAGAACCCCCAGACGACCTGTGTAGTGGACTTCATAGGTGTCGGGTAGTAATGACTGAACCCAGGGTTGTCCAGGCATGTCCACAATGGTCCGGTCGTTTAACAAGACCACCTGATTTAACACCTATTCCTCCACCTGGGTCGGAATGGAAGCCCACCACCACTTACACATAAGCCTGCACATTAAAGGAGCAGTGTGTAAAATTTAGCGGGGGTCTGTTAACAGAAATGAAATGTGATATAATGCAAACCTATGTTGTTATGATTGTAAAATTAGCTATAACTACAAATTTGTGTTTTAGCTTAGAATAGGAGCGGTCCGTCCTCCAGCAGAGGCTCGCACCGCCATGTTTCTACAGTGGGTTAGGTCTTCCAGCATCCCCGAGTTACTGTCCTGCGCTGATTATGTGACCATATTAAGACCCATTGAGGGGAATAATAAATAGCTTGAACATAAGTAGCTAGCAGGAGAACCACATTTAGGTGTGTTCAGTAGGTTACATTACCCAACCTGACCACTGGAGTCTACACACTGGTCCTTTAATCTGAATAGTATCCTGTGCATCCAGTACAGCTGTATTTGGTTGCATCGTGTGCTGACCACTGCTATCTCCTGTGACCTAGGTGATCTTCATGGAGCCGGCTTGGCGACAGCAGGGCCGAGGTCGCGGCCGAGGTCAGGGACGTGGTCCGACCCCGGCTGACCTTGTGCCAGGGCGACCCCAGCGAGCAGAGGACGGGGTGAGGGTGGGACGAGGGCGTGGCGGTTCTGCTGTGACCACGCTTCCCAAGACAGAACCTCCACCCAGTAAAGGTAGGCTCTGAAGGCCTGTTGTAGAGGGATTAGATTTCCCAGGTTGTTTAACGGACTAGTAAAGAAATATATGGGAAAATTCCTTAAATTCCTTCAGATTATTATCGTCAGACTGTAAACACTACACACGCTGCAGATTCATACCGGATTATAATCCCTCCACAGTTATTACCGTCAGACTGTAAACACTACACACGCTGCAGATTCATACTGGATTATAATCACTCCGCAGTTATTACCGTCAGACTGTAAACACTACACACGCTGCAGATTCATACTGGATTATAATCCCTCCACAGTTATTACCGTCAGACCGTAAACACTACACACGCTGCAGATTCATACTGGATTATAATCCCGCCACAGTTATTACTGTCGGACTGTAAACACTACACATGCTGCAGATTCATACTGGATTATAATCACTCCGCAGTTATTACCGTCAGACCGTAAACACTACACACGCTGCAGATTCATACTGGATTATAATCCCGCCACAGTTATTACTGTCGGACTGTAAACACTACACGCGCTGCAGATTCATACTGGATTATAATCACTCCGCAGTTATTACCGTCAGACCCAGGGCTCTAGAGTGCGACCAATTTGGTCGCACATGCGACCTAATTTCTCAATTGTGCGACCAAAAAAAATCTGAGGTCGCACCAGTGCGACCAGCCGTTCGATGGGGAAAAAAGAAAAAGTCTTCGCGACTCTGAAAGTCTCCCTGTGGTTAAAAACAGAGCCCATTTCGTGGTCTAAACCAATCAAAGATAGCGAAGGGCGGGACCCCCTCCTGATTGGCCGTGGTCCTGATATTCCTGTACGTGTGTACGTTTGAAAGAGCGTGTGCTGCAGTCAGACGGGGGTGCGTTTCCCAAAACCATCGTTGCTAACTACGTTAGCAACTTACATAGTTGGAACGACACAGCTGCGACGCAAGTGTTTCCCAAAACCATGGTTCAAACTATGGAGGTAACCACGTTGGTAACTTACATAGTCCGAACCATCGTTAAGCGACACAGGTGTTTCCCAAAACCGTAGTTTCACCGAACGTTCGCAAACACTGTCTAGTAGTTGGAACTACAGCTGTAGACCTGTGGTTAGAAGCTTAGTTCCTGGTGACCACGTCATCGATGATGCAGGACGCCAGGTAACGTGTCAGTAAGCTGAAAATTTACATGAAATCCCGGGTACGAACATTTATACTGTCAAAGGCTGTCAAAATTGCTGTTTATGCCACCAGTATATAATGCAATGCAAATAAAGCGGAAAAACGGATCACATCGCTATCGCATGGGGTTTTCATCAGATTAGCCCACTGCGCCAGTGAGACACAGCGATGTATCTAATTGCAGTATCAGAGCCTACTAATGCATCGGTGTGGCTTAAAGCTCTTCCATTTGTTCCTTTTAAAAGAAGCTTTACATATTATTACCATGTTCATAATGATAATGATGCACAATAATATATTATTAATACTTATATTTATTATTATTATATTATTATATTTTTTTGTTAATTCTATTAATATTATAGTTGGATTTTTATAATATGAATAAACATGGGTTGGCAAAATAATGTGTTCATTACGTGATTTCGGTCACAACTATCAAATTTTGGTTTAATTTTGCCGGTTCGTGAGTTTTAACACAGTTTCCCACTGTGAAAGTCAGACCGAACACATCTGGAAACATGGTGGTTCAAACCAACATTGTTCAAACTACTGTGGCACTAACAAAGTACGACGCTTTCAGGAAACGATGTTTAGTTTAACGATGCATCAGACCATGTTAGTTCAGTGCTAACCTCCATCGTTGTACGTAAAACGCACCCCAGAGCGGTGAGTAGCCTAGGCCCGTCAGATAAACAGAGCGGGTGTAGCTGCGTAACCTGGGAGGCTGGTGGCTCTGTGTCAGGCCTGGCTGGTCCAGCCTGCACTGACTGTAAGGAGTGTGGGAAGACCATGGCCGGCAGTAGTGCGTTTGTGACTGGTTCTAATACATTTCGAATTTAAAAGCTGAAAAAACGCATCTATTAAACACATTACATGCTGGGATAAATGCACTGCGCAAGTGTTACCTTTCTTGTATAATTGTGCTTTAAATAAAGAACTTTATGTCGACCACATTGTTAGTTAATCATTTACAAGTCAATATTGCCTATATGGACAGTGATTTAAAAAAAGAAAAGAAAAAGTGAACATGTAAAACTGCAGTGCTGAATGTGATGCAGTTGAAAATTTGGGTGCACCTAACTTTGGTTCTGGTGCAGCTAAGAAAAAACGTTAGGCGCACCAGCGCAACCAGTTCAAAAAGTTAGTCTAGAGCCCTGAGACCGTAAACACTACACACGCTGCAGATTCATACTGGATTATAATCACTCCGCAGTTATTACCGTCAGACCGTAAACACTACACACGCTGCAGATTCATACTGGATTATAATCCCTCCACAGTTATTACCGTCAGACCGTAAACACTACACGCGCTGCAGATTCATACTGGATTATAATCCCTCCGCAGTTATTACCGTCAGACCGTAAACACTACACACGCTGCAGATTCATACTGGATTATAATCCCGCCACAGTTATTACCACTAGACTGTAAACACTGCACACTCTGCGGATTCATACTGGATTATAATCCCTCCACAGTTATTACTGTCGGACTGTAAACACTACACGCGCTGCAGATTCATACTGGATTATAATCACTCCACAGTTATTACCGTCAGACTGTAAACACTACACACGCTGCAGATTCATACCGGATTATAATCCCTCCACAGTTATTACTGTCGGACTGTAAACACTACACACGCTGCAGATTCATACCCGATTATAATCCCTCCACAGTTATTACTGTCGGACTGTAAACACTACACACGCTGCAGATTCATACTGGATTATAATCCCTCCACAGTTATTACCGTCAGACTGTAAACACTACACACGCTGCAGATTCATACTGGATTATAATCCCTCCACAGTTATTACCGTCAGACTGTACACACGCTGCAGATTCATACTGGATTATAATCCCTCACAATTATGCAGACTGTAAACACTAACTTGCAGATTCATACCGGATTATAATCCCTCCACAGTTATTACCGTCAGACTGTACACACTACACACGCTGCAGATTCATACTGGATTATAATCACTCCACAGTTATTACCGTCAGACCGTAAACACTACACACGCTGCAGATTCATACTGGATTATAATTCCTCCACAGTTATTACCGTCAGACTGTACACACTACACACGCTGCAGATTCATACTGGATTATAATCACTCCACAGTTATTACCGTCAGACCGTACACACTACACACGCTGCAGATTCATACTGGATTATAATTCCTCCACAGTTATTACCGTCAGACCGTACACACTACACACGCTGCAGATTCATACTGGATTATAATCCCTCCACAGTTATTACCGTCAGACTGTACACACTACACACGCTGCAGATTCATACTGGATTATAATCCCTCCACAGTTATTACCGTCAGACCGTAAACACTACACACGCTGCAGATTCATACTGGATTATAATCCCTCCACAGTTATTACCGTCAGACTGTAAACACTACACACGCTGCAGATTCATACTGGATTATAATCCCTCCACAGTTATTACCGTCAGACCGTAAACGCTACACACGCTGCAGATTCATACCGGATTATAATCACTCCACAGTTATTACCGTCAGACCGTACACACTATAGGTGTTCTGTAGTCGGTGTTGTTCTCGTCGTGGTCCAGGTGAACGAGCTGTTGCGTGTTCTTCTCTCCAGTCTTGTCCACCCAGTCCAGATTTGATGAGATCAGGAAGTCCAACCAGGCTGCAGCTCAGCGGCTGGCGGAGAAACAGTACAGCTCCTCATCCGACGAAGATGAGGATGATGATGAAGATGGAAGGCTTGGGAAGCGAGGGAGGATCCTACAGTCGACGCTCACCACATACACCAACCAGACAGGTCAGCAAATCCAGACACGGCAGCAGTCAGGCGAGATCTGAGCCCAGAAACGACAGCCCTCAGGATACTGATGAAGCAGGTTTTGGGACGTTATTAGTAAATTGGTTATGGCTATGGTGGCGTTATCAGGCTTGAACGGCCTTATAGTTGGACACTAGGTGGCGCTGTGTGTCCTTAAAGCAGCCCCTGTCTGGGGTTCAGTGCTGAGGTATACTGTTTAGTTCTGTCTGTGGTGTGTTGGTCTGACCACGGATCCTTAAGTGCGGCCACCAGGGTGTTAACTCGGCGGCCCGAGTGGCCGCTGCAGGGTTTCCTACCTGTCTGCAGGTGTGTGAAGTAAAAGGAGGAGGGCGCTCTGAACGGAGGACTGTCGAAGAGCCCGTTCTGCAGACCGAGTACACCGCTCACATTCAGAGTTGGGCGTTTAGTAGTGAGTGGTTTGCTGAGCAGGTTCACCACTACGCTCTTCACCCTGTTTGCTTTCCCCAGACGCAGGTTCTAGGTATCCAGGAATAATGTGGGAGATCTGAGTTCCAGGGTAGAACCGCTCCTCTGAGAGCCGGGTGTTGGTTTTTGCTCTCTCTGCGGCGGGGGTCAGCGAGGGTTCAAACAGCGGGTCGTTCATGACTTATTTAAATGTGCTGCTCTGGTGAGGGGCCGGGTAAATAAACACCCGCACACAGAAGCCTTTGTGTTGGTACAGAGTCACACGCTGTGTTTGGCTGATGTACGTCAGCGGTGCCGAGCCTTCCACAAGATTCCAGCGTGTGAGGCCCCTCAGGTGAGGAGCGGGAGCGAGGGATGAGTGAAGAGCAGAGAGCAGGAGATGACTGTCCTTTAACATTTTCGACAGTAGTGAATATGGTTGTTGGTGAGTGAGGGTGTGGTTAACTGTGTGTGGTGGTGTTGGAGTACAGGCCTGAACTGGAGAAACTAGCTGATGGTCTGTCCTGCAGCCCCAGCGCTCACACAGGATACACACACATCCTACCCAAACTAGCCCTCATGGAATTATCCAGTCCACCTTAAACCCCTCCAGAATGGAATTATCCAGTCCACCTTAAACCCCACCAGAATGGAATTATCCAGTCCCCTGCAGCTATCCAGTAACCCCCACCAGAAATCCGTGTTAAACCCCTGGTGAATATCCAGTCCACATTAAATTCTCCTCCAGAAATGGAATTATCCAGTCCACCTACCAGAATGGAATAACCCCTCCAGAGTGGAAACAACCACAGTCATTAAGTCTCCCAGTACAGTAAAGAGGGTGGAGCAGCTATCCTTACCCTGCAGTGGAGCTGATAGAACAAGGTTTATTACTAAGCAGGTTTGGACGGATTCTATTGGTCGGTTCCATCATGAATATTCACTAACCTGAAAGGAGAACTAGAGCTTTTACACTGTGCAGAAAAAGAGATCAAAGTTTTTACACCACTAAATATATATTAGAGGTGGAGATATGGAGGAGTACCATACTGTGTACATCAGGAGTAGATGTGGTGGATCAGGATATGGACTGGTTCAGACTCTCAGCAGGTGGAGCTGTTCAGTGTACCACTGTAGGGTCTATAAGACCACCAGCTACATCCAGTTAGAGGGGTGTACCTAAACTTGTGACTGGAGGTGTGTCTGTCCTGAGAGGTAAACCGAAAGAGTGTTCAGAGTTAGGAGCTGGTTTAGCATTTCTGCTCCTCACCTCCTGTGTGTGTGTCTGTGTCTGTGTCTGTGTCTGTGTGTGTGTGTGTGTCTGTGTCTGTGTGTGTGTGTGTGTGTGTGTGTGTCTGTGTGTGTGTCTCTGTGTGTGTGTGTGTGTGTGTCTCTGTGTGTGTGTGTGTGTATGTGTGTGTGTCTCTGTGTGTGTGTGTGTGTGTCTCTGTGTGTGTGTGTCTGTGTGTGTGTGTGTGTGTGTCTCTGTGTGTCTCTCTGTGTGTGTGTGTGTGTGTGTGTGTGTCTGTGTGTGTGTGTGTCTCTGTGTATGTGTGTGTCTCTGTGTGTCTCTCTGTGTGTGTGTCTGTGTCTGTGTCTGTGTCTGTGTGTGTGTGTGTGTCTGTGTCTGTGTGTGTGGTGGGGGGGGGGGTGGTGTGGTTGTGTGTGTGGGTTGTGTCTAAACTGTGTGTGTGTGGTGTGTGTCCCCCCCCCCCCCCCCCCCCCCCCCCCCCCCCGTGTGTGTGTGTGTGTGTATGTGTGTGTGTCTCTGTGTGTGTGTGTGTGTGTCTCTGTGTGTGTGTGTGTGTGTGTGTGTGTGTGTGTGTCTCTGTGTGTCTCTCTGTGTGTGTGTGTGTGTGTGTGTGTGTCTGTGTGTGTGTGTGTCTCTGTGTATGTGTGTGTCTCTGTGTGTCTCTCTGTGTGTGTGTCTGTGTGTGTGTGTCTCTCTGTGTGTCTCTCTGTGTGTGTGTCTGTGTGTGTGTCTCTCTGTGTGTGTGTCTCTCTCTGTGTGTGTCTCTCTGTGTGTGTCTCTGTGTGTGTGTGTCTCTCTCTGTGTGTGTCTCTCTCTGTGTGTGTCTCTCTCTGTGTGTGTCTCTCTGTGTGTGTCTCTGTGTGTGTGTGTGTGTGTCTCTGTGTGTCTCTGTGTGTGTGTCTCTGTGTGTCTGTGTGTGTGTGTGTGTGTCTCTCTGTGTGTGTGTCTCTGTGTGTGTCTCTCTCTGTGTGTGTGTGTGTGTGTCTCTCTGTGTGTGTGTCTCTGTGTGTGTCTCTCTCTGTGTGTGTCTCTCTCTGTGTGTGTCTCTCTCTGTGTGTGTGTCTCTGTGTGTGTGTCTCTGTGTGTGTGTCTCTGTGTGTGTGTCTCTGTGTGTGTGTCTCTGTGTGTGTGTCTCTCTGTGTGTGTCTCTCTGTGTGTGTGTCTCTCTGTGTGTGTCTCTGTGTCTGTGTGTGTGTGTGTGTGTGTGTGTCTCTCTCTGTGTGTCTCTGTGTGTGTCTCTCTGTGTGTGTCTCTCTGTGTGTGTGTCTCTGTGTGTGTGTCTCTCTGTGTGTGTCTCTCTGTGTGTGTCTCTCTGTGTGTGTGTCTCTCTGTGTGTGTCTCTGTGTCTGTGTGTGTGTGTGTGTGTGTGTGTCTCTCTCTGTGTGTCTCTGTGTGTGTCTCTCTCTGTGTGTTTAGGAGGTGATGTGTCAGATTTGGAGCGAACCCGCCAGTACCTGAATGAGGCGTTCCAGTCTGGTGCCATAACCTGCCTCATCTGCATTGCGTCTGTGAAGAGGACACAAGCGGTAAGACCCTCACGTTCCCGCACACATACACGGGGTGTGTCCCTCTCCTTTAGAGCTACACTGAGTGGGCGGTTTATCAGAAACACCCACCACGTTACAGGTGACAGGTACAGACTGTAGCCCATCGGTTTTGACCCACGTCTGACACTTTGGCCTTTGGGGTGAGACCGCTATAGAACTGCTCATCCTGGACCAGATGCCTGATACGAAATGAAGGCTAGCAACGGTGTGGAATGGACCTTTGACCCCTGAGACAGCACTCATTCAACCCCCTCATGTTTCTGTGATGATGTCACCACATGGGCTCGTCAATACGTTCATATACCGATATCAGTCTGTCAGTGCGTCCACACAGTGGAGTCCCGCATCAGCATCTCAAATGGACTGAGGCTCAGTTCAAACGTGTATCTCTCTCTCTCTCTCTCTCTCTCTCTCTCTCCCTCTCTCTCTCTCTCTCTCTCTCTCTCCCCCCTTCTCTCTCTCTCTCTATCTATCTATCTATCTATCTATCTATCTATCTCTCTCTCTCTCTCTCTCTCTCTCTCTCTCTCTGCTCTTTCTCTCCCTTCATCTCCCCATCCCTCCTCTCTCTCTCTCTCTCTCTTCTCTCTCTCTCTCCCTCTCTCCCTCTCTCTCTCTCTCCCTCTATCTCTCTCTCTCTCTATCTATCTCTCTCTCTCTCTCTCTCTCTCTCCCTCTATCTCTCTCTCTCTCTCTCTCTCTCTGCGCTTTCTCTCTTTCTCTCCCTTCATCTCCCCATCCCTCCTCTCTCTCTCTCTCTCTCTCTCTCTCTCTCTTCTCTCTCCCTCTCCCTCCCTCCCTCTCTCTCTCCCTCTCTCTCTCAGGTATGGAGCTGTGTGGGATGTTATTCTATTTTCCACATCCCGTGTATTCAGAAATGGGCCAAAGATTCAGTCTTCCTGGTTTCCTCAGTAACGGATGAGGATTTTGGAAAGAAAGACCACCCCTGGCCATGGTGAGGGTCCGAACAGTCAGGTCACCAGTAACTGTAGAACAGACTCATCATGATATCACGATAGCTACAGCTTACAGTTATACACTCAACCTCTCCCCTCCCTCCCCCCTTCTCTTCCCCCTCTCTCTCTCTTCCCCTCTCTCCCCCACCCCCCTCTCTCTCTCCCCCCCCTTCTCCCCCCCCCCTCTTCCCCTCTCCCCCTCTCTCTCTCTCAGTCCTAAGTGTAGGTATGAGTATTCTCCTCAGCAGACTCCGTGTCGTTATTACTGTTACTGTGGGAAAGAGGTTGACCCAGCCCCCGACCCCTGGCTCCTCCCACATTCCTGTGGACAGGTGTGTGACAGGGAGTTTAAGCCGCCCTGCGGACACCGCTGCCTGCTGCTGTGCCATCCAGGTATCTGCCGTATATGTGTGTATAGGTGTGTGTGCGGTATGTGCCCCGTGTATGTGTGTGTATAGGTGTGTGTGCGGTATGTGCCCCGTGTATGTGTGTGTATAGGCGTGTGTGCGGTATGTGCCCCGTGTGTGTGTGTGTATAGGTGTATGTGCCCCGTGTGTGTGTGTATAGGCGTCTGTGCGGTATGTGCCCCGTGTGTGTGTGTGTGTATAGGCGTGTGTGCGGTATGTGCCCCGTGTATGTGTGTGTATAGGCGTGTGTGCGGTATGTGCCCCGTGTGTGTGTATGTGTGTATAGGCGTGTGTGCCCCGTGTGTGTGTGTGTATAGGCGTGTGTGCGGTATGTGCCCCGTGTATGTGTGTGTATAGGCGTGTGTGCGGTATGTGCCCCGTGTGTGTGTGTGTATAGGCGTGTGCTGCGGTATGTGCCCCGTGTATGTGTGTGTATAGGCGTGTGTGCGGTATGTGCCCCGTGTGTGTGTGTATAGGCGTGTGTGCGGTATGTGCCCCGTGTGTGTGTGTGTATAGGTGTATGTGCCCCGTGTGTGTGTGTATAGGCGTGTGTGCGGTATGTGCCCCGTGTGTGTGTGTATAGGCGTGTGTGCGGTATGTGCCCCGTGTATGTGTGTGTGTGTATAGGCGTGTGTGCGGTATGTGCCCCGTGTATGTGTGTATAGGCGTGTGTGAGGTATGTGCCCCGTGTGTATAGGCGTGTGTGTATGTGCCCGGTATGTGTGTGTGGCGCTGCGGTATGTGCCCCGTGTATGTGTGTGTATAGGCGTGTGCTGCGGTATGTGCCCCGTGTATGTGTGTATAGGCGTGTGTGCGGTATGTGCCCCGTGTGTGTGTGTGTATAGGTGTGTGCCTGTGCCGGTTATGTGCCCCGTGTGTGCGTGTGTGTCTGTGTATAGGTGTATGTGCCCCGTGTGTGTGTGTATAGGCGTGTGTGCGGTATGTGCCCCGTGTGTGTGTGTGTATAGGCGTGTGTGCGGTATGTGCCCCGTGTATGTGTGTGTATAGGCGTGTGCTGCGGTATGTGCCCCGTGTGTGTGTATGTGTGTATAGGCGTGTGTGCGGTATGTGCCCCGTGTACCACTGTGTGCTGCGTATGTGCGGTATGTGCCCCGTGTATGTGTGTATAGGTGCGTGTGCGGTATGTGCCCCGTGTGTGTGTATGTGTGTATAGGCGTGTGCTGCGGTATGTGCCCTGTGTGTGTGTGTATAGGCGTGTGTGCGGTATGTGCCCCGTGTATGTGTGTGTATAGGCGTGTGTATGTGTGCCCCCGTGTATGTGTGTGTGTGTATAGGCGTGTGTGAGGTATGTGCGCCGTGTATGTGTGTGTATAGGCGTGTGCGGTATGTGCCCCGTGTGTGTGTGTGTATAGGCGTGTGCTGCGGTATGTGCCCCGTGTATGTGTGTATAGGCGTGTGTGCGGTATGTGCCCCGTGTATGTGTGTGTATAGGCGTGTGTGCGGTATGTGCCCCGTGTGTGTGTGTGTGTATAGGCGTGTGTGCGGTATGTGCCCCGTGTATGTGTGTGTATAGGCGTGTGTGCGGTATGTGCCCCGTGTATGTGTGTGTATAGGCGTGTGTGAGGTATGTGCCCCGTGTATGTGTGTGTATAGGCGTGTGCTGCAGTATGTGCCCCGTATGTGTGTATAGGCGTGTGTGCGGTATGTGCCCCGTGTATGTGTGTGTATAGGCGTGTGTGCGGTATGTGCCCCGTATGTGTGTGTATAGGCGTGTGTGCCCCGTGTGTGTGTGTATAGGCGTGTGTGCGGTATGTGCCCCGTGTATGTGTGTGTATAGGCGTGTGTGCGGTATGTGCCCCGTGTATGTGTGTGTATAGGCGTGTGCTGCGGTATGTGCCCCGTGTATGTGTGTGTATAGGCGTGTGTGCGGTATGTGCCCCGTGTATGTGTGTATAGGCGTGTGTGCGGTATGTGCCCCGTGTATGTGTGTGTATAGGCGTGTGTGCGGTATGTGCCCCGTGTATGTGTGTGTATAGGCGTGTGTGCGGTATGTGCCCCGTGTGTGTGTATAGGCGTGTGTGCGGTATGTGCCCCGTGTATGTGTGTGTATAGGCGTGTGTGCGGTATGTGCCCCGTGTATGTGTGTATAGGCGTGTGCTGCAGTATGTGCCCCGTGTATGTGTGTGTATAGGCGTGTGTGCGGTATGTGCTCCGTGTATGTGTGTGTATAGGCGTGTGTGCGGTATGTGCCCCGTGGGTTTGTGTGTAGAGGTGTATGTGCCCCGTGTGTGTGTGTATAGGCGTGTGTGCTGTATGTGCCCCGTGTATGTCCGTATCACCTGTGTGAGGTATGTGCTAGGTGTAGGTGCGTGTTTCAGGTGTACGGTATGCCCTCCGTGTGTGGTGTATAGGCGAGTGTGCGGTATGTGCCCCCTGTATGTGTGTATAGGTGCTGCTGTGCCCTATTGCCTCGGCGCTGCAGTAATAAGAGGCGTGTGGCGGTATGTGCCCCTGCGGTGTGTGTAACCCTGTGTGCGGCACGCTGCCCTGCAGGATCCACACCTGCACGGACACCTGTCATGCAGGTAAGGCAGGCCTGTTTCTGCAGGTCGATGGTTTTGTGGTTATTGATTATCTGCTGTGTCTCCGCGTCTGATCAATACTGCGTTTCCTAAATCAGGATGCTGAGGGAGTTGTAAACCCTCTGTGCTCTCCTCCTCTGTAGGTGCGTGTGAGCCGTTGGGTGCCCCGTGCTCAGGTGTATAGCATTCAGAATGTGTGTATCTGTGTGTGGAAGGAATGCAGTGGAGCGCCAGTGTGTGTGTGTCCGCGGTGTGCGGTATGTGACCCAGTGTGACCGTTTCACCCCGTTTGTGTGTATAGGCGTTCTCGCCACCACTTTCCAACCTCTCTGTGTGTCTTGTCGATTCTGGTCAGTCTTACTGATTCTGGTCGGTCTGGTTGATTCTGGTCAGTCTGGTTGATTCTGGTCGGTCTGGTTGGTTCTGGTCAGTCTGGTGTGATGTTCTGGTTCAAAGCGCCCCTGTTCCTCAGGAGGCAGTACTGATTCTGGTCCCCGGTCTGGTTGCATTCTGGTCAGTCATGGGTTGATGTCTGGTCAGTCTGGTTGATTCTGGGTCAGCGTCTTCGGTACTGATTCTGGTCAGGTCTGGTTGATTCGTGGTCAGTCTGGTTGATGTGATCTGGTCCCCGTCTGGTTGATTTCTGGTCAGTGCAGTGGAGAGCCAGTGACTGATTCTGGTCGGTCTGGTTGATTCTGGTCAGTCAGGTTGATTCTGGTCAGTCTGGTTGATTCTGGTCGGTCTGGTTGATTCTGGTCAGTCTGGTTGATTCTGGTCAGTCTTACTGATTCTGGTCGGTCTGGTTGATTCTGGTCAGTCTGGTTGATTCTGGTCAGTCTGGTTGATTCTGGTCAGTCTGGTTGATTCTGGTCAGTCTGGTTGATTCTGGTTGATTCTGGGTCCCACGGGTACTTGATTCTGGTCCGTCGGTCTGGTTGATCCTGGTCGGTCTGGTTGATCCTGGTCAGTCTGGTTGATCCTGGTCAGTCTGGTTGATCCTGGACGGTCTGGTTGGTTCTGGTCGGTCTGGTTGATTCTGGACGGTCTGGTTGATTCTGGACGGTCTGGTTGATCCTGGTCAGTTTGGTTGATTCTGGTCGGTCTGGTTGATTCTGGTCAGTCTGGTTGATTCTGGTCGGTCTGGTCGATTCTGGTCGGTCTGGTTGATTCTGGTTGATTCTGGACGGTCAGGTTGATTCTGGTCAGTCTGGTTGATCCTGGTCAGTCTGGTTGATCCTGGTCAGTCTGGTTGATCCTGGTCAGTCTGGTTGATTCTGGACGGTCAGGTTGATTCTGGTCAGTCTGGTTGATCCTGGTCGGTCTGGTTGATTCTGGTCAGTCTGGTTGATTCTGGTTGATTCTGGTTGATTCTGGTTGATTCTGGTCGGTCTGGTTGATCCTGGTCGGTCTGGTTGATTCTGGTCGGTCTGGTTGATTCTGGTCGGTCTGGTTGATTCTGGTTGATTCTGGTCGGTCTGGTTGATCCTGGTCGGTCTAATCGATTCAGGTCGGTCTGGTTGATTCTGGTCGGTCTGGTTGATTCTGGTCGGTCTGGTTGATTCTGGTTGATTCTGGTCGGTCTGGTTGATCCTGGTCAGTCTGGTTGATTCTGGACGGTCTGGTTGATCCTGGTCGGTCTGGTTGATTCTGGTCAGTCTGGTTGATTCTGGTCGGTCTGGTTGATTCTGGTTGATCCTGGTCGGTCTGGTTGATTCTGGTCAGCCTGGTTGATTCTGGACGGTCTGGTTGATCCTGGTCGGTCTGGTTGATTCTGGTCGGTCTGGTTGATTCTGGTCGGTCTGGTTGATTCTGGTCGGTCTGGTTGATTCTGGTCGGTCTGGTTGATTCTGGTCAGTCTGGTTGATCCTGGTCGGTCTGGTTGATTCTGGTCAGTCTGGTTGATTCTGGTCGGTCTGGTTGATTCTGGTTGATCCTGGTCGGTCTGGTTGATTCTGGTCAGCCTGGTTGATTCTGGTTGGTCTGGTTGATTCTGGTTGATTCTGGTCGGTCTGGTTGATTCTGGTCGGTCTAATCGATTCTGGTCGGTCTAGTCGATTCTGGTCGGTCTGGTTGATTCTGGTCGGTCTAGTCGATTCTGGTCGGTCTGGTTGATTCTGGTCGGTCTGGTTGATTCTGGTCAGTCTGGTTGATCCTGGTTGATTCTGGTCGGTCTGGTTGATTCTGGTCGGTCTGGTTGATTCTGGTCGGTCTGGTTGATCCTGGTCGGTCTGGTTGATCCTGGTCGGTCTGGTTGATCCTGGTTGATTCTGGTCGGTCTGGTTGATTCTGGTCAGTCTGGTTGATCCTGGTCGGTCTAGTCGATTCTGGTCGGTCTAGTCGATTCTGGTCGGTCTGGTTGATTCTGGTCGGTCTGGTTGATTCTGGTCGGTCTGGTTGATTCTGGTCGATTCTGGTCGGTCTGGTTGATTCTGGTCGGTCTTGATCTTCTGATCGGTCTGGTCGATCCTGTCGTCTAGGTTTGATTCTGGTCGGTCTGGGTCGGGATTGATGGTGGGTCTGATGTGATTCTGGTCGGGTCGTGGTTGATTCTGGTCAGCGGTCATGGTTGCATTCTGGTCGGATCCTGGTCGGTCTGGTTGATTCTGGTCGGTCTGGTTGATTCTGGTCGGTCTGGTCGTCGGGGTTGATTTTGGTCGGTTCTGGTGATTCGGTTTGTTCGGCGTTCTGGTTGATTCTGGTCGGTCTGGTTGATTCTGGTCGGTCTGGTTGATTCTGGTCGGTCTGGTTGATCCTGGTCGGTCTGGTTGATTCTGGTCGGTCTGGTTGATTCTGGTCGGTCTGGTTGATCCTGGTCGGTCTGGTTGATTCTGGTCAGTCTTAATGAGTCATTATGAATCACTTTGTGATACAGACTATCAGTCCAGATCTGACTGGGGGTCAGAAATCCTCAGCACCTGACTCTGGTGTGGTAACCTCTCTCTCTCTCTCTCTCTCTCTCTCTCTCTCTCTCTCTCTCTCTCTCTCTCTTCTGGTCGGTCTGGTTGATTCTGGTCGGTCTGGTTGATTCTGGTCGGTCTGGTTGATTCTGGTTGATCCTGGTCGGTCTGGTCGGTCTGGTTGATTCTGGTCGGTCTGGTTGATTCTGGTCGGTCTGGTTGATTCTGGTCGGTCTGGTTGATTCTGGTCGGTCTGGTTGATTCTGGTCGGTCTGGTTGATTCTGGTCGGTCTGGTTGATTCTGGTCGGTCTGGTTGATTCTGGTCGGTCTGGTCGGTCTGGTTGATTCTGGTCGGTCTGGTTGATTCTGGTCGGTCTGGTTGATTCTGGTCGGTCTGGTTGATCCTGGTCGGTCTGGTTGATTCTGGTCGGTCTGGTTGATTTTGGTCGGTCTGGTTTGATTCCTGGTCGTCTGTGGTTGATTCTGTGGTCGGCTCCTGGTTTTGATTCGGGTCGGCGGATCCTGGTTGATCCTGGTCGGTTCTGGTTTCTCTGGTCCGATTCTCTGGTCGGTCGTGGTGTTGATTCCTGGTCGGTCTGGTTGATCCTGGTCGGTCCTCTGGTTTTGATTCTGGTCGTCCAGTCTTACTGAGTTCATTGATGTCCTGGTCGGTTTCACTTTCTGGAATACAGACTATCAGATAATCCTTGCAGATCTGACTCTGGTGTGATTCTGGGGTCAGAAATCCTCAGCACCTGACTCTGGTGTGGTAATCACCTCTCTCTTCTCTGCTCTCCTCTCAAGATCTCTCTCTCTCTCTCTCTCTCTCTCTCTCTCTCTCTCTCTCTCTCTCTCTCTCTCTCTCTCTCTCTCTCTCTCTCTGCAGGTGTGCGGGCGTCCGTTGCCGTGTGGGCATCACACCTGTGAGCGTGTGTGTCACGCAGGTGCATGTGGAGAGTGTCCTCGTGCAGAGAACCGAACCTGCCCCTGCGGCAAGAGCAGTAAGTTACTGACACTACTACACCTGAACACACCTCACCTGAACACACCTCACCTGAACACACCTCACCTGAACACACTACACCTGAACACTGCCTTAAACTGTAGGTTTCCTGCTAGTGACTGACTTGGCAGCTTTTAGTGACTTGCTTAGTGGCTTTGTTAGTGACTTGGGGACTTTGTTAGTGACTTGGGAACTTTGTTAGTGACTTGGGGACTTTGTTAGTGACTTGGGGACTTGGGGAGACTTTGGACTTAGTGACTTGGGGGGGACTTTTTGTTTAGTGACTTGGGAACTTTTTTTTTGTGGACTTGGGGACTTTGTGAGTGACTTGGGGACTTTGTTGGTGACTTGGGGACTTTGTTAGTGACTTTGTTAGTGACTTGGTGACTTTGTTAGTGACCTGGTGGCTTTGTTAGTGACTTGGGGACTTTGTTAGTGACTTGGGGACTTTGTTAGTGACTTGGGGACTTTGTTAGTGACTTGGGGACTTTGTTAGTGACTTGGGGACTTTGTTAGTGACTTGGGGACTTTGTTAGTGACTTGGGGACTTTGTTAGTGACTTGGGGACTTTGTGTTTAGTGACCCTTGGGGAACTTTGTTTAGTGACTTTGGGGGACTTTGTTTAGTGACTTGGGGACTTTGTTTAAGTGACGCCCTTGGTGACCTTTGTTGTTATTCGTGACCTGGTGGACTTGTGTTAGTGACTTGGGAGCGACTGGTGTGTTTAGTGACTTTGGGACTTTGTTTAGTGACGTGGTGGACTTTGTTAGTTCTGACTTGGGCTGACGGACCTTGTGTAGTTACCTGGGTGGTACTTTGTTAGTGACCTTGGCTTTGTTAGTGCACTTTGGGGACTTTGTTCAGTGACTTGGGGACTTTGTTAGTGACTTGGGGTACTTTGTTAGTGACTTGGGGACTTGTGTTTGGGACTTTGTTAGTGACTTGGGGACTTTGTTAGTGACTTGGGGACTTTGTTAGTGACTTGGTGACTTTGTTAGTGACCTGGTGGCTTTGTTAGTGACCTGGTGGCTTTGTTAGTGACTTGGGGACTTTGTTAGTGACTTGGGGACTTTGTTAGTGACCTGGTGGCTTTGTTAGTGACTTGGGAACTTTGTTAGTGACTTGGGGACTTTGTTAGTGACTTGGGGACTTTGTTAGTGACTTGGGGACTTTGTTAGTGACTTGGGGACTTTGTTAGTGACTTGGGGACTTTGTTAGTGACTTGGGGACTTTGTTAGTGACTTGGGGACTTTGTTAGTGACTTGGGGACTTTGTTAGTGACTTGGTGGCTTTGTTAGTGACTTGGGAACTTTGCTAGTGACTTGGGGACTTTGTTAGTGACTTGGGGACTTTGTTAGTGACTTGGGGACTTTGCTAGTGACTTGGGGACTTTGTTAGTGACTTGGGGACTTTGTTAGTGACTTGGGGACTTTGTTAGTGACTTGGGGACTTTGTTAGTGACTTGGGGACTTTGTTAGTGACCTGGTGGCTTTGTTAGTGACTTGGGGACTTTGTTAGTGACTTGGGGACTTTGTTAGTGACTTGGGGACTTTGTTAGTGACTTGGGGACTTTGTTAGTGACTTGGGGACTTTGTTAGTGACCTGGTGGCTTTGTTAGTGACTTGGGGACTTTGTTAGTGACTTGGGGACTTTGTTAGTGACTTGGGGACTTTGTTAGTGACCTGGTGGCTTTGTTAGTGACTTGGGGACTTTGTTAGTGACTTGGGGACTTTGTTAGTGACTTGGGGACTTTGTTAGTGACTTGGGGACTTTGTTAGTGACCTGGTGGCTTTGTTAGTGACTTGGGGACTTTGTTAGTGACTTGGGGACTTTGTTAGTGACCTGGTGGCTTTGTTAGTGACCTGGTGGCTTTGTTAGTGACTTGGGGACTTTGTTAGTGACTTGGGGACTTTGTTAGTGACTTGGGGACTTTGTTAGTGACTTGGGGACTTTGTTAGTGACCTGGTGGCTTTGTTAGTGACTTGGGGACTTTGTTAGTGACTTGGGGACTTTGTTAGTGACTTGGGGACTTTGTTAGTGACTTGGGGACTTTGTTAGTGACTTGGGGACTTTGTTAGTGACTTGGGGACTTTGTTAGTGACCTGGTGGCTTTGTTAGTGACTTGGGGACTTTGTTAGTGACTTGGGGACTTTGTTAGTGACTTGGGGACTTTGTTAGTGACTTGGTGGCTTTGTTAGTGACTTGGGAACTTTGTTAGTGACTTGGGGACTTTGTTAGTGACATTGTTAGTGACGTAGCGGCTTCTTTTGGTGACCGTGTTGCGCTGCCGCAGTGTAAGGACGATGTAACCGCTAAAAGTCAGCAGTCGATCTGTTACAGTTCAGCAGGCGGTTGAAGCGGTCAGTGTTTTTGCGAGGTACCGTTGTGGTCCGTAACAACGCTCTCTCTGTGTCTGTGTGAACCAGAGTGTGCTCTGCCGTGTACGGCTGATGTTCCTACCTGTGGGGACACCTGTGATAAGAAGCTGGACTGTGGATTACACACCTGCTCCATGCGCTGCCATAAAGGACCCTGTGAAACCTGCAGACAGGTACGCATGACAGCATGAGCCGACATGTATGAACGAATGAGGCCAGATCACTCGATTCTCCCAGCTGCGCCTGATGTGAATCTGATATGAAGTATTGATTAGATACATCTGATATGATAGACTTGTGTGGTTATGATTGTATACGGTCCTGCTGTTACTGGGTTCTCAATAATCTGCGTAGAGACATCATAAGAATATCAGTCCAGTCTTAAACAGTGTGGTTCTCTTACTGCGTGGTCTAGATATCACCACCAGGGGGCGCAGTGTTATTAAAACAGTTACTTATTGATGTGTGTGTGTGTATGTGTATGTGTGCGTGCGTGTGTGTGCATGTGTGTGTGCGTGTGTGTGTGTGCGCGTGTGTGTGTGTGTGTATAGGAGGTGGAGAAACAGTGCCGCTGTGGACGGTACAGTAAGCGCATGCCGTGCCATAAGGAGTATCTGTGTGAGTCCAAATGCAATCAGACACGCAGCTGCAACAGACACCAGTGCAGGAGGAAGGTATATGTGCACACACTATACAAACACACACTCACAGTCACAGTCACACACACAGACACTCGGAGACACTATACACAGTCTCACACAGACACCACACACACACACACACCGTCACACTACTTACACATGTGCTACACACAATGCACTATACACACACACACACAGTTTCACATACACTAGCACACACTCAGTCACACTCACATACACTCAGACACTATACACACACCGTCACACGCTCTACACACACACACACACACCGTCACACGCTCTACACACACACACACACACCGTCACACGCTCTACACACACACACACACCGTCACACGCTCTACACACACACACTCACACGCTCTACACACACACACTCAGACGCGTCTTTAGTCTGATCTGTTCTCAGTGAGTGATCGGATCTCTACACTGCAGCTGCTTATTCTCGTGTTTCTTCCCGAATCCCCACTTTCACAAACCGACCCAATCCTCTTGATCTTTTCCCGAGTCGTGTTAATTAAAGGTTAGGTGTCGGTAAGTCCTGATTGTCAGGGTGTGTCTGTCCAGACGGTACGTTCTGGTTACGTGTTATTGATAATCAGCGATATGTGTCATATATATTTCTTAAAGATCAATGTTTAATCTGGACAGACATTTCGTGGTGTGCGGCTGATGATAAAACATCTCGGGGACTGCCGTGATAATCAGCAGGAGCGAGTCAGCCTGTGGAGCCTGAACCGCGATAATGACGACAGCCTCCCTGATTACGAATTCATAACCGCGTCTTGGCCTGCATGTCTCTCTCACTAGCTCTCACTCAGCGTCCCACTTCAGTCCTGTTCTTTACACATGCTTGCGTTGTCTCTGAACCGCCAGTCACACTTCAGATACCGGGCTTTATTTAGAACCTAATGACGGTGTGTGTGTGTGTGTGTGTGTGTGTGTGTGCGCGTGCGTGTGTGTCCTGCAGTGCTGCCCAGGTAACTGCCCTCCCTGTGATCTGAACTGTGGCAGGACCCTCGGCTGCAGGAACCACAAGTGCCCCTCCGTGTGCCATCCAGGTAACTCATGCGATCACTGTGTCCCTGTTCAGCCGGTCGCACGTCCTCTGATATAAACCTGTGCAGCCGCCAGAGTCACTGTAAGTGTCTGATGGGTTCTGCCAGCAGCCCGCATCATCAGATGAGATGAACTCTCCCAGCGCTGAGCTTCAGTTCAGACGCTCTGTAAACAGGGGCAGGTATTCAGCCCACTTCTGTTTTGGTGAAGTTCGTCCCTTTTGTAATGAGGACAGAAGGCCAGACGGAGGTTTAGCATATCGGCCCATCAGCGTATTATAATGTAGAGCAGAGTAATGAACCGTCATGGTGCACAGCGCCCCCTATCTGATCTGTTCATTATTCTGTGTCGGGAGTTTAGAGATTTAACCTTTGATTTCGTGTGTGTAAACGAGAGATAACCGGACAGAGGAGAGGTCACCGAGTCATAGTTTATAGGTCATCTCGGCGCTTTGATTTATTGTTCTGTTGTCTCTTTGTTTGTCTGTCTCTCTCTCTCTTTCTGCGTGCATGTCGATCGCCCGGTTTCGGCATGTGAAATGCTAGCGGGGGTCTTATCTAAATGTCAGGCCAGTTCAGGGCCCCTCTGCTTCAGTCTGTCTGACCTCACATCGGTAGAGACAGTGCGCCTCTGGCTGGAACACGGACAGAACTGCTGTGGGAATTATAAGAATCACACCGGGAGACAGCACAGCTCACGCGTCTGTGTGTGTGTGTGTCTGTGTGTGTGTGTGTGTGTGTCTGTGTGTGTGTGTGTCTGTGTGTGTGTGTGTGTGTGTGTGTGTGTGTGTGTGTGTGTGTGTGTGTGTGTGTGTGTGTGTGTGTCTGTGTGTCTGTGTGTGTGTGTGTGTCTGTGTCTGTGTCTGTGTGTGTGTGTGTGTGTGTGTGTGTGTGTGTGTGTGTGTGTGTGTGTCTGTGTGTCTGTGTGTGTGTGTGTGTCTCTGTGTGTGTCTCTGTGTGTGTGTGTCTGTCTGTGTGTGTGTGTGTGTGTGTGTGTCTCTGTGTGTGTCTCTGTGTGTGTGTGTCTGTGTGTGTGTGTGTGTGTGTGTGTCTGTGTCTGTGTGTGTGTGTGTCTGTGTGTGTGTGTGTGTGTGTGTGTGTCTGGGAGTTGTTATGTCCTCTGTGTGTGTCTCTGAGGTGGTTCAGGTGTGTGTGTGTGCGGTGCGGTGTGTCCACTGTGTGTGTGTCTCTGAGTGTTCCCTGTGTGTGTGTGTCTGTGTGGAAGGGAGAGAGGTGGTTCAGGTGAAGTGTGCGTGCGGTTCCACTTCTCTGAGTGTTCCCTGTGGAAGAGAGAAAAGCACCAAACCCCCGCGCTGCAAAGAACTGTGCAGGTACACTGCACCTCACTCCATCAGCTCCACGGACCGTACAGGACACTCTGTAGGTGTACAGGTCCAGACTGTAGTCCATCTGTTTCTCTGTGTACTGTATTACCCTGTTCTTTGATAGTCAGGACCCCCACAGGACCCCCACAGAGCAGGTAGTATGTGGGTGGTGGGTCATTCTCAGCACTGCAGTGACACTGACGTGGTGGTGGTGTGTTAGTGTGGGTGGTGCTGGTGTGAGTGGATCAGACACAGCAGTGCTGCTGGAGTGTTGAGACACTGTGTCCACTCACTGTCCACTCTATTAGACACTCCCACCTTGCTGCTCCACCTTGTAGATGGACAGTCAGAGACGATAGCTCATCTGCTGCTGCACAGTGCAGTGTTGGTCATCCTCTAGTCCTTCATCAGTGGACACAGGACTCTGCCCACAGGACGCTGCCCACAGGACGCTGCCCACAGGACGCTGCCCCACAGGACGCTGCCCCACAGGACGCCGCTACCCACAGGACGCTGCCCACAGGACACTGCCCACAGGACACTGCCCACAGGACGCTGCCCACAGGACGCTGCCCACAGGACGCTGGCCCACAGGGCGCTGGCCCACAGTGCGCTGGCCCACAGGACGCCGCCCCACAGGACACTGCCCTCAGGACGCTGCCCCCACAGATTCTCTCACACCAGCACCACACACACTAACACACCACCACCACGTCAGTGTCACCACAGTGCTGAGAATGATCCACCACCCACACCATACCTGCTCTGTGTTTTAATGTATCTGGTTCAGATTATTAGATGATCGGACCCGTACCTAACACTGTGTAACGCCTCCACCAGTACCAGCTGGGACTGGACTGGGTATGTACTGGACGAGGTTCTGGATGTAGCCACATCAGTGTTCAGACTCTCTTACATCAAAGACTTGATCAGGTGGTCCAGATGTGGTGGAGGCCTTCCCTGGCACAGTTCCGAGGAGAATTCCCTGTAGGCTGGGATTGTATCCACTGCTGGTAGACCCGTATGACCGTACGCTTCCACACACCTGCAGATTCAGCTACTTCCTTCACACTATGGTCTTTGGCCACGCCCACATGCAGTCCCTCCTTTTAGCCAATCATTAACATCTGCTCTGGAGCCATTTTCCACACATGGAACGAGACATTCCCTGCACTGTAGCACCTCTTCCCAATCTATGGATCCCATCGCTCACACCCTGCAGGCATCCTCATGCAGCGCCATCTGCAGGAGCCTGTAGTTACTAACATTCACAAACTTATGTTCACGTTACTGTACAGTACAGTTGGTGGTCCCCCAGGTGGTTGTTAGGGGTTCTGTTTTTGAGGTTTGTATCTATTGGAATTCTGTGTTTTCCCCTCATTCGGCCGGCGTGTTCCTCATGCACCGGGATGATGTTGTATATGATCTCCTCAGTAACGCCTCCCGCTCTCTGCGAGCTTAGCGAAGGGTGCTCTGACGTGTGGCGCTACTGTGTGTGTTAATCATTACCTTAACGTTTTATCCTTGCCTGTTTTAGTAATCCTCCAACATGTCATCATCCCGCTCGAGAGCGCCACAGGTGTCATTTTGGCACCTGCCCAGTCTGTAAGCAGGTATGCCAGCTGCCCTTACCTGGCTGTGCACACCTGTGCCCAGCGCCGTGTCACGACCAGGTGCTGCTCAAGACTAACCAGCGGGTAAGAGCGTGCATCCTGTCTGTAGTGCTGGGAAATGCTGAACACTGTGTTCAGTGTACCGCCGTCCTCCTCACGCTCTCGTGACCGTGTTGTGTGTTC
>JAMWET010003475.1:27500-30000 GCA_024036415.1 Prochilodus magdalenae | reverse complement strand
GACTGCCCGCCCTGCAGCCAGATGACCAGACAGCGCTGCCACTGCAGGATCACCAACCTGTACATCGAATGCCTGTGAGATATATACACTGTTCATCTTCTCCAGCCCTGCTGGTGTTCATGTGAGCTCAGAACCGGCAGAGTGTCTCCCCCACAGGAAGCTCCTACAGGAGGTGGTTCTGAATACGCTGCCTGATGTCTGAGACGCTGTTTATGATAGTGTGGAGAAGATCTCAGCCTTAAACTCCATTCATGGTGGAGGGATACATGCTGCAGGGCGCTGTGAGGTCAAATAGTCCCCCAAAGGAACTTAGTATTTCCAGGTTTTCCAGATTTTCATCATCAACATTCCATACACACTCAGAAGACACGTGTAGGTTCACTGGTGGTTCTAGATAGTTAATAAAATGTCTGTGTGTTCTAAACATGGAGAACCCTTTGCGTTAATCTGCCGTGTGGTGTCCTGCGGTGAGCTCCAGTGTGAGTGTAGTTGCCGTGTGGTGTCCTGTGGTGAGCTCCAGTGTGAGTGTAGTTGCCGTGTGGTGTCCTGTGGTGAGCTCCAGTGTGAGTGTAGTTGCCGTGTGGTGTCCTGTGGTGAGCTCCAGTGTGAGTGTAGTTGCCGTGTGGTGTCCTGTGGTGAGCTCCAGTGTGAGTGTAGTTGCCCTGTGGTGTCCTGTGGTGAGCTCCAGTGTGAGTGTAGTTGCCGTGTGGTGTCCTGTGGTGAGCTCCAGTGTGAGTGTAGTTGCCGTGTGGTGTCCTGTGGTGAGCTCCAGTGTGAGTGTAGTTGCCGTGTGGTGTCCTGTGGTGAGCTCCAGTGTGAGTGTAGTTGCCGTGTGGTGTCCTGTGGTGAGCTCCAGTGTGAGTGTAGTTGCCGTGTGGTGTCCTGCGGTGAGCTCCAGTGTGAGTGTAGTTGCCGTGTGGTGTCCTGTGGTGAGCTCCAGTGTGAGTGTAGTTGCCGTGTGGTGTCCTGTGGTGAGCTCCAGTGTGAGTGTAGTTGCCGTGTGGTGTCCTGTGAGTGTAGTTGCCCCTGTGGTGAGTGTTAGGTTGCCGTGTGGTGTCCTGTGGTGAGCTCCAGTGTGAGTGTAGTTGCCGTGTGGTGTCCTGTGGTGAGCTCCAGTGTGAGTGTAGTTGCCCTGTGGTGTCCTGTGGTGAGCTCCAGTGTGAGTGTAGTTGCCGTGTGGTGTCCTGTGGTGAGCTCCAGTGTGAGTGTAGTTGCCGTGTGGTGTCCTGTGGTGAGCTCCAGTGTGAGTGTTAATCTGCCCTGTGGTGTCCTGTGGTGAGCTCCAGTGTGAGTGTAGTTGCCGTGTGGTGTCCTGTGGTGAGCTCCAGTGTGAGTGTAGTTGCCGTGTGGTGTCCTGTGGTGAGCTCCAGTGTGAGTGTAGTTGCCGTGTGGTGTCCTGTGGTGAGCTCCAGTGTGAGTGTAGTTGCCCTGTGGTGTCCTGTGGTGAGCTCCAGTGTGAGTGTATTTGCCGTGTGGTGTCCTGTGGTGAGCTCCAGTGTGAGTGTAGTTGCCCTGTGGTGTCCTGTGGTGAGCTCCAGTGTGAGTGTAGTTGCCCTGTGGTGTCCTGTGGTGAGCTCCAGTGTGAGTGTAGTTGCCGTGTGGTGTCCTGTGGTGAGCTCCAGTGTGAGTGTAGTTGCCGTGTGGTGTCCTGTGGTGAGCTCCAGTGTGAGTGTAGTTGCCGTGTGGTGTCCTGTGGTGAGCTCCAGTGTGAGTGTAGTTGCCGTGTGGTGTCCTGTGGTGTCCTGTGGTGAGCTCCAGTGTGAGTGTAGTTGCCCTGTGTGGTCCTGTGGTGAGCTCCAGTGTGAGTGTAGTTGCCCTGTGGTGTCCTGTGGTGAGCTCCAGTGTGAGTGTAGTTGCCGTGTGGTGTCCTGTGGTGAGCTCCAGTGTGAGTGTAGTTGCCCTGTGGTGTCCTGTGGTGAGTGTAGTTGCCGTGTGGTGTCCTGTGGTGAGCTCCAGTGTGAGTGTAGTTGCCGTGTGGTGTCCTGTGGTGAGCTCCAGTGTGAGTGTAGTTGCCGTGTGGTGTCCTGTGGTGAGCTCCAGTGTGAGTGTAGTTGCCCTGTGGTGTCCTGTGGTGAGCTCCAGTGTGAGTGTAGTTGCCGTGTGTGGTCCTGTGGTGAGCTCCAGTGTGAGTGTAGTTGCCGTGTGGTGTCCTGTGGTGAGCTCCAGTGTGAGTGTAGTTGCCGTGTGGTGTCCTGTGGTGAGCTCCAGTGTGAGTGTAGTTGCCGTGTGGTGTCCTGTGGTGAGCTCCAGTGTGAGTGTATTTGCCGTGTGGTGTCCTGTGGTGAGCTCCAGTGTGAGTGTAGTTGCCCTGTGGTGTCCTGTGGTGAGCTCCAGTGTGAGTGTAGTTGCCGTGTGGTGTCCTGTGGTGAGCTCCAGTGTGAGTGTAGTTTGCCGTGTGGTGTCCTGTGGTGAGCTCCAGTTGTGAGTGTAGTTGCCGTGTGTGTGGTGAGCTCCAGTGAGTGTAGTTGCCGTGTGGTGTCCAGCTCCAGTGTGAGTGTAG
>JAMWET010003475.1:20000-22500 GCA_024036415.1 Prochilodus magdalenae | reverse complement strand
TTTCTCTCTCTCTCTGTCTCTGTCTCTGTCTCTCTCTCTCCCCCCTCTCTCTCTCTGTAGCTGAAGTGTGGTCACCGCTGTAAGGAGCTCTGCCATGAGGGAGACTGTGAGGAGAACTGTGTCCAGAGAGTGAAAGTGAAGTGTCCCTGCAAGAGGATCAAAAAAAATCTCTTTCTGTACTCCTGTAGTTTCTTCTCCACTCTACTCTCACTGTCTCTTCTCTCTCTCTCTCTCCCCCCCCCCCCCCCCCCCCGCTCACCGAGAGAAGTGTGGTCACCGGGTCCGTCACAGTACCATACATCTGTGTCCAATGTGAAGTGTCACCGGACAAACCTCCACCTACCTGACTGTCCCACTGAGTCGCTCACCGATCCGTCACATGTACCTGATAGCCTGATAGCCTGTTACAGTACTAGCCGGTTCTCCTCTTCACTGCGAGGTGTGGCGGGTTTACTGGCCTGCCTGGTCTCCTCCTGGAGTCTTTAATCTGAACCGTGTCTAATCCCAGACTGGGCTAATCCCTGTCCATCAGACTGACCTCTCTGACCTTCCACACAGTAAAACTGGAAGTCCTGTTTTCTGAGTGCCTGTTGGGAGCTGGTTGCGTATGAATCTG
Organism: Prochilodus magdalenae; assembly: GCA_024036415.1. Lineage (NCBI taxonomy): Eukaryota > Metazoa > Chordata > Actinopteri > Characiformes > Prochilodontidae > Prochilodus > Prochilodus magdalenae. Next base: position 21,884 of record JAMWET010003475.1, on the reverse strand, counting down.
GGGTGTGGAGTGGTGAATGTGTGAGTGGCGTGGTTGTGTTGGGCGGAAGGGGGTCAGGTGATGTGTGGTCGTGCGCTGATGAACATTCCGAACGTCTCTGTGTTTGTGTTCAGGAGTTTGCGTGCTCTCGAGCCCGGCAGGAGGAGAGTCTGGTGGTGTGTGATGACACCTGCAGAGAACTGCAGCAGAAATACGCTGAGGTGAAGTGTTTCATGTTTCATAACCTGACCACATCTACAGGCTTGCACCACCCTAACGAGCCAAGGTTTCAGCAGGTGGAGAGAAGCTATGGGGATACGCTCATTGTAAGTAACAGCTGCACCCAGAAGGAGGTGTGGGGGTGCGGGTGTGTTGGGAAGGAGGATAAAGGAGACCAGGATCAATAACTGATGATAAGTTTAGGCTGATATGATCAATATTTATTGAGCTACACATACAGAAGTCTGTCTCTCAGTATGGCGCCGGGCCACCGTGTTCGCTAACCCAACACATAGTCCTGCTTGGTGCAGCCGTCTGCCGATGGTGCTGCACTAACAGGAGGACTCATGGAGGACGCCACTGCTCGCTGGAGGTCTGTAATGGTGGTGTTGGGTCAGTCAGGTACAGAGATAAGACCCGTACCTGCTTACCTCACATGTGCGGCCGAGTGTGAAACGTGAGTCATTAGCCTGTGCCACCATGCCAAACCTACACACCACGTTTCAGTCCTGTGGGCTGTTGGTTCGCTCTGGGTGCAGCTGTTTTGATGATGTGTGTTTACAGTAAAGGTCTGGTGACTGTTGACGTGTGTCCTCATACCTCCAGCACCAAACCACCGAGGCAGAGACCGTGTTCTGTCTGGAGTGTGTGGAAAACCGTTCCCTCTGGAATCCTCCCCCGTCTTTGTGTTTGGAGGGTGAGGTGCCCTCTTAGTGCAGTCTTGTGACCATTATGTACTCTGCTTGCTTTTATGTGCGCACACAGCGTTTCCGTGGTAATGGGGTGTAAAATGTGCGGCTGTCTAATGTGCTTTATGTCCTGCCATCAGGAGTCGTAAAAGGGGGCGGAGCCATTAGGGCAGCATTAGTTCAGGGCACAAAGGCCGTAAACAGCTCGGCGTGGAGCTGACGGCTAACGGCAGGGTCCGTTACACACGGGCTTACGGACACAAAGGGGCACTAAAACTTTAGCACACCGTAAAGCTAGCGCCGGCTACAGCCGAGTGTAAACGTCTGGGGGCTCCCGGTCACATTCCGCGTGGGTGCCGACGTTCCGCCTCCTCCACGGAGACACACTGCTTCACGTTTACAGCACCGGCACCGTTTATTTACTGAGCTCAACACGCTGCGGGGCAGAACCAGACCTGGACTGACCTGACCCAGAGACCCGGCACAGGCCTCGTCACGGATATCAGGGCAGAACCTCGTATCTCCAGAACAGCAGCTTTACAGGACCCTATAATGGAAGTGGAACCAGAGTTTTCTATAGGCCACATGCGCTTTCAGCTGTCGGAACCGGAACAACCCAAACGGAGACGTGAGCTTCTGCTCCGCCAAAATGTTCTGTCTGATATCTTGCAGAACAAAATGCCAAATATACAGATACCATGAGTCAGGGAATTTCTGGAATGTCATGGAATTTTAAAACGTCTGGACGGTCAGGGGATCTGATTTGGACCCGGTTATGGAATATCACGGAATTCTGCTTGTGGCCTCTCTGAACGTTTAGCCGCTGTTTATCAGCATGTTATATCTTCATTCTTTAAACGTGGTCGTCACGGTTACTTGATTTTTCCAGAGCCATCGATCCGTTCCCCACTCCTCAGAAACTGCCCATCGCGCCGGTCGGGATGTGCCGACTCGTGTACCTTCCTGCCGGGAAAGGCACCCTGACGTTTCCATGACT
>JAMWET010003475.1:2500-17500 GCA_024036415.1 Prochilodus magdalenae | reverse complement strand
CACCAGGCAGCGTGCTGGGACGGCTCCAACCGTATCTAGAACCACACCAGACCGCTCTGAATGACTCTGGTTACGTATTAAACATTTAATTATGCAGAAAAATTAGAAAGTCAGATTAGCTGAACGAGCTCTGTAGCGAACTGGCCGTTCCAGGCTCCGCCCACATGCGTGTTCTTAGCCAGTTGCTGTCGTGAGTGTGGACGAACAGGCTCCTGAGTGCTGCAGCTGTTCAGGCCTGTCAGCGGAGGCCTGCACGTTCAGGCCCAAAGCCATCTGAGGTCAGGAGTTCCAGGAGATCACTGCTGGGTGTGGAGGGTGGGGCTCCCTCTCCCCACCCATCAGTTAGCATGGCGCTGGCCGAGAGGTTGCATGGTGGTTGACCTTCACCTCTCAGCCTCCCTGCTTGGTAGCTGCCTCTGCGTTAGCTAGCTGAATGGGAACGACAGAGGTGAGTTAGCCAGCATGCTAACGTTAGCTTGACCACACGACAGCCCCTCACATTAACCCCTATAACACAAACACCATGTAAAACCAATAGCTCTATTCGTTTACCTCTCCCTCTGTACGGGGAAAGAACGCGTTTGTGGGCGGAGTCTGGAGGGGCCACTTCATGAGCAGTGGTCCCCAGCCCTGGTCCCGGAGGTGGACCTTCCTGTGAGACGTGAGGAGCGGAGCTCTGCAGGAACGTGGATCTCCAGGAGGGGTCCTGGGTTGGTCACCGCAGTGAGGAGGCCGGACAGTCTGTGGTGGAGAGCTGGCCTGCAGAGCGATGGAGTCCGGCTGAGGCTCAGTCCCGTGGCGCTGATGTGTGTGGGGGCCGCGAGGCTGTAGGCGGGTCAGTCACGCGACCCGGTTTATTATGATTTAACTTTGTTGGGTTACATGAACACAGGAACCCGTCCGGAGCTGTGACGGGTCAGGATGCTCACGCCGAGGCTGGTGTCCGGATCACAGCCCCCCAGGTGCAGCCCTGATCCGAGTGAAGGTGTGTGGCGGGTTCTGGCGTGTGTGGAGAGGTTTGGGTGAAGCCTCGGTGTTGAGTCTCGTGTAGTTAGAGTAGAGCAGGCTCGTGTAGGAGCCGTGCGTCCTGAGTTTGAGTTTGCCAGCCTGAGTTTTGTTTTGGTTCGGAGGGAGGTGGGGTAGGTGGGGTAGGTGGAGTTGAAGCGCCCTTCTCCCTGAAGCGCTGTGGGATCTGAACACGTGGTAAATAAAGTCAGATTGAATTAAAGGTGCGGTCTGTTTTTCCTGAACGCCGGGAGGACAGTAATGAGCATGTGCTCCGGCTCCTGCTGTGGATTAGTGCTGGAGGTGTCGGGACGGATCCAGCTCCACCCGGCCGGAAGGGAGATCTGCACACGGGACTTCAGGTGCTACTCCATAGTCCGCAGTGTGAGGAGTAAACAGAGTGACTGGGTGTGGGGATGGGAACCGGGGTTCTCCATGTCTAGAACACACACACACTTTATAGACTATCTAGAACCCCCAGTGAACCTACACCTGTCTTCTGAGTGTGATATGGGAAATCTGGAACCGTCCACTCCTTCACCCCCACTGGGAACAGTTCTGACCTTATCTAGAACAGAGCGTCTACACGGAACCCACACTGAGTGGCTCTGTTTAGATCTTAAACCTTTAATTACGAAGGAACACGGATGGACGGATGGACATGAAACAGAAAGTGGACGATAAACAGATGGATGAATAAATGGCAGTGAAGGAGGGATGACGGACTGATAGAGGGGACGTTGACTGACAGACGTGATAGATAGAAGTGTGGTGGTAATGAGAGATGGAGTGAGAGGGGGACAGGGATGGAGGGAGGGACAGATACAGACAGACAGATGTTATTATTCTCCTCTGCTCTCCTTGGTCCGTGTCCGTCTGCGCGCGCGCTGGCTCCCTCGCGCCTGGGGGCGGAGTTACAGGCTCTCTCCGGGCGCGCGCGCTTTTCCGTTCAGAGCAGGAGCACAGAGGGAAGGAGACGCACACCGCGGGAGCGCGAGGCATGAGCGGCTGATGGAGCGCGCGGAGCAGCAGCGGCACGCGCACAGCCCCGAGAAACCGGTAAGAGGCACGAGAGCGTGAGGAGGGGTGAGGACGTATCGGGGGTCCAGTCAGGAGGAGATTACCCACAGTCCTTCACTACTGAACACCGGTGTGCAGCGCCTCACTGTCAGCACTGCTGCCCTCCTCCTCAGGAACCTCCCCTCCAAAGTTCAGTCCTAGAAGCTGCCTCAGAGAACCCCGAACACGCTCTGGTGTGGAGGTTCTGGACTCTGGGGTGGTCAGTCCATGGTTCTGAGAACACCAGCAGCTCCTGTGTTGGGTGTGTGGGTCTCCTTTTCTAGGTGAGGAGCTTCTTCCTCATCCGCACCTCCTGTCAGAGCTCCATAGTGTGGAGGTGTCTCCTCACAGTGGACAGGTTCTCAGGTCTGGAGCAGGAGTGGAGGTGCTGGGTGGACAGTCTATAGGGGGACAGTGTTGGTGGGTCTTCCAGGTGGGGGATCATCAGAGGCTCTGTATCCCTGGCTGTGTGCGGTTTTAGCTCTGAGTCTCTCTCTCCCTCTCTCTCTCTCTCTCTGTCTCTCCCTCTCTCTCTCTCTCTCTCTCTCTCTCTCTCTGTCTCTCTCTCTCTCTCTCCCTCCCTCCGTCTCTCTCTCTCCCTCTCTCTCTCTCTCTCTCTCTGTCTCTCTCTCTCTCGCTCTCTGTCTCTCTCTCCCTCCGTCTCTCTCTCTCTCTCTCTCTCCCTCCCTCCCTCTCTCTCTCTCTCTCTCTCTCTGTCTCTCTCTCTCTCTGTCCCTCTGTCTCTCCCCTTCTGTCTCTCTCTCTCTCTCTCTCTCTCTCTCTCTCTCTCTGTCTCTCTGTCTCTCTCTGTCCCTCTCTCTCCCCTTCTCTCTCTCTCTCTCTCTCTCTCTCTCTCTCTCTCTCTCTCTCTCTCTCTCTCTCTCTCTCTCTCTCTCTCTCTCTCTCTCTCTCTCTATCTCTCTCTCTGTCTCTCTCTCCCCCTCTCTCTCTCTCTCTCTCTCTCTCTCTCTCTCTCTCTCTCTCTCTCTCTCTCTCTCTCTCTCTCTCTCTCTCTCTCTCTCTCTCTCTCTCTCTCCCCCTCTCTCTCTCCCACCCCCACCCCCCCACTCTATAAATACCCCCGAAGCCCCTCCGGCTCTCAGGTTCCCCCCAGCCTGCGGAAAGTCTGAAACACAAATACCGGAGTATAAATAGGGGCTTCACCGCGGGGGCTCCGGGTCCTAACACCCACCGCACACCGCACCGAGGTGGGGTCTGTTAGTGGCTGGTTCTCAGGAGACGGAGCTGAGTTAACTTCAGGTAACTAACGGAACCAGGGAGCTTCAGTCCTCCTCAGCTCGTCCGCACTGGAGTAGGGTCTTATCCAGGTGACGGAACCTCCACACACCACCACTACTCCACACGCGCCTTAATCAAGAGACCTGTGTAATAAACGAACCGGTTCTTCGAGGTTCCTTACTAAAGAAAATGGCTCTGTATAGAACCATGACAGCTCTGTCTGCTTCCAGGGTTCTCTGCATGGTGAAATGGTTCTCCAGATGAATGGAGCACCATAGCTATAGCAGAACCAGCTTCAGCCTGAGGAACCACCTCACCGTGCCAGGACTGCTTGAAGAACCACTTTGAGTGTGTCCTGGGAGAACCGTCAGTGTGACGAGTAGAGACAGGCACCATCTCAGCAGAGCTAGAACCGCAGTGAGAGCAGCTTGTTGCTTTAGGAGCTGTTCTGGAGAAGTCCCGGTTCGTCACAGCGGGTCACCTGAGGCTGATGAACCCGAGTGGGTTCTGGTTGAGGGGTTTGGTAGATCTGGTCTGCCGGTAGTGCTTTAAAGATGAAGGTTCCTTGGTAAGGGGTATGTGCCTGGAGTTCTTCTGGCCCGGCATACGGATCTGACCCACACGCTGTGAGGTGAGTAGAACCTGGATCTTCAAAATGCACACCAGAACCAGCCCACAAATATACACGCGAAGGAAAACCGTGCACAGCGGTATGACGGTTAGACCGGTTCTGACCCAGTTCTGGTCCTGACCTGGCTCCTTTGTGTGTGGGGGTTTGTGTGGTGTATGTGGGGTGGTGTGTGGGGGTTTGTGTGTGTGTGTGTGTGGTGTATGTGCGGTGTGTATAAGGTGTGTGGGGTGGTGTGTAAGGTGTATGTGAGGTGTGTGGGGTGGTGTGTGTGGTGTGGGGGTTTGTGTGGGGTCTATGTGAGGTGTGTGTGGTGTATGTGTGGGGTGGTATATAAGGTGGAGTGGTGTGTGTGATGTGTATGTGCTGTGTGTGTAAAAAAGTATGTGAGGTGTGTTTATGGTGTGTGTGGGGGCGGTTGGGGTGTGTGGTGTATGTGAGGTGTGTGTGTGGGGGTTTGTGTGGGGTGTGTGTGTGGTCTATGTAAGGTGTGTGGTGTGTGTGTGGGGTGGTGTATGTGAGGTGGTGTGTGTGTTGGTGTGAGTGGTGTGGTGTATGTGAGGTGTGTGGGGGCGGGTGGTGTATGTGAGGTGTGTGTGTGGTGTGAGGTGTGTGGGGGCAGTTGGTATGTGTGTGGTGTGGTGTATGTGAGGTGTGTGGGGCGGTTGGTGTGTGTGTGGTGTGTGTGTGTGGTGTGTGTGGGGGGGTTTGTGTGGGGTGGTGTATGTGTGGTGGTGTGTGTGGTCTATGTAAAGTGTGTGGTGTATGTGAGGTGTTTGGGGGCGGGTGGTGTGTGTGTGGTGTATGTGAGGTGTGTGGGGGCGGGTGGTGTGTATGTGAGGTGTGTGTGTGTGTGTGTGGTGTGGTGTATGTGCGGTGTGTGTGTGGTGTGTGTGGGGGGGTTTGTGTGGGGTGGTGGTGTGTGTGGTCTATGTAAGGTGTGTGGTGTATGTGAGGTGTGTGGGGGCGGGTGGTGTGTGTGTGGTGTATGTGAGGTGTGTGTGTGTGTGTGTGTGTGTGGTGTGGTGTATGTGCGGTGTGTGGTGTGTGTGGGGGGGTTTGTGTGGGGTTGTGTGTGTGTGGTGGTGTGTGTGGTCTATGTAAGGTGTGTGGTGTATGTGAGGTGTGTGGGGGCGGGTGGTGTATGTGAGGTGTGTGGGTGCGGGTGGTGTATGTGTGTGGTGTTAGGTAAATGTAGTGTTCAGAGAGCCGGAGCTCCTGCTGTTATAGCTGTCAGCTGTTTAATCAGTTAGACCGGGAGCCACACGGCCACGAGACCAGAACAGGGACACGCCCCCAAATCCCACACCGGATTCCCGGGTTCTGTTCGGATTCCCGGGTTCTGTTCGTATTCCCGGGTTCTGCTCGTATTCCCGGGTTCTGTTCGGATTCCCGGGTTCTGCTCTGTCTGGTTCTGTTCCGGGGTGGTCTCGGACCCGGTGGACCCCCTCTGCTCTTTAATCGGACCGGCGCTCTGTTTTGTCCTGCTCTGGTTATTTTGGTATGTAGCGCGGATGCGCACAGCGCACGCGCGCCTCTGGGCCCCGCCCCCTCCCTTCTCGCGCTGGGGTGCCCAGGCTCTTTAAGACCTTTCGGCGCGCGCCGCTCGCTCCTCACTCTTCTCCCGGGCTGCTCTGAGGAGCGCGAGCTGAGCCGGTGATGCCGGAGAGCGAGCTTTAGCGCGCGGTTTTACAGAGCGGCACGCGCTCTACCAGCACGGAGATCCAGGTAGGACGAGCACGCGCTTAGAAGAGCTGTTAGCGTTACCGAGTTCACACCTGTCTGTAACTAGACCCCTATATTACTATTATTAGTGTTAATAATGGTGTTAATACTGTTATTAGTGTTAATGGTGCTATTACTGTTACTACTATTATCAGCGTTAATAATGGTGTTATTAGTGTTAATAATGGTCTATTACTGTTATTACTATTATTAGTGTTAATGGTGCTTTTACTGTTACTACTATTATCAGCGTTAATAATGGTGTTATTAGTGTTAATAATGGTCTATTACTGTTATTACTATTATTAGTGTTAATGGTGCTTTTACTGTTACTACTATTATCAGCGTTAATAATGGTGTTATTAGTGTTAATAATGGTCTATTACTGTTATTAGTGTTAATAATGGTGTTATTACTATTATTAGTGTTAATGGTGCTTTTACTGTTACTACTATTATCAGCGTTAATAATGGTGTTAGTGTTAATAATGGTCTATTACTGTTATTAGTGTTAATGGTGCTATTACTGTTACTACTATTATTAGCGTTAATAATGGTGTTATTAGTGTTAATAATGGGGTTATTACTGTTATTAGTGTTAATGGTGCTATTACTGTTACTACTATTATTAGCGTTAATAATGGTGTTATTACTATTATTAGTGTTAATAGTGGGGTTATTACTGTTATTACTATTATTACTGTTAATAATGATGTTATTACTGTTATTACTATTATTACCGTTAATAATGGTGTTATTGCTGTTATTATTATTATTATTATTATTATTATTATTATTAGCGTTAATAATAGTGTTATTGCTGTTATTATTATTATTATTATTATTAGCGTTAATAATGGTGTTATTAGCGTTAATAATGGGTTATTACTGTTATTATTATTATTATTATTATTATTATTATTATTAGCGTTAATAATGGTGTTATTGCTGTTATTTTCATCATTATTAGCGTTAATAATAGTGTTATTAGCGTTAATAATGTGGTTATTACTGTTATTATTATTATTAGTGTTGTTGCCGTACTGCTGGTGTGTGATTGTTTCGACTGTAGGAGTCCTGTGGGGGACTATTTGACCTCACAGCGCCCTGCAGCATGTATCCCTCCACCATGAATGGAGTTTAAGGCTGAGATCTTCTCCACACTATCATAAACAGCGTCTCAGACATCAGGCAGCGTATTCAGAACCACCTCCTGTAGGAACTTCCTGTAGGGAGCTTTTAGAGGGGACGTCTGGTTACCTTCACCACCACTGTGATCAGCTCTGAGTGACGTTTAGAGGGGACGTCTGGTTACCTTCACCACCACTGGGACCGGTTCTGACTGTATCTAGCTGTGATCGTGTGGAGAACTTTGGGAAGTGGGTGGAATTCCCCGTCAGGCTGGGTCCGGTTCTGGGGCAGGAAAGTGGTGCTGCAGATGTTTATCAGCTTAATGGAGGAAAACTCACTGAGGCTGAACGTGACGCCGCTGCTGGACCGTGGGAGAGAGCTCTCGGCGCTGAGGAGGCTGGCCGCTGATAAGGGCTGCTCAGGGCCGGGTCAGCAGGCGGTGGTTTGGGTGCTGTAGCGCGGTGTTCCCAGTGGTGTCCCACAGTGCAGTCGTGTGACGGGTTCAGGCCAGGCCCGCTGGAACAGAGGAACCTCTGAATGTTCTGGAGCAGGCTTGGGAGCCGCTGACGGAGCTGGTAGCGAGCGAGGTCACTCCGGGCTCGGAGGCCGGTTCTGAAGTCTGTCGCCTGTAGAACCTTCTGCTTTCATCTTTAACAGTGGCAGCTTTGACTGGAGCTGCACTTTGAAGGCACCTGAACAAAGTCTGACCTTGTTCTGGAGCCTGGGAGACTCTGGACCTCGAACGAAGCGCATTCTTCTCTCCGGTCCGTCGTCTAAACACAGCACACTGACTGTGTGGGTGTCACAGTGTGTACAGGTGCAGCCCCAACGCTACAGCACACTGCTAACAACACTGTTCCACTCTGCTACCAAAATCCTGGGTGTGCTGGACCGGGACGGGATGCTGGACCTGCAGGACAAACATGTTCAGTTTTATAGTGTGGGGACACCAAGGGCCGCTGTGTTTGACTTTGATCATATTCATGTTTATTAAAATCATAGTGTTGGTGGTGTTGGAGCTGATGGTGGTAGTGTTGGTGGTGTTGGAGCTGATGGTGGTAGTGTTGGTGATGTTGGAGCTAATGGTGGTAGTGTTGGTGATGTTGGAGCTGATGGTGGTAGTGTTGGTGATGTTGGAGCTGATGGTGGTAGTGTTGGTGCGGTTGGAGTTGATGGTGGTAGTGTTGGAGCTGATGGTGGTAATGTTGGAGCCGATGGTGGTAATGTTGGAGCTGATGGTGGTAATGTTGGAGCTGATGGTGGTAGTGTTGGTGCTGAAGTAGTAGTGTTGATATTGAAGCTGATGGTGGTAGTGTTGGAGCTGATGGTGGTAGTGTTGGAGCTGATGGTGGTAGTGTTGGAGCTGATGGTGGTAGTGTTGGAGCTGATGGTGGTAGTGTTGGAGCTGATGGTGGTAGTGTTGGAGCTGATGGTGGTAATGTTGGTGTTAAAGTGGTAGTGTTGATGTTGGAGCTGATGGTGGTAGTTTTAGTGGTGTTGGAGCTAATGGTGGTAGTGTAGATGTTGGAGTGGTATTGTTGGAGCTGGTGCTAGTGGTGGTAGTGTTGGTGTTAAAGTGGTAGTGTTGATGTTGGAGCTGATGATGTTAGTGTTGGAGCTAAAGGTGGTAGTGTTGGTGTTAAAGTGGTAGTGTTGATGTTGGAGCTGATGGTGGTAGTTTTAGTGGTGTTGGAGCTAATGGTGGTAGTGTAGGTGTTGAAGTGGTATTGTTGGAGCTGGTGCTAATGGTGGTAGTGTTGATGTTGGAGCTGATGGTGGTAGTGTTGGTTGTGTTGGAGCTAATGGTATTAGTGTTGGTGTTGAAGTGGTAGTGTTGATGTTAATGTTAGTGCCGGTGCTGACGGTGCTGTTGGTGTTGACAGCATCAGTGTGGGTGTTAATGCTAGTGCGGGTGCTGACAGCGGTGTTGGTGCTAATGTTGTCAGAGTTGGTGTTAATGTTAGTGCAGGTGCTGATGGCGTCAGTGTGGGTGTTAATGTTAGTGCAGGTGCTGACGGTGTCAGTGGGTGTTAATGTTAGTGCAGGTGCTGACGGTGTGAGTGTGGGTGTTAATGTTAGTGCAGGTGCTGACGGTGTCAGTGTGGGTGTTAATGTTAGTGCGGGTGCTGACGGTGGTGTTGGTGCTGACGGTGTCAGTGTGGGTGTTAGCGTTAGTGCGGGTGCTGACGGTGTCAGTGTGGGTGTTAATGTTAGTGCAGGTGCTGACGGTGTCAGTGTGGGTGTTAATGTTAGTGCGGGTGCTGACGGTGTCAGTGTGGGTGTTAGCGTTAGTGCGGGTGCTGACGGTGTCAGTGTGGGTGTTAGCGTTAGTGCGGGTCCTGACGGTGGTGTTGGTGCTGACGGTGTCAGTGTGGGTGTTAATGTTAGTGCGGGTGCTGACGGTGTCAGTGTGGGTGTTAGTGCGGGTGCTGACGGTGGTGTTGGTGTTTCTGCAGGTGTCCAGCGCGGACGTGCAGGTCTGTGTGATGGGGGACGCGTGTGTGTATAAGCTGGGCTCTGTGAAGCACCTGCGACTGCTCCTGCTCATCTTCCTGCCCTGTGTGTGTGGTCTCGTCTGCCTCCTCACACTGCTGCTCGCCTTCACAGGTAACGTACACACACATGCACACACACACACACACACACACTCTCACACACACACACTCTCACACACACACAGTCAGTCTGTGTCAGGGAGACACCTCCATCTACCTCCATCAGCAGACACCACATAGTTTCACCCTGGTCCATTTCCGTCTCTGACACTCCTCACTCTCAGACATCACTCACAGGTGTAGGTTTAGGTTTAGTTTACTGAGGTTAGGTTTAGGTTTAGTTTACTGAGGTTAGGTTTAGGTTTGGGATGCTGAGGTTAGGTTTAGGTTTGGGTTACTGAGGTTAGGTTTAGGTTTGGGATGCTGAGGTTCGGTTCAGGTTTGGGATGCTGAGGTTCGGTTCAGGTTTGGGATGCTGAGGTTAGGTTTAGGTTTTGGTTACTGAGGTTTAGTTTAGGTTTGGGTTACTGAGGTTAGGTTTTAGGTTTGGGGTGCTGAGGTTAGGTTTAGGTTTGGGATGCTGAGGTTCGGTTCAGGTTTGGGATGCTGAGGTTAGGTTTAGGTTTAGTTTACTGAGGTTAGGTTTAGGTTTGGGGTGCTGAGGTTAGGTTTAGGTTTGGGATGCTGAGGTTAGGTTTAGGTTTGGGTTACTGAGGTTAGGTTTAGGTTTGGGATGCTGAGGTTAGGTTTAGGTTTGGGATACCAAGGTTAGGTTTAGGTTTGGGTTACTGAGGTTAGGTTTAGGTTTGGGATACTGAGGTTTAGTTCAGGTTTGGGATGCTGAGGTTAGGTTTAGGTTTAGTTTACTGAGGTTAGGTTTAGGTTTGGGATGCTGAGGTTAGGTTTAGGTTTAGTTTACTGAGGTTAGGTTTAGGTTTGGGGTGCTGAGGTTAGGTTTAGGTTTGGGATGCTAAGCTTAGGTTTAGGTTTAGGTTTGGGATACTGAAGTTAGGTTTAGGTTTGGGTTACTGAGGTTAGGTTTGGGTTACTGAGATTAGGTTTAGGTTTGGGTCACTGAGGTTAGATTTAGGCTTAGTTTACTGAGGTTAGGTTTAGGTTTGGGATGCTGAGGTTAGGTTTAGGTTTGGGTTACTGAGGTTAGGTTTGGTTTACTGAGGTTAGGTTTGGGTTTGGTTTACTGAGGTTAGATTTAGGTTTAGTTTACTGAGGTTAGGTTTAGGGTTTGGTTACTGAGGTTAGGTTTAGGGTTGGGGTGCTGAGGTTAGGTTTAGTTTACTGAGGTTAGGTTTAGGTTTGGGTTACTGAGGTTAGGTTTGGGTTACTGAGATTAGGTTTAGGTTTGGGTCACTGAGGTTAGATTTAGGTTTAGTTTACTGAGGTTAGGTTTAGGTTTGGGATGCTGAGGTTCGGTTTAGGTTTGGGTTACTGAGGTTAGGTTTAGGTTTGGTTTACTGAGGTTAGGTTTAGGTGTAGTTTACTGAGGTTAGGTTTAGGTTTGGGCTACTGAGGTTAGGTTTAGGTTTGAGTTTACTGAGGTTAGGTTTAGGTGTAGTTTACTGAGGTTAGGTTTAGGTTTGGGGTGCTGAGGTTAGGTTTAGGTGTAGTTTACTGAGGTTAGGTTTAGGTTACTGAGGTTGGGTTTAGGTTTGGGATGCTGAGGTTAGGTTTAGGTTTGGGTTACTGAGGTTACGTTTAGGTTTGGGATGCTGAGGTTAGGTTTAGGTTTGGGATGCTGAGGTTGGGTTTAGGTTTAGTTTACTGAGGTTAGGTTTAGGTTTTGGTTACTGAGGTTAGGTTTAGGTTTGGGATGCTGAGGTTAGGTTTAGTTTACTGAGGTTAGGTTTAGGTTTTGGTTACTGAGGTTAGGTTTAGGTTTGGGATGCTGAGGTTAGGTTTAGTTTACTGAGGTTAGGTTTAGGTTTGAGTTACTGAGGTTAGGTTTAGGTGTAGTTTACTGAGGTTAGGTTTAGGTTTGGGATGCTGAGGTTAGGTTTAGGTTTTGGGTGACTGAGGTTAGGTTTAGGTTTGGGTTCCTGAGGTTAGGTTTAGGTTTGGTTTACTGGGGTTAGGTTTAGATTACTGAGGTTAGGTTTAGATTCCTGAGGTTAGGTTTAGGTTTGGGTTACTGAGGTTATGTTTAGGTTTTGGTTACTGAGGTTAGGTTTAGGTTTTGGTTACTGTGGTTAGGTTTAGGTTTGGGATGCTGAGGTTATGTTTAGGTTTTGGTTACTGAGGTTAGGTTTAGGTTTTGGTTACTGAGGTTAGGTTTAGGTTTGGGATGCTGAGGTTAGGTTTAGGTTTGGGATACTGAGGTTCGGTTTAGGTTTGGGTTACTGAGGTTAGGTTTAGGTTTGGTTTACTGAGGTTAGGTTTAGGTTTAGGTTACTGAGGTTAGGTTTAGGTTTGGGTTATTGAGGTTAGGTTTAGGTTTGGGATACTGAGGTTCGGTTTAGGTTACTTAGGTTAAGTTAAGGTTTGGGATGCTGAGGTTAGGTTTGGGATGCTGAGGTTAGGTTTAGGTTTGGGATACTGAGGTTCGGTTCAGGTTTGGGTTACTGAGGTTAGGTTTAGGTTTGGGTTGCTGAGGTTAGGTTTAGGGTTGGAATACTAAGGTTAGGTTTAGGTTTGGGTTACTGAGGTTAGGTTTAGGTTTTGGTTACTGAGGTTAGGTTTAGGTTTCGGTTCCTGAGGTTAGGTTTAGGTTTGGCTTACTGGGGTTAGGTTTAGATTACTGAGGTTAGGTTTAGGTTTGGGTTCCTGAGGTTAGGTTTAGGTTTGGGTTGCTGGGGTTAGGTTTAGATTACTTAGGTTAGGTTTAGGTTTTGGTTACTGTGGTTAGGTTTGGGTTGCTGTGGTTAGGTTTAGGTTTAGTTTACTGAGGTTAGGTTTAGGTTTAGGTTACTGAGGTTAAGTTAAGGTTTGGGATGCTGAGGTTAGGTTTAGGTTTAGGATGCTGAGGTTAGGTTTAGGTTTGGGTTATTGAGGATAGGTCTAGGTTTTGGTTACTGAGGTTAGGTTTAGTTTACTGAGGTTAGGTTTAGGTTTGGGTTACTGAGGTTAGGTTTAGGTTTGGGATACTGAGGTTCGGTTTAGGTTTGGGTTACTGAGGTTAGGTTTAGGTTTGGGTTGCTGAGGTTAGGTTTAGGTTTGGGTTACTGAGGTTAGGTTTAGGTTTGGGTTGCTGAGGTTAGGTTTAGGTTTGGAATACTAAGGTTAGGTTTAGGTTTGGGATACTGAGGTTAGGTTTAGGTTTGGGTTGCTGTGGTTAGGTTTAGGTTTGGGTTACTGAGGTTAGGTTTAGGTTTTGGTTACTGAGGTTAGGTTTAGGTTTCGGTTCCTGAGGTTAGGTTTAGGTTTGGGTTACTGGGGTTAGGTTTAGATTCCTGAGGTTAGGTTTAGGTTTGGGTTACTGAGGTTATGTTTAGGTTTTGGTTACTGAGGTTAGGTTTAGGTTTTGGTTACTGTGGTTAGGTTTAGGTTTGGGTTACTGAGGTTAGGTTTAGGTTTGGGTTGCTGAGGTTAGGTTTAGGTTTGGAATACTGAGGTTAGGTTTAGGATACTGAGGTTAGGTTTATTTTTGGGTTGCTGTGGTTAGGTTTAGGTTTGGGTTACTGAGGTTAGGTTTAGGTTTTGGTTACTGAGGTTAGGTTTAGGTTTGGGTTACTGAGGTTAGGTTTAGGTTTTGGGTGACTGAGGTTAGGTTTAGATTACTGAGGTTAGGTTTAGGTTTGGGATACTGAGGTTAGGTTTAGGTTTGGGATACTGAGGTTAGGTTTAGGTTTGGGATACTGAGGTTAGGTTTAGGTTACTGAGGTTAGGTTTAGGTTACTGAGGTTAGGTTTAGGTTTTGGTTACTGAGGTTAGGTTTAGGTTTAGGTTACTGAGGTTAGGTTTAGGTTTGGATTACTGAGGTAAGGTTTAGGTTTGGAGTGCTGAGGTTAGGTTTAAGTTTGGGTTACTGAGGATAGGTTTAGGTTTTGGTTACTGAGGTTAGGTTTAGGTTACTGAGGTTCGGTTTAGGTTTAGTTTACTGAGGTTAGGTTTAGGTTTGGGTTACTGAGGTTAGGTTTAGGTTTGGGTTACTGAGGTTAAGTTTAGGTTTGGGTTACTGTGGTTAGGTTTAGGTTTAGTTTACTGAGGTTAGGTTTAGGTTTGGGATGCTGAGGTTAGGTTTAGGTTTGGGATACTGAGGTTCGGTTTAGGTTTGGGTTACTGAGGTTAGGTTTAGGTTTGGGTTACTGAGGTTAGGTTTAGGTTTGGTTTACTGAGGTTAGGTTTAGGTTTGGGTTACTGAGGTTAGGTTTAGGTTTGGGTTATTGAGGTTAGGTTTAGGTTTGGGTTACTGTGGTTAGGTTTAGGTTACTGAGGTTAAGTTAAGGTTTGGGTTACTGTGGTTAGGTTTAGGTTTAGTTTACTGAGGTTAGGTTTAGGTTTGGGTTACTGAGGTTAAGTTTAGGTTTGGGTTACTGTGGTTAGGTTTAGGTTTAGTTTACTGAGGTTAGGTTTAGGTTTGGGATGCTGAGGTTAGGTTTAGGTTTGGGATACTGAGGTTCGGTTTAGGTTTGGGTTACTGAGGTTAGGTTTAGGTTTGGGTTACTGAGGTTAGGTTTAGGTTTGGTTTACTGAGGTTAGGTTTAGGTTTGGGTGACTGAGGTTAGGTTTAGGTTTGGGTTATTGAGGTTAGGTTTAGGTTTGGGTTACTGTGGTTAGGTTTGGGTTACTGAGGTTAGGTTTAGGTTTAGGACGCTGAGGTTAGGTTTAGGTTTGGGTTACTGAGGATAGGTCTAGGTTTTGGTTACTGAGGTTAGGTTTAGTTTACTGAGGTTAGGTTTAGGTTTGGGTTACTGAGGTTAGATTTAGGTTTGGGATACTGAGGTTCGGTTTAGGTTTGGGTTACTGAGGTTAGGTTTAGGTTTGGGTTGCTGAGGTTAGGTTTAGGTTTGGAATACTAAGGTTAGGTTTAGGTTTGGGATACTGAGGTTAGGTTTAGGTTTGGGTTGCTGTGGTTAGGTTTAGGTTTGGGTTACTGAGGTTAGGTTTAGGTTTTGGTTACTGAGGTTAGGTTTAGGTTTCGGTTCCTGAGGTTAGGTTTAGGTTTGGGTTACTGGGGTTAGGTTTAGATTACTGAGGTTAGGTTTAGATTCCTGAGGTTAGGTGTAGGTTTGGGTTACTGAGGTTATGTTTAGGTTTTGGTTACTGAGGTTAGGTTTAGGTTTTGGTTACTGTGGTTAGGTTTAGGTTTGGGTTACTGAGGTTAGGTTTAGGTTTGTTTTGCTGAGGTTAGGTTTAGGTTTGGAATACTGAGGTTAGGTTTAGGATACTGAGGTTAGGTTTATTTTTGGGTTGCTGTGGTTAGGTTTAGGTTTGGGTTACTGAGGTTAGGTTTAGGTTTTGGTTACTGAGGTTAGGTTTAGGTTTGGGTTACTGAGGTTAGGTTTAGGTTTTGGGTGACTGAGGTTAGGTTTAGATTACTGAGGTTAGGTTTAGGTTTGGGATACTGAGGTTAGGTTTAGGTTTGGGATACTGAGGTTAGGTTTAGGTTTGGGATACTGAGGTTAGGTTTAGGTTACTGAGGTTAGGTTTAGGTTACTGAGGTTAGGTTTAGGTTTTGGTTACTGAGGTTAGGTTTAGGTTTAGGTTACTGAGGTTAGGTTTAGGTTTGGATTACTGAGGTAAGGTTTAGGTTTGGAGTGCTGAG
>JAMWET010003474.1:152500-389044 GCA_024036415.1 Prochilodus magdalenae | reverse complement strand
CGCCCTCTCCTCCCTCTGCTGTTCCTTTACGGCTTCATATTTCTCCATTACGCCGATTTTTAAACACCTCTTGTACTCCTATTAGGGGGGAAAAGAAGTTCTGCACTATTTAGCCCGTCAGGCTATCAATCACTGTCGCTCGTCTCGCCTGGCCATTTGTCAGAGCGGCCCGCGGGCCACGCTTCACCGTGTCCGAGGAGGACGGCGCCGCTCGCCGCTGCCGCGACGCGCACGGCCTTATGCCAAGCAACAGAGCTATGCAAATAGACGAGGTTCCCTCCAACTCTGCAAAGCGCGGAACAGCGGACGCGCGCTCCCCATTCCTCCCCCCTACTTTTTAGTCCGCCACGCCCTGATTATGATTAAAGTGATGGCCCCCGCCCCGTCCGCCCTTCTAAACCCTGCCTCTCCTAGTGAGCAGCCTGCAGTTGTGGACCGAGGAGAGAGCAGACCATTTAATGGCGCCCACAACAACAAACTTCACCAGGCGGCTTCCTCTCTCTCTCTCTCTCTCTCTCTCTCTCTCTCTCTCTCTCTCTCTCTCTCTCTCTCCTCTGTCTTTCCTTTCTCTTCTCTCCTTCTCTTCTCTCACTCTCTTTCCTTCCGCAAGGGCAGCCTTCATCTTCCTCTTCTTCATCTTAAACCTTCTTATCAGCTTCCTCAAGAACAGCTTCAAAAGAGACGTATATGAATGAGGCCCATTGTTCTTATAAGCTCCAGTGATGTGCCTTTAGTGATCTTTAAAGGTGCACTACCCTCACTTTCCCCGGGCAAAGGTGCATATGTGTATATGCACACGTCTTTCAGAAGTACAGTGCCTTAACTAAACCGAGCATGGGCACTGTTGCCTGAAAGTTTCCATTCAGGATGCTTAATTCGTGGGAGTGTCTGGTGTTAATTAATAACTGGTGACTGTGCAGCATTAATGATTTGTCTAGATGACTCTGAAGCATTCTCTTGCCTGCATCTAGACTTAACATTTACAATAGAGAATTAAAACATGTATGGTTTTATAGGAACAGTCACAAGGCTGACTGAACACCTGCAGTGTTAGGGTCATTCTCTCAGATTCATATTCATATTATAGTTTCAGAGGTTTTAATTTATGCATGGACATTATGAGGACATTAAATGGTTAATAGTGAAGCACCATTGGCATATCAGTTTGGTCCAAGACTAAATCCATAGCTGGGAAACAGTTAATTTATAACTGGTGACTTTGCTGTGCAGCATTAATGATTCATCTGGTCTAGATGAGTCAAAAGCATTTTCCTTCTCACTGGACTTTCATCTAACATTGATATAAGGGAGGAAGTTAGCCAGCTTTCTACACAGCCAAATATCCAGTGTTGAATGAACATTTGCAGTGTTGAATGAGGGGGTTTTGGGTGTAGGATGATGAACTGGTAAAACACTACTGGAATTGTATGTTTACACTGAAGAGTAGTCTTAATCCCTGTCTGAGAAACATGACCATAGAGTATTTACAGAAGTCCAGCTGGGCATAAATGAGCACTGAAAGATGTATGTACTGAGTAAAGAGTTCTTCAAGAGGGCCTGTAAATGGTCCTATAAAACACCAGAATAGGATCCACTATTGAACCTACTAAGACATATCAAGAGGTGTAGGTGGCCAAAGGTTTGACTTTTTTTTTTTTTATGATTTGGCCACAATAAAAAACTAAAGGGGAAGCTGGCCGACAGGCAGAGAAAGAAAGAGAGAGAGAGAGCATGAGAGAGAGAGAGAGACTTTGACTTTAAACCTCCTTTATTAAATCACCATAAGGTTAGACATCCACCTGCTAAGCAACAGAGTCAAGGAAGTGACTTTAAAACAAAACAAAAACTAAATAAATAAATAAATAAATCAGAGCCCAGCAGTAACACACACTCACACACATACTACACCCACACACACACACATAGAGAGAGAGAGTGAGAGAGAGAGAGAGAGGGAAAGAGAGAGAGAAATGGAGCAGTTGAGAAAGAGAAGTGTTGATTGATGGACACCATCACTGTCTGTCCCTCCTCCGCCACCCTCGATAACGAGTAGCTACAGTGACCACAGATCATAGATAATGGGTGTGTGTCCATCTGAGTGCGTGTGTGGGGCTCTGCTAGTCCTAAAAACAATGAAATGAAATGGCTGGAGAAGGAAAGAGGTAGAGAAGAATCGAAAAAAGGAAAAGGGGGATAAAGGGAAGGTACAGGATGAGAAATTCATAAGACCCTTCAGTCAAAAGCACTAGTCTCTGTTTTCCTCTTGTCAGCCACGTCCGTCTATGTCTGGTTCTACATCAGAACTGGGTGCTGTGTCCTGTGTTTAAAATCTATTGTTTGTGTCTGTTGACAGACATGCTTATTCCTTCATGCCACCTTGTGGCCGAAAGGAAACCTCCTAGGACGAGATCCACTTGTCCTGCACTAAAAAGAGAGGAGGAAACATTATGGTTCGCCCACCAGGTGGCAGGCAAAACCAATAAGAGCGTCATTCCCTTCAGTGATCTTTTCACAGCACTGGTAGCTCTGAGTCCATCATTCCAAACTGTCAGTCCTGGACAAAACTGAGAAGTGTTTATAAAACATTATCATTCAGCCTTCTATAAGACATTACAGTGTGGCTCAGGTAGTCAACTAAAGGAAGAGTACTGAGTTAATAAATACATTTACAGCACAGCCCAAATGCAGTTAGCCACCACATGTTTAGTGTCTGATGTTCTTTTCCCTAATTTAGCACCGTAGTTAAGAACGTAGTGTAGCTAGCGAGTAATTGCACCACTTAGCACTAACTAGATGTATTCTTATTATTACACTCATCATCAAAGAATAGCTGCTCCCAGACGGAAGTGTCGGACTGTAGTGCTATTGGGAAGGAAGATAAAGGTTATCAGGAAAAATAAATGATGATAAATTTAGACTGATATGGGCAATATTTATTCAGCTACACATACAGAAGTAGTATCTCTCAGTATGGCATTGGGATGTCAATCCAACCCCCCAAGTTTTATTCCCACCGGTTGATTCCTTCTGAGTGATCCTATGTGTGACTATTCATATGATGAGTGTATTTCCAGTTTACTTATCTACCAAATGCAGTTTGAGGCAAGAGAGTGATGATATAGGTGTGCGCTTTGCCAGGGGGTCTAGGATAAACATCCATTCATTATTAGTTGGCCTCATAGCTCCTATACAGAACTAAAGAAGCCTTAGGCACCAAACATGCCTGCATTTGGGGTATGATGCTAATTTATTTTCCAAACTATCCTATAAAACTAAAAACTGCTCAAAACTAAATGGTGCACTGCCTCATAAGAGCTCCTCATTAGCTAATAGTCACATTTACCATCCTTGCTCATGTTATTTTTCTGGCCAGAAGTCCAGCAGCATGCGGATCTGTAAGAAAACCTCCTGCAGGCAGTCCAGCAGGGCTTTGCTGGCAAGAGAGGTGGTCAGTCTTGGCTGGGACCCACGTTATTGATGTGAAGAGAAAAGCCATTATCTCTAAAAGTGCAGTTTTTCACCCGGTGAGACCACTGGACCACTGTTGTGAATGTACAATGGGAGGTAGTGCATCGTAAAATCTCAGATTTCAGCTGATTACAAAACAGTAGTGGAACAAAGTACATACTCAGTTCTATTTGTTTATAACATCACCAAATCTGTAATGCAGTTCAATTACCACCTTCAGACTGCTGTGTCAGGGTGTAGAGTTGTATTGTTATAGACCTGATTGGCATAAACCTTCTGAGAAATTGTCATAAATGTCTTAAAAGATGACTAAGCTTTAAAAATAGAGCACAAAGAGATGAGACAAAGACACTTGGAACCAAATAAATGTAGCATAAATAATCATAACTCTTAAATCCATACTGATGAATGCAATATCCGGTAAAATCAAATATGGCGAAACATAAATCTTAGCCGAAAGCTCTACCAGCCTCATCTCATACTTACTGCTGTATGCTAAAAACCTTCTGGCTTTAACAAACCCAGTTTCCTCTCCTCGCACTGTGAAATCTAGACTAGGCCGCTTGGCCTGAGCATGCGTGCCTAAACTCAGGGTCCCTTTAGCCAGAGAACCAGGCCGGCTTCATTGGTCCCCAACGGGGCAGACACTGTGGCTAATGGGCTGAATCTGACCCCTGGCACCAATCTGCACACTGGTCACTAACCACCTCTCCATATATATACCCATGCCAGGGCCCTGTGCCAGCCCTAAGAGTGCTGTAAAAGTGCTTGTGTTGGTGTGAGTGAGTGCCCTCTGCTGGACACAGTGAGATATAAACAGCAGCCAGCAGAAGTACTATGTTTTATCAAATCTGATTCAGCTGCTCCTGTATTTTATGGTTAGTGGCTCTAAAGACTGTGGGTTTATGCGCAGGTAAGGCTGATCTAAGGAATGTAGTTTTATGCTAGGTTGATTGGTTTAGTCTTTGTATAATCTGATCTTGTAAACGTATGATCATGAGCATAGTACAAACTTCAGAACTTCATTGCTAAAAAACGAATTGGATCACAGCTTTGAAATTTGTATGTTAGTTGAATTAAGATTTAGCTGTAATTGTCGTATCTCCTGGGTTACTTGACATGGACTGACCCATTTCTGAATGTGATATATTCCAGAACTGTTCTTTATCAGTGTCGGTATGGTCAGTGAATAAGGTCCTATGTTTAAACTGTGGAGAAAATATTTGACCTGAAAGTCGTAAGCTTTGGCACAGACTGCAGTTTGCACAGTGTTGCATGTGCCCCCACAGAAAGTATGTGCCTTGGACGCTGCCAAGTTTGCTTCACGGAGACTTTCTTTTCACACCAAAACTGGAATCAAACACATACAAACAAATGTTAAATTTGCGCATGACTAACCAGTGTAGAAATGCAGAGAAATTACTTGTTAATTCTTTTCTAGATTTTAGCATACATCAGTCTGTGAGACATAAACAAAGTCATGAGTGTGTTTTTATATGAAATGGTTCATTTTTTTAAAGTGGTGCTGGGAACCAGGAGTTGCAATGTCAACACTACAAATGTGTTTCCAAAGTAAACTGGGAAGCTGTGCAAAATGTAAATAAAAACAGAGGGCAATGGAAAAAAAGGGGCATAAAATGAGCATCCCAGAGAGGTTAGGGCTTGTGGAAGTAAAGGCAGTGTGGGCTACTAGTAAAATAATTCAAGATAATTGCTTGTCCAAGTCAAATCGTTTTGGAATTTCATCAGAATTGGTTTTATGTTTCACCATCTACAGTAAATGGTTTTATATACTGTAGATGGTGAAACATAAAACCAATTCTGAGAGCCAGAGACATCTCTGTATGCAAGGGACAGGGCCAAACACCAGTACTCAATGGCTATGATTTTCTGGCCCTCAGGCAGCAGGGCATTAAAAACAGATATAATTCTATAGTGTAAATCACTGTATGGGTTGAGCAACACCAAAAACCACCATCTCTGAACACTCCAAGTTTAAACTCTACCATGCACAAGCATAATCCAGAAACGGTGCTGTTTCTCTGAATCCAAGATCATTTAAGATGGAAAAGTGTCCTGAATCAAGATGCTAAATTATTTATCTTCTGGGTGAAAAAAATTAAATTGAGGTCCATTAGTGTACATGGTATAGGTGACTTCCATACCTGCACATCCATTGCTAAATGCTAAATGATCATTACACGTTTTGTGTGGAGCATATGCTGCCATCCAGATTATGCTTTTTTATAGAGAAGACACAAACAGCAACACAAACACAACTACATTTGGCCAGTCCACCAAAAGAAAGAAAGAAAGAAAGAAAGAATGAATGAGAGAAAGAAAGAAAGAAAGAAAGAAAGAGAGAAAGAAAAAAAAGAAAGAAAGAAAGAAAGAGAGAAAGAAAGAGAGAGAGAAAGAAAGAGAGAAAGAAAGAAAGAAAGAAAGAAAGAGAGAGAGCAAGAAAGAAAGAAAGAAAGAGAGAAAGAAAGAAAGAAAGTAAGAAAGAAAGAGAGAAAGAAAGAAAGAAAGAAAGAAAGAAAGAGAGAAAGAAAGAAAGAAAGAAAGCATCAACTTACTCCTACAACCTTCAATAACAGAGCCTAGAATATACAACACAGCATAAGTACAATTAAAGACGTAAGGAAGTTAGCCTGGGAGGAATGACTACTCACTGAGGGTGAGTGAGGGGGTGAGTATACACACCCTGTAACCAAATAGATGGTGTCAGGAGCCAATGGGAAAGATATGAGTTTTACTCATCAAGCTTGCGCTGGCCAGACACAAGGCCAGTTAATTCATCAACAAGCCTCAGAAATGCACTCTCAAACCTCAAACCAGCAGTAGCCAATAAAATCAGCTGAGGACATGGCCATGGCAGAACACACCCCGCATGTGGAACTTTAAACGTAACCGAATTACACCGTGTCTAGAGGAGATAATGAAGTATGCATATCATGGTTAGATGCAAAACAGAATTGCTATGTGTCACACATCATATTGGCATTTCTTTATGAAAAGCTTACAAACACTCAAAATATGTCTTTTGGGCGTATACGTGTCTTTTAAGTTTATATATGTAATGGTAACTGTGGTGAATTCCACGGGACAACACCCTCTATGTACTTCAAAGGTCGAGGCAATAGACTTTATCTCAAATCTATCATAAAACAATGCCCTCTATACCAAGCCGTATATTCATAACCATGTTCTGTATAGGCTTTCTTTGATCTTTAAATGTTTCATCACCATCACCTATCATCACCACTGTCAGGAAAATTCTGAGCTGTTAGTTTTTCTAGAATGAAGCGATTACAAAACTCTGAATAACTTTGTTTACACTGTAATCATTTAAGCCTGCAGACATTTTGAAGATTGAGACAGATGCTAAGGCATGTTAAACGTTTAGACAAAAATCAATAAAGTTTTAAGAATTAAGATGCAACTTAATACTGTGTGTTCACTCCTGAAAAGATAAGCATAATTAAAAACATCATTTTTGGCCGAAACAAGTTTTTATCAAAACAGAAGGTCACTTTCAATGAAAGGCTACGTAAAACAAATGCTAGGGTTGGCCAGGTACACCAAACCCTGACCACATAATATACGCTGAACTGATTTTTGTGGACTTCTATGTAGAGATCAGACTGAACTTGTCACTGTAGTTCCAGGTTAGGTAAGTGGCTGGCAGGTTCATGTGTACAGGTGTTACAGATCCAATTAGTGTGCTGCAGATGAGATCTAGTGAGTGTAGGTCTGCGTTTGTGTCTTCATGTTCTGTCACCATGTCACCGCAGCCCTGTTTACTCAAGTACGAGTGGGAGGTGGAACCTCATTCAGACTGTGTGTGTGTGTGGGCATGAGCACATTTGTGTGCAAAGGTGTGTGTCTGTGATACAGTAGGAGGAGCATGCACCTGCTCAGCTGCACCTGGCTGTCAGAAAGAAGAGTATAAACGAAACCAGAGAGGGAGAGAGAGAGTGTGTGTAAGAGAGGCAGAGGGAGAACAAATGAAAAGGTGGAAAAAACGGTCTCAAGCCATCAACACGGGGCGATGACTGCACTCAGCGGACCCGACTGTAAACAGCACTGAGTGGACTGAACCAAAGGCCAGTAACCTCTGGAGGGACGATCGCAGCCACAGTCTCCGTGACGCACTTACACTCGCACAGGTGAGAAGACCCTACTGAAAGCACCACCCAACAGAGACAGTGTAGCACAAAATCAACTCAAATTAAACACAGAGAAAAAACGACAATAAAACATTAATTAAATATGAAATTTAGCTCCATGATTTCCTGGGGTGTGTAGTAAGTGTAATAATTGCTAAACATTAGTTCTTTTCAAATATATATATTTAAATATGATTCTAGATTAGAATATTTTGTATTGGAGTATCTTATAATGTATATAAAGCTGAGAGAGGAGCTGTTTTGATGTGACCTTTGATCATCTTGCTCACACATTAATGGTCTAAAGTAAGCCTTTAACTTAACTAACCATAAAGTGTCACCGGTCACTCGTGACCTACTTGTCCTGACATGAATGCCAAGCAGAGTTGGTCTTTCTTGTACCCTGAATAAGCTAGAAAAATAAATGTCCTCAAAGGTGAATTAGTAGGTAACTGAAATGGTTTAATTAAATTCATAATGTTTTGCAAGAGGCAAATGATAATTGCTTTGTTATTCCTGGATTGCCTTTAAATGCTGACCTGTACATGTTACGTATACATATATAGCTAAGCAAAAGTGGAAATACGGTTGGTGAAATATATATTAATCAATGTCTCCTTCAACAAAAGTACAAAAATATTGCTTTTACAGTAGAATATACATAAGTTTAAGAAGATAAAGCATTGTAACTGATTTAACTGACTGTAGAGCTTTTATAAAGTTATTCGGATGAACAGAAAGACCTGTATGTTGGCTGACATGAAAACCTATGTTAGTTATTTGTGTCTACAGTTACACAGCTCTCCTTAATGGAACTGATATAGTAATATGAACATAATCGTATCCACAATAAGACAATAATAAGTGCTATATGAGTAATAAATAATACTTTTGATACAGAAGTACATTAAGAAAGCACTACTTTGTACTTTTGCAAATATGCATATAAAATACTTATGCATAGACTTTTATGGAAGTAGTGTTTTAATGCAGTACAGTCAAAAGCAAACGCTTAGGCACCCCTGGTCAAATGACATGTTATGGATTGCCTAAGTAAAATGATGCACTTATCCTCTACAGAGAACAGGGAACGAACTTTCTATTCATTTGCCAACATTAACATTAAAGAAGAATAGGTATATATTATATGAATTGTGCCAAAAATTTGCACAGGGCGCATTTTGTGTTTTCCCCAATATTTTTTAATTCAACAAATGAATTGAACCTGTGTTTTGTGTGTTTCATGTGGGGAATGTGTTAACGCATTTACGTAGAACGTAGGAGATCAACATGTTATGTCATCAGTAGCGTCCAAACAATAGCATTTTACAACATGTTCAACTACAGGAACCATCAGAAATTATTGTCTGGACACGGGCATCGGACAAAAGGTCCTTTCCATTGTTAAATATAACAATAGAACAGTAATCATGCACTAAAAATGTGTTTTATTCTCTGTAAAATAAAAAACTTTTTATTTTTTATTTATTTATTTAACTCATTTTTACTTCAATCACTAAATAATGTTTTTTGACTGGGGTGCCCAAACTTTTGCAAGTGATTTTTGACAAAAATATTGCAAAATGTACACTTCTGCTTAAGTGTAACTGCAATAGTAGAATGCTTGTCAGAACAAAAAAAAATTTTAAATAAAAGTTCAGATTACTTAAAACTCCCATTAAAAATAGCTGAAGCTAATTCGCCGGCCTTTGACGACTTTGCTACAGTAAGTAAGTGAGGATTGGTTAATTTTTATTTCCAGAGACATTCAGCTCTGGTGGGTGTGATAGAGTCATGAAGTGATGGGCGATAATTCTGGAAAGGGTTGAATAGCTGACATAATCCGTAACTTTGTTAAAAATAAACTTGGTTAGCTCATGTACCGGGTCATTTTAAGGCTGATTCATCATATAATTTACAAGGCAACATTTTTGTTTCATCATAATCTTCGTGACACAAAATGCGGTGTATTTTTTCACCGCTACACGTCAAAGTTTTGACATCACAGTGCAGCAGTGGGCGGGGAAAATAATATTAACTATTAACATTATGTTTCGCCTCCACCTTTTACCCACCCCATCCATCACTCAGTAAATCTTCACTGTCCAAAGAAAAAACAGTATCTCAAAAATGACAACTTTACAGCGGAGAGCAAAAGCCTCTTTTAACGTTTAATGTAAGTCAGTGGAACTAGATCTTTGTCCAAGTGATTTTGGGCCATTTCTGGTTGGTCCATTCATCGTGAAATTTGCACAAAATTGAACGAATGTTCAAATGATGCATTAAAAGTAAAAAATAGCACGAAGGGGATAATTTTTTTTGGTGAACAGCAACGATATACACTATATATCTATATCTATATCTATATATATATATATATATATATATATATATATATATATATATATATACTGAAAACCTGAATAACAGATTCTTACTGTGGGAGATGGTCTGCCAGACACTAGTTACTTTCAGTCCTAAACTAAATCACACT
This sequence comes from Prochilodus magdalenae, assembly GCA_024036415.1. Lineage (NCBI taxonomy): Eukaryota > Metazoa > Chordata > Actinopteri > Characiformes > Prochilodontidae > Prochilodus > Prochilodus magdalenae. The sequence continues at coordinate 378,913 of JAMWET010003474.1, read as the reverse complement.
CTGTTTCATGCTTCGTCTTTAAAACTCTTTCAGGAAGGGCCTTGGTTGGTTTTACCTGCATTTAGAAAAAGTTGCCCGAAGAGTTATATTCAAATGAGAGGTAAATCTTCTCCATGCCATTATGCAAGTCAATGGGACTTGCTTTCCACGCAATCTCTTCTGAACAGACGCGTTTCACTTCATCTCTTACTGCTGCCCCACATTTGGTAAATATTTACAGTGGATATATCTCGCTGGAGATAAGAGGTCCAGAGCAGAGCAGAAGGCTGGACGTTTATAGAGCTTGTAAAACCACGCCTTTCTCAAAGTTTGGATACTGTTAGTGCACCACTGATTCAGATTTTGCCTGAATCTAGGAGGAACTCATCTCTGACTTTCTCAGCTTTTAGAATCTACTTCTCCCAGCTTCTAGAAAACTACAGGAATCATTTCATTATTCAGGAGAAATAACAGCAACAATAAAGCTAAAACCCGAACGTCAGAGATCCGCAAGCGTCTTTATAGTGGTCTACAGAGACAGCTCTCTGAACGATTTATCTGTATATGGCGCTCAATTATGCTGTAAAGTTCAGAGAGTGGTGCAGAATGACTACGTGGCCTGACTGGACCTGTTTTTATTGGATTTGCATGATTAGTCAGATCAGAGGATGTGATTGAGAGGTAGAATGCCATCGAAACTGGAGCACAGAAGCAATTGTGCCTTATCATAACCTGTCACACTTATCAGACCACTCAAGGGGAATCACAATTTCCCTATGGGTCAATGTCACGCACTGTAGACACTGCCACTTTTCACTGATCTAAGACCAGGTTCCCAGGCCCAAGTCCTTAGCTTTAGCCCATGAAGACTGTACAATGCACCTTCTAGCAGCAGCAAAACCTCTTTATTTTCCCAATTAAGGCCCATCAATCTATCAATCATCTCAAAGCCCAAATGCTGGTCCAGTCAATGTAACCATGTTAATTCAAATATTAAAGGCTGGGTTTCATCCTTAAACCTTTTCCTGCCAGTCATTCATACCCAGAGGGCACGTAAGACATAGCGTGTGGATGTGGCCTGCACTTTACTGCACTTCAAGCCTCTTTAACCCACAAAATGAAACACTGGGAATAGATCAACTGTAAAATCCATGCTTAGTAAACATGCAAGGGTGCTTGTTAAGAATGAGGCAGGACAAAGACTGCTCAAGGTTAAAGGTGTGTCCATGCTGAGGTCAGAATGCATGTCAGTAAATTGATGCCACAGTAAATGAAGTTAGGTATCAAGGTTACCAGCACCGTTAAATTATCACAGTGTTTATAATAAAGGCAGTCTCTGTATGCTGTCTTTCATGCTAGACTGCACTATTCTGACCTAAACTGAACTGAAAGCTATATTTATACTTTCCTATGAAGTCATATACATCCTAATCGTGTATTACAACAGTGCTGGCCTCTATTTATTGGCTGCTTGCGAGCTAAACAGTAGTGCTGACCTATCAGACATTACACAACGATGCCCCAGCATACCTCAGTGAGCTTTTATGCCTGCCTAACAATGTGAGAACTTTAAAGTCTTCAAACCAGGAGCTGCTAGCTGTCCCCAAACCAAAGTCAAATCAAACTGAGACTGTGCCGGTGTAAAGCACTCTGAGACTTGGTCTAGAAAAGTGCTATATAAATAACGAACTGTTTACTTACTTCTTTTTTAGTTTTTAGGAACTAGTCCATCAATACATAATCAGGATGATCAATTATTCCCAGCCAATAATTTGCTAGCTAGAGAATCTGCCCCTAATGCCCTGTGAAGCGTTTTGCATTTCAAATAATACTCTACGCGATGGTTAATGAAATTATTCAGCAATCCCAACTGACCTTGCCACCAAGATACCGAAATGAACTGCCTGTTTATCTTTCGCAAACAAATAAAGGGACTATCCAGCAGTGAATTTCCTCAAACAAGATACTGAACCCTTGTAGAACTTTACAAGGGTGCTTGTAGAACCTCTGCCCGCATTCTGCTGTAGAACAGACAATGAGAAATTGCTTTAATATGAGAACAAATGTAACTTCCTCTTGGCCTGAAAGCTGAAAGAGTGCCGCCCCCGGCTCCTCTCTGTTCCCATACAAACATCAAAGAGGCCAAAAGTCAAAGCCAACACACAGGGCTTAGATATTAGCATACAGTATGGAAATGACCATTCAGTTGCTGAGCAACACACCAGTTTACTCCTATCCTTTGAATAGAGTCAGGCACAATGCTGCAGCTTTATCTCTGTGTGTATGAGAGAGTGAGGGAGAGAAAGAGAGAGAGGGAGAGAGATTGAAGGTGTGTTTGCTCTTTTCTATGCTTGCATTATGGCGCTAACAAACTCCCCAGCAACAGCCTCTTACAGACGGTAACATGACTTGCCCTTGCTCTATGAGAGGCCTATTCAAGCAGAACCAACTACTGCAAGGGAGAACATGAGTCACGTAGCGCAGGACAATGTTGCAACAAAACTCAGTATCCTATCTGGCTATCTGACTTGTCTCTTTTAATAGGCCAAAGAACACTGGCTCTGAATGTGAGCTATACAAGTAATACAGGCAACGGCATAGGCTACCAACCACATCCAGTTTAGGCCATAACCTTATCTTATGTCGGGTCAGATGAGCATTAGCATCATGTTAGCATGTAGCTTCCTGGCTTTTGTATGTAGCTATGAAATTTGAGGCCTGTAATAGGAGCTCCACAGATTCCACCTTAGCATAGCTCAGCCATATGGCACCTATTGAGTTGCAATGAAAAATTCAGCAGTGCTGTCACCCCATAGACCCAGATCTTAACATTAGCCTAGCTTCTGCCCACACCCTCAGGGATCTCAGCTTACACACTTTTCTTATTGCTAATGTCCATGAGCATTAGCTGGTTGTGACTGTGAAGTCGCTGCTGAGCATGCTCAGTTAGGAACTGGAAGGTTACTTGTTAAATTCCCGCAGGACGCAGTGGAGGAAAAGTAATGCGGTGTCTGGGGACTGCAGGTTCTAATGGCCCTGTGCTTTCACTGGGGAATAATGTTGTTCTTTTTCAACAAGGTTGCTCCAGAGGTGCTGCAACATGGTGCCTCGGTTGCATACGTTAATAAGTGTACCAACAAGGTTCCTATGAATTGTTGTGTCTCTTTTATGAAAATTCAACCATTTAACCTCCCATGTGTTTCACCTCACTGTCCTGAATCTGTATAATCAATACACAGGAATCACTCTAAATCCATCTCTTATATTCTACCTGACAAAGCAGGGGGCTATATAACAAAGGTGGGTCTCTCTGATAGCTATATAACCTACGTCACAAATTGAGGTTTGTCCATCAAGTCTTCTGTAACTGCACAGTTCTAAATTTCAGCTTAAGGTAACTGAGAACGAGAGCTTTTATGAAATAACTCCCAGGTTTTGCTGGTTAGCCAGATAATTCTTCTACTTGTCTCTTGAGGTATGACTGCCTACTTATGCCAGGCTTTTTTCTCCTTCCTTTTTCTTTTCTTTCCACCCATTCCCTCCATTTCTGCCAGTTTTTTTTGTTGTTTTGTGTTTTTTTTTTTTTGTGTTTTTTTTTTTTTTTTTTTTTTTTTTTTTTTTTTTTTTTGTTTTTTTTTTTGGTTTTTTTTTGTTTTTTTTTTTTTTTTTTTTTTTTTTGGGGTTTTTTTTTTTATCCCTTCTTCACTTTCATAAAAAGAGAAAATCTCGGTAATAGACCCGGCTATTCAGATGCATTCTGTCCCCTAGAACAGGGGTTCTCAACCGTGTCCACTCCATGGCCACCTGATAACTGCTATAGCCCACCAGAAAAGTGACATCAACATTTTTTTGAACGTCTCCAAGAAATTTGCTTTAAAAAATTATGATTCAAAATGAAAACATCAGTAGTTAGCCATCAGCCCACTTAGTGTATATACACTAATATGGATGTATATATTACATTTCTGGCCCACTACAGACTCCTGTCTCCACCTCAAGGACCACTAGAGGGTGTTTCATGGCCCACTGGTGGTCTGGGAAGAAACTCTGCCTTAGCCACATTGTGCTCACAGTGTTCAGCTGCTCTGCCTTTGAGCCCAACCCCTATAAGAGCCCTGTAACCTCCTAAACACCACATAAACAAGCACAAGTACAATAAGTACATTATATTCTATTGTAGTTACAAACCAGTAGTTACACGAAAGTTAAACATCAGTTAACTTTAGTATCCACCGCAATCAGTCCCAAAATATTGTAGCATATATCAAAACATGTTTTAACACGTGAGTTGAGATTATTTATTTACATAACTTGGAATAAAATTCATAATGAGGGCCAAGGGCCATGGTTCAATTCTTGGCCCGGGCAGCCTGGACTTTTCCCTGTGTCTGTATGGGTTTTATTGCCACACTCCAAAGACATGCATTCAGTTGGAGAAGGTATAGGCTACATTGCCTTTGTAATTGCAATACATAAAACAGAAGGACACGTGATTTAAAAGGTGGTTTGAAATTCTGTTAAAATCTGACAAAAACCTTGAGATCTGAAAAAAACATGTTTTGGGGGGTTTGTTCTGGCTACTGTCAATAATGTCAGATGTCAAAAACAAAGGAGGGGGGATCGGGGTGGGGTATGGGGAATTTTCTGCTAGTGCAACAACATAAATGACCTTTGTCCACTTACAGCGTAAACAACGAGCTAAATTACTCTGTCTGGAAGGGTGGGACTTTCTCTGTAAATGGAAACCATTTTGAGCATTATGAGCTTACCTAGTCATATTTCAGCTAGTGATTGGTCTCCTCCTTCTTCTTGGCAGAGAGAAGAAGACATAGCTAAGATATAGAACTTATGTATGACATTGCTGGGGCCAAGAACAGCCGGTTAATAAAGCACTCTTTTATAATAGCCTTCCTCAGTTTATGGCTGAAGTTATCCAGGTAAAATGAGAAACACTGCTTTGTAGAGACCGCATACTTCTACTAATTATGGCTTCCAAAGAAATTGTATTGTTCGAGCGCCAAAGTTTTACAACCACCAGCTCCATTCAACAAACCACAGCTGCATGTTCATTAGCAAGCTGTCCAAAAACATGGGTGCAGTCATAGCTCTATTCCTCTAGCATGTTGGTAGACATTACATTACTTTACACAGTAGTGGAGAGCATGTGTAGAATGTGTAGTAGTAGTAGTAGTTATACTACTAGACGAGCAGTGCTTTATACATCATGATATCGTATTATTATTGTCCAGAAAGAGGAAAACACTGTGATATAAATGAGTTTAAGTCATCCACCCTACTCAGCTCTTTTCATTCAATCCCGCAGGTCTAGCCTCTCCTTCCTCATGGCTACGGCAGAGCCTGCCCCTGCCTGGTGGAAGTTAACCTTCCTCCGCAAGAAGAAATCCGAGCCCAAGGTGTTGTACGAGATCCCATCCGAATACATCAGTGCCGAGGCCACACCCGGAACTGCTGGGTCACCCGAGGACAGCCAGTTCAACGCCCGCCTCGAACGCATCGTGGACAAAACAGCCACAAAAGGACGTCATGTTAAAGTGTCTCACTCAGGCCGCTTCAAGGAGAAAAAGAGGATCCGTGCAACGTTAGCAGAAAACCCTGAGCTGTTCCCCAACCCTAACACTTCCAACAGCAGCGAGAGCACGAGCAAATGAATGTCCTGGGGTCATGGGATCTGTCAGCTTGAGGAATCTGTGCAACAGTTTTACATAGGCCTACGTATGTCCACCTGCACAGAAACAAATCCAGCAGCTCTTTGAATAACGAAACAATCAACAAATAAACCGAAGCACTCGTCCATGTTTTAGTGTGATTTTGTATGAAGTGAGAAAGGCTTGATGGCATTCGTCCTGAGTTTTGTAATGACTTGTGGACATTATGCAATTTCCATTAGAATGGAACTCAGCACTATAGCAACCAAAATGAATGACTAACTGCACTACCAGTCAACCTCTCCAAGCTCCGCCCACAAATGTGTCCTTTGACACCTGATTGGACAAGCTGTTAGCTAGTTCCTTTTTGAATCTATTGAATCTATTACATCTAATCAGTTCAGAGATTTTTGTCTCTTTATATAGAAGATAATTTCTACATTATTGAATTAATAATAATAATAATAATAATAATAATAATAAAGTTGTCTAACAGCTACAGCAGCTATGTAGGAACACGTTTGTGGGCGAAGGTCAATGGGCCTTGAATTTGAAGTTAGAAATCTTCAAGGGCGGTTGATTCCATTTGCAATATTTGCAATATAGCATGCACAGACAAGCTTAAAAGTACAAATAAACTGTCCACAGTAAAAGGACACTGTCCTCTTTTCTATCAGCATAACTGTCTTTTTGTTTGATGTTTCAGCTGGAGGACCAAGGATATGTGTATTCAGTTTGTTTTATTTTTAACATTTTTTATCAGAAAACTGTTAACAAAATTCCAGATGTAAGAACCTCAGTGCCTTATGATCAGAGTAACGTTCAGTTACTCACGTCACTGTCCATCAGCTGTCAGTTTGCTGAATATCTCACTTTGTTTTAAGCTGTATTTGTTTTGTTTTTAAGCTGTCCTGTGAATGTTAGTAGAATTATTCATGTTTGTGATAACTACGCTCTTGAGCAAATTACATTTGCAGTAATCTAAATTCTATAGGCATTTCAGTGATTTCAGCATGATTTGTTTAAGATACTATGTAAAGAAAAAAGTTTTAATATAATATTTAATTAAAAAAATACTTTTTTCAAACGTGTTCTAGTTTCTTGCTATAAGGGAAAAGTGTGTGTGTCCATGTACTATTAATGTTGAGGACCTTTCATCCTGTATGTAAATGTAAGAAACAGTACGTGAACTTTTTAGTGAACCGTCCTGTAGTTCTGTGTCTAACCAGAAGAGGGCGACTTTGTCATCACTGTGATTCTGTTCATTATTCTACCGTCATTATCCACTACATCAACAAGAGAAAACCATTCCTTTAAAGCTTATTTATGTATTGTTTATCTAGTTGATCTATTTTAGAGTAACATTCATTGAAATGTGTTTGTGTGGGAGTGTCTAACATGATTGTTTTTAAAACACACATACATAAGTACATGCATTCACACATGCACAACTACACAACAGAAACTGGGTGGAGAATACAGGTGTGTATATTCTTCAGCATAAAAGTTATCTTTTCTCTGGTACACACACCGGGGATGATGTGTGCTACAGTTCAAATACATGTTGCTATATACACTCCTCATCAAGGCAGTGGCAGGAGCAGCATGAGAATATTCAAGCTGCATGGGATGGATTATCACATGACACCATTAGGAACCTCTACAACTCCATGCTGAGACGTCTGGCATGTTGCGTGAGCAAACACGGCAGCCTGACACCTGACTGAGTGATGTATGTGTGTGTGTAGCTCAATAAATATTTCCCATATCAGTCTAAATTTATCATCATCTATTGTTCCTGGTAACCTTTATCTTCCTTCCCAATAGCACTGCAATCTGACACTTCCTTCTCGGTGCAACTATCCCATTGGTGATGAGTATACAACACTGAACACTGTACTAATGGCTAGGGTCTCCATGTACTCTCAAAACAGCCTCAGGCTGTCATACTTTCACCAGTGCTGACATGGCAGCCTCATGCAATTCCTATAGATTTTTCAAGGGGGATTTTTAATGCTGCAAATCTCCAGTTATACCACATCCCAATGGTCCACCAGATCTATCCCCCATTCATGATGTGTGGGATGCTTTTGGATGTGCTATCAACACTTCACCTCTACTGTCGAATCTGCAGGAACTGCAGGAAAAATCTCTCTCTCTCTAAACTCTCTCTCTCTCTTGATAGATAGATAGATAGATAGATAGATAGATAGATAGATAGATAGATAGATAGATAGATAGATAGATGTAAATAGATGAAATGCAGATATATTATTATTAATATTATGATTATTGTTATTATTATTATAATTATTATTATTATTATTATTATTATTATTATTATTATTATTATTATTATTATTATTATTATTATTCCTAAACCTCCACTCTGTAGGTGGCAGTAATACGGCTAGTGGTGTTGGGTCTTCCACTAAATCCCAACAGAAGCAGCGGTAGTCGTGGCAGGAAACGCCCCCTAGCAGTGTGTCTTTTCCAGATCCACTGTGCTGTGCGCTCTCTGATCTCAGCAGTGTAAACACCTCAGTGTACCACCCGCCGGTACTCTCTGTAGTGCGTTGTAGTGTAAGTAGAGCCTACTTTATTACTCACGCTTTTAGCGCTGGCTCGGTTCTTGCGGTTTAGTTGGCGGTTTAGTTGCAGTGTTTGTTTATCTGGTCCAGTTAAACTGCGTTCAGTCCGTTAACAGAGCTGGCTGTCCGGTTATATGTGTACTTAGCACATTAGAGTATCAGCTTTGGGACAGTTGGGGGGTCTCAGACTGCCGGGACATGAAGGTCTGTTCTGGACTGGTTGTAGCCCGTGTGTTTACACAAAGGTGAAATATCCAGCAAACGAGAACATCTCACCTGCTGGTTTTGATGCATGGGGCTGATAACGCGTGGCTGCTGGTGGCTTTGCATAGGCTGCCTGTGAAAGATGCGCTGTGTACTCAAGTTCTAGTCTCGTCTGCAGCGTCTCAGGAGATACCTGTCTGAAGGGCTGAGTAAAGGGGTATCATGGCCAAAATGGGAAAAGGGCAAGCCTTGCTACATCTGTTATAAACATGCCTGCTCATCTCTTACAAAGGTACGCCTTCTAATGATGTTTCTTGAAGGTGGGAGAGCTTTTGAAAATGTACAATCCTTCCCTGACTAGCTGGGGAATGCAGAAGAATAGGCAGATAGGTGGGATTCCTGTTAAGGAGCCAAATCCATCTTTAATTAGTAGCCCCTATGCCATGGTGGCATGCCCATAGGTTGTATGTAGAGATGGAAGTATGCATTCAGTGGATATTTCTCTACTTTAGTCGATAAGTGACGTAAAGTGTTTGATCCATAGTTTGTGAGTTAAGGATTTGTGCAGACCTTGACTAGACTCCTTGGTCACATGACCCTGCAGTTCCTTTTTCAAGCACTAAATAGAAATACAGAGCTTTTGACTGTGTTAACTATGCTAATAGAAAACATGCCATCAGTCTGGTCTTTGTGTACCATGTCTGGCTCTGCTTCTGATTAGTAAAACTAGCAGTGTGAAGCAAAATTAAGACAGCACTAATCAATTATGGCACCTGAGAGTGTGTCACAAAACCCAGTACAACAAGTATCAGTTGTTGTGTTCACAGGTTTGTGGTAGATGAATGATGGTAAGCCAGACATAACATCGTTATCAACGGAGTTGGAAAATTGTACCACCATAAGCAGAAACGGTCCACAGCTTGCAGTGTTGAGCGAATCGTTCTATCAGGAGTTCGGTTTTCCCAACTGTTTCCATCAAACACAGCAGTGGCATAAACTGCATATTGCTCTTTTTTTGGTTGCCATAGATGCTACACCTTTATTTGTGAATTTCTGGCAAGCACAGTATTCACTTATCCTCTCATGTCTGGAGCTTATCCTAGCATTCAGTGGGCAGAAGGCAGGAAGCATCCTGGACAGGCCGCCAGTCCATCGCAGGGCAAGCACAGTATTATAAAAAAAAATGAAGTTCAGAACATCCTCCTGTACCACCATAAATACCTTTATCTCCTCTGATAATCATGCGTTCCACTGGTAACGTTGTCACTGTGCCAATGTGCGCATGGCTTCATGCCTCCGCTGAAATGCTATGAGCCGCAGAATGATTCTTTTTTAACACAAAGATGTCAAAGCAGTGACCAGACTCGCCCTTGATAGGTCTTGGCTACCGGCCGATCATGCTGCAAGGTGATCTGTTTCCGCCCCCCAAAACACTGATCCGTCCATTCTAGGCTGTATTTGCATAATGCATGCTGAACATTGCATTGACAGAAAACACAGAAAGATCAAAAATCATACCTTCTGTCCGACCAGTGAGACTGAATGATGCAGTGCTAAGTTGCTACCTAAGAGATAGCAAACGCTGGAATAGGTCTGTTAACAAAAGCCTGGATAGGTCTGTTAACAAATGGAGGTTAAGTATTTGGAATGTAACCTCCTGCCAGCTACACATCCCTTGATTGGATAACCAATGCAGTAAAATGGTTGTGGCCATGCTCAGCGTGTGCACATGATGAAGCCGTGGTCTATAAACCCCAAAATGTGGGAAATGTACATCTGGTGTTAGTGAATGTTTAGAGTTATGTTCATGATGCAGAGATGGAAGAGAAGATGTGCTAATGAAATGGGATCTGGGGAGGGGGGGGGTCTAGAAGGAATAGAACAGTAAAGGACGAGAAGTTTCCTAAGAGAGAGACTACTATGGGAGAAGATAGCATTCTGGTATGAAAGAGCAAGTCTGAGTGTAAAGAGGAAAAACCCAACTAGTGGACATCAGTGAAGAATGCATGGAACACAGTTTCTTTAGATCAGGAAATCTCTCCACTGTGTTCCTCCACTGAGTGCAAACCTGTATGTGATTTTGCGTTTATCGTATACTGTGAAAGCAGAATATTTAGATGATGCTGAGCTACTGTTTTAAATCATTACTATTTGACTGATTGTTTGGCATTCACATGATTCAGTTTCCAGTGTTGAGATCAATGCTTTAAATTTGAATATGTCATAATTAGTTGAATGCCAGTTTTCCATGATGCACAATATCACAATACCACAATATTACGATACGTACTTACAGGGGTTGGACAATGAAACTGAAACACCTGTCATTTTAGTGTGGGAGGTCTCATGGCTAAATTGGACCAGCCTGGTGGCCAATCTTCATTAATTGCACATTGCACCAGTAAGAGCAGAGTGTGAAGGTTCAGTTAGCAGGTAAGAGCACAGTTCTGCTCAAAATACTGCAATGCACACAACATTATGGGTGACATACCAGAGTTCAAAAGAGGACAAACTGTTGGTGCACGTCTTGCTGGCGCATCTGTGAGCAAGACAGCAAGTCTTTGTGATGTATCAAGAGCCACGGTATCCAGGGTAATGTCAGCATACCACCAAGAAGGACGAACCTCCACCAGCATCACGTAGTGACCTGGCCACTATCCTGCAAGAAGAATGGCTTAAACTCCCTCTGACCACTGTGCAGGACGCAGTATATGTCATTCCCAAGACGAACTGACGCTGTATTGGCCGCAAAAGGAGGCCCTACGCCATACTAATAAATGATTGTGGTCTAAAACCAGGTGTTTCAGTTTCATTGTCCAAACCCTGTACATGCTTAATGTTTATGTACCAGAGTCAGCCCATAATTCTCATACCAGCCTTTAGTGTTTCTGTTCGTTGGTTTGTTTTTTCAAGTAATAAAAATGATTGAATATCCAAATCAACTTAACTTTCTAATTTAATTGTCAGAAGTTGGTAAGGAGCTTCACCACTAGTATTCTTTTCTCTCAGGTTGTATGTGTCAACGCCTGTCTCTACTGTGATGGCATCGGAGTGTCATTTGACAGCTTCTTTGTAGAAGATACAGAACCAGTCAAAAGTTTCAGCATTTAAACACTGACTATCTCTGTGAAGCAAAGTGGTTTAGATTAAATTACATTAGATATGCTCGAAGTGAACTGTGTATAACAGAATTAAAAGACGTTTAAGACGAAAGAAGAAGTTATATGTCCTAAAAGTGAATTATCATGTTAACCCATTAACTTTTCGTAGCTGTTACTATGAGTGACAGTACTATAAATTCATTTCTATGAATACATGTGTTATCACACTAGAAACATAGGCAACAAACCCCTTCAGTGACATTCTGAATGTAAAGGGTGTGTAAAATGGCAAAACGCACTCAGTTAAGCAGAGAAAAACGAGAGTCTGTAATTACTTTAAGAAAGGAAGGCCAAACACTAAGACAAATAGCGAAAGCACTGCAAGTGTCTGTAAGTGCTGTGGCTAAAACCATTAAAAGAGTTGAAGAAACCGGTACACATGAGGACCGGGCGAGGTCAGGGAGGCCGAAAGTGACCTCTGAATCAGAGAACAAGTTTATTAGAGTCATAAGCCTACGAGATGGGCAATTAAGCGCTCCTAAAATACAAGCACAGCTCAATGCTACTAGAGAGTCTGTTGTTTCGATTTCAACAATTCAAAGAAGACTGCGTGAAGCTGGCTTATCTAGAGGGCAGAAACCAAGAAAGAGAAGTGCTCAGGCCAAAACGGCACAGAAATTAGAGAACTGCAACATGCCAGTTGACTCCACCGTATAGATTAGCATGTACGAGTTTGGACATACCTGATTGAATGCATGTCTTTGATCATTTAAGGCATTTTCTATCTAAAGGCTAATTCTTTCATTCAGGAATAGGATCTACAGAGGCTCTTCAAGAAGCTACTTGAGAAAATGCCAAAAGTGTGCAAAGCTGGATCTAGGCAGGAGGGGGCTGCTGTAAAGAATGTATCAAGTGCTAGTTTTGATTGTTCTTAACTTTTTGTCTCTGTATAATTTAATGTGTGTCATTTATAGTTTTGAAGCTTCAGTGTACATTTCAGGAAAACCTTTCTATGAGGAGGCATGCCCAAACTTTTGACTGGCACGGATAGAAACAGAAAGAGAGCATGTTGTACAGGTCCCACATTTAACCCTATTTTACTGGCAAGGTGTAATTGCTGATGGTTTGTCCCCATAGCTCAGCTTCAAGCAGCTCTTGTATTACTGTTTATACACTAGGTTTCTTTTTGGAAATTTAACTTTTCTTAGGAGACCATAGGTTTTTTTTCCTTCCATAAACAGATTCACGGTTTTGCTAACTACACAGCTAGTTAACATCACCTTTGTGAACTGCTCACAACCTCAGCAGTCTAAAAATAGCGATCAACACCTTAACATACAACGTACTGTAGTTGCACGTAGTGGTCAGTGCTTGGGAACTTTACATTTATAGTATTTAGCTGATGCTCTTATCCAGAGTGACTTACAAGTATAAGACTCTTATTGGTGTAGCACAGCATAGTCACTCAGCCCGGGATTCGGCCCCCAGTCTCCCACGTGTGGTTGTGGCTACGTGGCAGGTAGTGAGTGGTGTTATCCGCTGAGCTACACCAACCACACAGTTTTACCCTCAGCTGGAATAATAGAGAACCAGGTAAATTATGTTACACAATTGCTATTAACTTTGAAAGCATCCAATGATGCATGAGAACATAAAACGGAAGACACACCTTGTACCTCTTTTGCCACTGAAAAAAAAGACAAGTAAAAAACTAAAGTAAAAACAATATTTTGAAAATAATAGATAAACTCTTTAATTTCACCTAGTGGCAATATTATGTCCTTGGGGACATATTTTCATACATACAGGTCGAGCAGTGCATCAACTTTGGTGGTTTTAGTCTAGTTAGTCAATTTTCAGTAAGCCTGGTTGTAAGATCATACATCAGCCACAGTCAACCAATTTCATAGGGGTTGGTCCTTGCTAGGGAGTCGTTTACTCCTAAGCATAAACACAGAATACACCGTAACGTGAAATAATATCCCTGCCTATTAGTCCTGCAAAAAAAAAGAAAGTGACAAATACCAACAAGCGATGACCTGGCCTGCCTAGTTTCCAGACTCTCCAGAACTTTCCTACTGAATGCAAAAGTTTGGTTTTCTGAGATATAAAGAGCCCTCATACCACTTTGAATACCTCACGATTATGATTTCTATACTGTAATACTTTTTAGGTGAGCTTAAAACCTACAGTGTACAATATCTAGCAAGTGTACTTTTGACTGGTACTGTACTTTCATGCTTCTTGAAGTAGACAGCCATCAAGCCTTTCTTTGGGGTCCATGTTAGATGTCTCTTAGAACACTGCAGACATCAAAGGTGAGATTATTCCCGTCCTTTACTCTCTTAATGCTTTCATTTATAGCAAGCTCTGTCAGCTAGCATTCTTTAAGCGCATTCATTACATGCTTTTCTCATCTCCTTCTCTTTCTTCTTCAGAAAATGCCTTCAGAGGTTCGGACTCATTGGCTCCTACAACGACTCCTATGAGGGACTCTCTCTAGAGTCCTGTATAAAACCTGATTCTTAGCATTCCATTCTAAAAACATGATCTCGTTTTGTCTCCATACCTATCCAGCTGTTCCATGTACTTTCTGAAGTCACATTCACATTCCCCTTTGTAGCTGGGAAGCATCCAAGTCCACCCCTTCATTGAGCTTTGCTTAAATCCCAGTAGTTGCCACAGCTCCATTAACTGCTTATCCTACAATCATCCATGGCTGGACTAGTCTGTGTGTGTCCTGAGATGGAGATCAAGTCTGAACCATCTACTCTGCTACCTTCCCTCTGCTCTGTGTCAAAGCTGGTATAGAAGAACGAGTTACAGAACACAGCTACTACGTGGTCCAGGCAGAAGAAGCAGAACAACCTTAGCTGTTCTGCACATGCATGGAGGGGAAACAAAGCAAGATGGTGCTAGTGGTTGAAAACCTGACCTGATGGACAAGGTTCCTGGAGCACAAGAACCCAAGGTTCACCCTGAGACCCTCAAAAACCTCTCACCCTGGCAACACCCCTTTATCTTAAACATGGCTTCCAGCAGTGGGTTACATCGAGTAAGACACAGCTAGGCAGGATTTTAAAGACACAGACTGAATTTTACCATAAAGCTAAACGGCAAAACGGAACCATATCCAAACAGACATTTTCCTATAGAACTGGGAAGCTGAAAAAACACCAACAGCATAATGAGACATGAAATATATGATTTGTGTGATAATTGAATGTACTTCCTGAACTCTGTAGCTGTGTTTTGATTAATGCTGGTTGATGTCAAATTTGTGGGTGCAAAATGCTGTGATTGCATGATCTGGCTTTTCCCTTATGCTGCCTGCAAGGAATACTCTCCGAGCGGTATGAAGAAGAATTGCAACACATCTCTTTGGACGTTTGACCAGTCTGCAGCCTCGGAGGCAAGACGCCTCCCATTCCTTCAAAAAAAAATTCAGAAAAACCTCAGATTTGTCTTTGAGTCATGTATTGAATTTCCAGCCACTGTTCCTTCCGGTTTCAAGTATCTGACTTCAGACTCGTCTGGACCTTCTGCATGATCTCGACTGGTAGCTCTGGTAGCTTGTACACACTTGAGCCATATGACTTTCTCCACAATCTCTAAACAAGCAGGCTTGACTGAAGCCATGGCCTTTTCACACGTCATCTCTTATCATAATGATGTACTTTCTCTGACTACGTGTTGCCTATGTTAGCATGTGGAGCTGAATAAGTGTCTTGTTTAATGTGTCTACTACAGCTTAGCCAATCTTCTGTATCAGAATCTGCTGCTGTTAAAACACCTTACCTGTTAAAACAATCCGATCATCTGAATCATATGAGCTTATACTGTCTCTTATTTCATAATCAAGTGTCAGTATAATCTTTTTCCATTCAGTTTCACAATGTTGCTGTTACATCATTGTTTTATCTCCTCGATTTCCCTGTTTTTGCAAATACTCCATCCTCATATATTCTGTATCGTTTCACTATTTACTCTTATTATTAAAGTTTGTGTGTGTTTTGATCATGATGTATTCTCAGAAATACGTGATAATTATTGTGTGATTTTTTAGCATTATTCTTGGAGACTGTGTTGTCTTCTTCACATATCAGCCATAACATTATGACCACCTCAGTGTATCTACACTCACTATTCATTTTATCAGCTCTACCTACCATATACAGGGGTTGGACAATGAAACTGAAACACCTGTCATTTTAGTGTGGGAGGTTTCATGGCTAAATTGGACCAGCCTGGTGGCCAATCTTCATTAATTGCACATTGCACCAGTAAGAGCAGAGTGTGAAGGTTCAGTTAGCAGGTAAGAGCACAGTTCTGCTCAAAATACTGCAATGCATACAACATTATGGGTGACATACCAGAGTTCAAAAGAGGACAGATTGTTGGTGCACGTCTTGCTGGCGCATCTGTGACCAAGACAGCGAGTCTTTGTGATGTATCAAGAGCCACAGTATCCAGGGTAATGTCAGCATACCACTAAGAAGGACGAACCTCCACCAGCATCACGTAGTGACCTGGCCACTATCCTGCAAGAAGAATGGCTTAAAATCCCTCTGACCACTGTGCAGGACATGTATATGTCATTCCCAAGACGAACTGACGCTGTATTGGCCGCAAAAGGAGGCTCTACACCATACTAATAAATGATTGTGGTCTAAAACCAGGTGTTTCAATTGCATTGTCCAACCCCTGTAGGTGCACCTTCTGTTTCTCTGCATACTTTACCCCCATCACCTTTTTTTTCAATGGTCAGGACCCTCACAGGACAGGACCACCACAGTGCAGTTAATATGTGGGTGGTGGATCATTCTCAGCACTGCAGTGATACCACTGCACACAGGGTGGTGTGTTAGTGTGTGTTGTGCTGATGTGAGTCCAGGGCTGCTGGACACCATAGCGTAACTGCTGGACTGAAAATGGTCCACCAAGCAAAACTATCCAGCCAACATTGTCCACCGATGAAGGACTACAGGATGACCAACACAAACTCTACAGAGCCAGGTGAGTTATCGTCTCTGACTTTACATCTACAAGGGGGACCAGCAAGGTGGGAGTGTCTAATAGAGTGGACAGTGAGTGGACACAGTGTTTAAACACTCCTGCAGCACTGCTGTGTCTGATCCACTCACACCAGCACAACACACACTAACACACCAGTGTCACTGCAGTGCTGAGAATGATCCACCACCCACATAATACCTGCACTGTGGTGGTCCTGACTATTGAAGAATTAGGGTAAAAGGGGTAACAGAGTGTACAGAGAATCAGATGGACTAAAAGCATCCAGGTGAATTAACGCAGCTGAGTTAGTTCATCCGATGCTTTCAGAGCTGCTGATGCCTAAACCTCCGGCCTGTAGAGGCGGTATTGGACTAACTCGTGTTCAGTCCGCCTGGAGCCCCATAAAGAAGCGCATTCGTGGCAGGAGAGTCCTCCCGAGACAACATCGTTACTAATGCACATGCTTTGTTCTCGGCACGTAGGAGTGACGCTCGTTTGAACCCTTACAGCCGCTGCAGTCGCTCCGTGCTGGCACTAAGTCACTGTGTACACTGCGTTAAAGTGTAAGTATACTTTATCATGTGCCTTTTTAACGTCGTGTCGCCATTTAAAGGAGCAGCCTGGCGAAAATCGAACGAATGTACTCAGTTTTCTTCTCACCCCAAATACCATCAATAAAGCTGCACAAGTTTGCTGCCTGAGGTGTCATCTTTAGTTGTGCCCTGGAGCTACAAAGCTAATGCTAATGTGGATAACAAGTACAGGGAGCAGGTGTTACTACATGAAGTGGGCCGTTTCACACAGGAGCGAGGAAGTGGAGTTCCTGTATCCTCGGATTCGGTTTGTGGGGCGGCATGGTCCCGCAGGGTTACTGTTAATTGTGAGTAGTAATAATTCGGTCATAGATTTGTAATCCGCGCTGACATAGAGCCCTACACAACAACAATCCCGCCCCTCACATTATTATTATTATTATTATAATTATTATTAGTAATAGTAGTAGTGTTTTTCTAATAGATATCGTTTATCCCAAATCCCACCCATAAGTCCTCCTCCAAGTCCGCCCTTCTGTGATGTGAATACATGCAAAGGTAGCGAATGACACATCCGGGAACCTTGGCTGGAAACACGTCCCCGCCCCTTTTTAATGAGGAAGACAAATGACACTTGCCATGTGGGCAATTCAGGTCCTCCTGCACCTTGTTTTGTGTTCAGGTGCATTTGGGTGGGAATTCTGCTTTTGTTTAACTTACCATTACTGCAACAGAATGATGTGCAGAAGATGCCTATGAGGCAGGTAATATTTATATCCAGTTAGAAGCATTAAATAACATGTGCTTATATTAGTATTTTATATGTATGTTATTTATATTGATGTGTGGCTGCTAAATAACCAAAGTACAACAAGCTTACAATACAAATATCAAGAGTTTTTTTGTTTTTGTCGTTGTTGTTGATGCCGCCAACCTGGAAAACAAAAAAAAAATCCCACTAATTCTGAAAAGTTACCCACTAGTAAATACAACATCATCATGATGTTCATGTGTGCTCATCTCATACATGACATTTCAACACAACATGAAGCCAGTAATAGACTGTAAAATAGCTGTACTAAAAGCTATTAGAGAACCACCCTAACTGAATTGGTGCCCTTGGTTAATTTATAAGCCATGTCAGTCAGTCTCTCTCTGTCTCTCTCTCTGCCATAGACTGAAAAGATATCTTTGCTTCATCTGGAGTCTGAAGCGTCAAGCCAGTATAATAGCCCCATTATGACTTAGAGGTTTGTTATCTAGATGTCTGTTTTTGTCTAGATAATCTAGTTTAGTCTCCAGGTCAGCAAATGTCATGTTTATGTAGCATATACACATATACTAATGTCAATGTATTTAATTGATGACTGATCAATACAGTATATGACGTGACAACTGCAAGCTCATGTTTTGCTGATTGAATTCCAGTTGTTTGTGCGATTGCTAGTGATGAATTTGAAGCTAAAGAGGGCTTTCTATTCGCTGACTTCTTGTGCAGTATTTACAGTCTGTCCTGGGGCGCTTACTGCTGATGGGATGGGGACATTTGACCAGAATTTGGCAAATAGGAAGCTTGGTTCAGCCTTGTGCAATCCATTTGCATTACTTTCTTTACCATTCGTCTGTCTGTTCTGAATTCATGCTGAATCTGCTCATACTGTCAATCATAGCTCCTTCCGATTTTTAGATGCTTGTGTTTTCATGGCATTCACACTGAACCTCAGTGACTCCTATCAACTGTGACATGTGCATACTCTGTATAGCACAGCTGGGCTGCGTTCAGCGCTGACGAAACGTGGCCGAACGTTTATTTAAAAGAAAACTGTGCAGCATTAAACACCTTGCTGTTTTACACAAGCGTTGGTATAATAGCAGCTTGTTGTAGAGCAAACTCGAGCGGTGTGCAGGTTTTGCATGTACCATGCCCAGCTGGAGTTATGACGTATGCTTGTCCACATGTTAAGTATTCATGTGTGACCCAATTTTCAAATGTGCAAAGGCATTACACTAGCACACCCTTTCCCAAATGTCTCGTACGAGCAGTTACAATCTAAGGGCATATGCCATGGCATGACCTTGTTCTTGCTGGTGCACATATTAGGGCTGCACATTATGTAGGACTGGACTGTGATTTGGTAAAATGGCACAGCCTCCTTTCATTCTGCTGAAACCCTGCAGTTATATTTATCAGTGTCTCTGGCATCGAGCAGATAAATTAAATTTGAGAGACATTAAACTATTCGGATATCTGGTTCCTATCACCACTGCTGCATTCTGAATCACTGTTTTTAGAAACATGCATTTCACAATAAACACTTTGGAAATCCTAGTTGTTTACTTAAGCAGATTATTTAAAATGGAGAAAATGTCAGGTACCAAACGTGTTTTAAAAGATTCCTTTAAATAGGCCATATGGTGATGTGCACATAACATACAGACAAGACCAAAACGATGTCAGTAAAGTTTTAAATTTGAAATGTATCATTAGCAGTGAAGATTTAAGAAATGTCACCTCTTGTATATATATATATTTTTTTTTCCCCCCCTTAGGTCCTGTGCTGCAAGTTTTATCTTTGCTGCCATCCGTGTATCATTCGACAGCATCATTCTAGAAGATACAATACCAGTCAAAAGTGTTCATACCCTTGATTGAAACTGGGTTTTCATACTAATTTTATTTTAAACTACAAACCTGTGTATAATTACTGAATGTTATTGTGTGGTTAAAAACGCAAATCATTAACAATATTTATATTTAAGCAACTTATTAATTTCCCTGACATGGACATCAAAAGGAGGGGGATTTCCCCCTGAGTCACAAAATATAGAAACCTGACCTAAAACAGTGGCCATTGCTTTTTAAAAAATCTTTTCTAAGTGATCTGCCTCTCTGTTCTAACAGGTGAGGCTTCATTGCTATATACACTGTATATACTCCACCACTGAAAACCCTTAATGTAAAGGAAGCAGCAATGGCCAAACACGCTCAGTTAAGCCGTGAAAAAAGGGAGTCTATCGTTAAGCTACGAAAGGAAGGTCAGTCTCTAAGAAAAATAGCGAAAACGCTGCAAGTGTCTGTGAACGCTGTTTCCAAGACCATCAAGCGAGTTGAAGAAACCGGTACTCATGAGGACCGTGCGAGGTCAGGGAGGCCAAAAGTGACCTCAGAATCAGAGAACACGTTTATTCGAATCACATGTGAACAAAACAGTGATTTAACTGCCCCTCAAATCCAAGCGCAGCTAAACGCCACTAGAAAAAGAGAAGTATCCATATCAACCATTCAAAGACGATTGCGAGAAGCTGGCTTATCCAGAGGGCAGAAACCCAAAAAGACTTCTTCAGGCCAAAGCACAGGCACAGAAGCTAGAAAGCAGAGAAGTGAAAATCCCAAGTCGTAGCAAAGCTTTGGGTTTACCGTATGCTGGACCTGCCAAACATTTGGACACACCCGTTGTTTGTTTAATATATGATATTAAAGACATTTAAAAAATTACCTTTAATTTCTTGAAATGTGTCTCTAAGACAGATATCAATGTTGCCAATAGTGTGTATGAATGTTGGAGGAATCCAACATAAGAGTTTTGATTT
This sequence comes from Prochilodus magdalenae, assembly GCA_024036415.1. Taxonomy (NCBI): domain Eukaryota; kingdom Metazoa; phylum Chordata; class Actinopteri; order Characiformes; family Prochilodontidae; genus Prochilodus; species Prochilodus magdalenae. The sequence goes on along the minus strand of JAMWET010003474.1, from coordinate 358,232 downwards.
GTTTGTGGTTACTGTGTAATTCCATGAAGATTGTTTCCTGGTTTTGATGCTTTCTAGTAAAAAAAAATCGCAAAGTGTTCAAGAGTAGATGTGTCCAAATGTTTGCCATTTATATACTGTGTTTATAAGACATGCAGAGCGTGTGGGTGAGCAGGAGTTGAGCACTATGGAGTTTTACTGTACAGAAAGAATATTCATATACCTCACGGTTCTGACGTTTCATCAGGATGGGTTATTGGGGCTTGCAGAACTGTGGGTAATTCCTTATTCACCAGTGTAATAACAGCCTGAAACACACCTCAGAATTAAGCAATAACTATCCAGCAAAGAAAGATCGGGAAGAACAGCTCAAAGGAATGGCCTGACCTGCCTGGTCTCCATATCTCCATACTGTAGCACCTGGTTAATAGAGTGCCTCATAGGTGAAGCTGTTATTAATAAGGAATCTCCAGGTTACTGACAGCTTTTGTGTGTTTTGAACACTATTTTGATACCTCTTTTAAAGTGGATATTGAAGATGTTTTCACATCACATTGGCCAAAAAAGAAACCTACCTGGTTTTCAGCAAGTGTACTTTTGACTGGTACTGTACTTGTGCTCTTTTGAGTTCATGTCTTGGCCAGGCTGACAGAAGCCTTTCTTCAGGAGTCCGCTGGGACGTGGAAAACTGCACCAGTGATCTGAAAGGTAAGAAGGATTAAGCCTTGTGATGTGCAGTAATTAAATTCATCGTCTCCCTACATTAAATTTGTGAATTTGCGGAATAGGAATGCATTGATTGTCACCAGCTCCTGTAAAGAGTGCTGTGTATGAGCTACAGCAATGACTTTATTCCTCTTCTCCTTTGCAGGCTGCCTGTAGAGGGTTGGACCAAATGGCAGAATGCTTTGATCAGAGTGAATTCATCATTCACTTATTGGCCCCTGTGATTCTCCTAGTGTCCTTAAGGGACTCCTTGCCCTCTCACATGTAAAACCTTTTTCCTGGCACCAGCTGTCTGCATCTCCATCCATTCCTGTTTTCTCCTGTTCCTTAAAAAGAAGTTTAGAAGTTAAGGAAAATGACACAGAGGTGAAATGGGGGAAGAATGGTGGAAAAAAACCTGACCTAAGGAGACACGAGATGCAGTATCAGAAGATCTTGATGAACGAGGTTCATCAAGCCGGAGAGCCCCGGACTGTGAGGCATATGACCCTGACAGACTTAAAGAATGGACCAGAGATAAGTTTAATGAGGTCTGAATGATTAGCATTGTTTGAAGTGTGCATTATGGATGGATTATAATATCTCGGTTTTTGTCTGTTGATCTTTGTGAACACTTTTTTTTTTTTTTTTTTTTTTTTTTTGAAATACCAAATACACGCATTCTGAGAATTTATGGACATGTTTTGTCATGGTGGTCACAGGATGTACTAACATTTCTGAACGACAGTGAACAGACATGGCAGTGCAGTTCTTTTTTACTAATAATATGAACTAAAACCACACAAAGAACCATGATGTACGGAACAGAAACGATTTCTGGTAATATTTAGATCAAAATGCTGCAAAATAGTAGCAGACACACCTGATGACGTTTTAATCAGGTCCCTTTAAGACTTTAAATATGTGTGATGGCAATTATGTATTGCTATCTGTTATGGCTGTTTAATGAATCTAACTAAAGAATTTTTATTTATTTTTATGTTTTTCCTTGTACTACAATGACTGATAAATGAACGATGAATGATTTTCTAGTAAAAACACTAGTAAGCCTTTATAACAGTAGATACAGCATTCACATTTTTGTTGGGTGTATATCAGTGTGTTGATTTATGAGATGAGGTTATTTTCAGCCAAATTAGATTTTCACCATGTGGATTAAGTAAACATGTGAAATGCACCTAGACTTTTGCTGCACTTAATATCATCCAAAATCACAATAAAAATAACAGATTTTAATGGGTTGAAGTGGAAATCTGTAAAAAGGAGTTGCCAATAAAAATATGAGTGAAAATGCTATGCTGAAACATGTACATATCCACATTATAGACTGTTCAGAGAGCATAAATGACCTGTTTGGATTTTGCCTTAACCCCGTCCAACCATCTTCCTTCCACAAGCGTTTTTTTTTGCATTTTCAAAAGCTTTGGAAGTATTAGGCATGTGTATCTTCTGACCTGTATGGGACGTTTGAAGATGCAGAAGGTGTTGAAATGAATCTAAAGAATCTAAAAAAGTGTTTTTTACCCCCAGGTTATATATCTTTTACTTAGACACTGTTGGAGCCACAGCTTGTGTTATGACCCATATTTCTTGCAGATGTTCCTGTATACAGTCCATGCCACCTGGCTACTTTTTCAGTGTAAGGCTTTTCCTGGGTACATGTTTCTTTCTGCTACTAAGTTCTAGCTTGTCTGCGTTGCACAGTCTGGATCTTGGATATTATCTGCTAGAGTACACCCTCAATGTAGTGCCGAGTGCCTCCTTCTGTGATGTGATTATTATTTATCTTTATATACTTGAGTGAACAAAAAGTCCTGTGTTATTTAGGAGGATCTCATGGCGAGTTGGGTAGTACTTATTTTTTTGAGGATATGTCATCCTAAGGCATGTGGAGGTTTCATTACCTAACGCACAGTTGTTTACTGTGTTTATATGTGAGTTATATGACCTTCTGACCTTTACTGGACACACAAAATAAAGGGGAAATCTCACTCGGTAACAGGACTGACAATGCAGAACATCATAGGGAGACACATCTACTCTTATCTCTTACCAACTACCTCTTCCTTATTCCATGGGGCAGTGCAACAGAACAAACAAAAGGACTGTGCAGATGGAAGTTTGCATGTTGGCATCTTCTCGTCTTGCTTAAGTAGATTTGAGTTTGGTCCTTTTCTGGAATCGTGCAGGAATCTGTTCCAAAACAATATAGGTTGGAGTAACCCAAATCAGTTTTCCTGCCACACCATCGTTCAGCTAATGAAAGGTCTGTAGTGCCTTCATCTCATAATTACACACACAAGTTTCTCAGTGCTACAGGTTCTATGCATACATGCAGAGAAAAGGTGAATTGTAAGCATTGCATGACACTGTTAATAGAACTACGTTTTCCTATACAGTCAACTTGGAGGATCTTCCCATATTTATTCCCAACATTTATTCCATTAGTAGGTAGGAATTAACACCATGTTGCATTTTAAATTATGTTTAGGGGCTCTTCTGCTCTTAAGACACAGAAATGAGAGAGGATTTTACATTATGCTGCACTAAATTCAGTCCTGTGAAATTCAGTGTGTGTGTGTGTGTGTGTGTGTGTGTGTGCGCATATGACGGTAAATGACCTCTGTTTTGGACTGCACTTCCCGCCAGGGTCGTTCAACAACCACAGTTAAGTTATAGAGAGACTTTCATTCTGACTGCTCTTTTTCCAGGGTTATGATGGTGGTTGCTCATCAGTGATGCTAACAGGAAACGGCTCTAATTGGAGTTCTGCTCTGCATTGTGCCTCATAGCCAAGCTAAAAAAGAACTGACAGTGAAACGTGGGGCCAAAAGTACTCTTATAGAGCTACTTAGGTTTAGCTTAACGCTCTCCTTTAGAATAAAAGAGAAAGTCATCAAACTTTTGAAATAGCACTAATGGAATTATGCAGTCACCTTAAAAACCGGAACTTTACAGGAGGATGACACTTTTCTAATTTGCAGTGGAGGTTGATATAACCAGTTCTGTCTGTCATGAATATTCACAAACCTGAAATGCTATCTAGAGCTTTTTCTGACATCCCTGTGGCACTGTTAAGCATAAGCCTGTAGATGTGTTTGAGTCTAAACCTTTGACTGGTACTGTACATAAACTGAGCAAGTTATGTGACATGACAAAACTTCAGAACAGGCTGGTTTTGCAGCTTAGCTTCCATATATGCACCACCTGTACTGGGTGGAGAGCGATATTTTTCCAAACTTGAACAGTATTTACATCAAACTATTAAAATAAAAATGGGCAAAGCAAATGACTTTTCTTTATGATATGGGCCCCTTCACGCACCCCCCAATAGATTATCTACCACCAAAGCAGCAACATGCAGGGCAACTCATACAAAGACTTAAGTTAGAAGTAAGTTAGACCTGTTGACTAAACTTACCTGAGAAACCTGAGCTGCGTTGTAGGCAAGGCCTCAAACTCCATCACACACCAGCCTTTACAATTCCAATTTTATTCTTTTGAAAATATTAAGTGCAAAGTATGCAGCAACAAATATCACAGCACTAGGTGCTGCAGATACCTGCGTTTCCCTTCGAGCTGGCTAAGCTGTATATCTGAGGGGCACTAGCAGGTTACCAAAAGTGCTACTCGCCGAGTGATCCATAAATCTAAATACAGGTCAAAAAACTGTTCTGAAGGACATTAAATGTTGAGCTCAGCTAACCCAGTGGGGCAGTCCTTACTGGGAAGTGCCGTTACACGATTTTAGGGATTACAATACCATTTCAGACAGAACGTATAAAGTGTGTAAAACTGCTATAAAGACTTCACAAAAATGCACATTCAAACTCGGCTAGTAATACTGCATGACTGTGGCAATAATGTAAGACGCTACCTGTAACTGCCATAAACATGCATCTTAATAAGGTTCTATGTGTCTGTATGAAATGCGGAAAAATAAAGTCATTTAGATGAGATTATAACTAAAAGGTTACAAAACACTGCTATTACCCTTATACCAAGTTCAAGTGTCTCAATAAACACCTAAAAGCATGGTTCGGGTAACTCCTCTGCACAGTTTGTAATTTCTTGTTTTGATGCTTTTCCTCTTATTCCAGCTTATTTGAAGTATGTTTATGGCTGCAGCAATATTACATATCCATGCAAAACCATGTTAAATAATTCTACATATGAAACTCGGTTCCTCAGTTTTGCTGAACATGTGTAGTTGAGTTCTGAGGGGGACATTCATTTGTTTTCTCACTGGACAGTGCATTTCCCACATGTTGCCTCATCCTCCTGTTCTTCATTTACTGCAAAATATAGAAAGAAAAAGACAGACCACATTACTCATACAGCTACAGGGTCAGTATGTAGTTATGCAGTACCTAGAGTCCATTCAGAGTTAATACAATTGAACTTTATTTAAATTAATGTTTTATTTAGAATGTATTTAGAGTTTTATTGGAATTTTGTTGTAGTTTCTATAAGTGTAAAGGCATAGATCTTACTTTGCTAAAAAATACTTGTGCTTTTTGACAGATTGTCTTGTATTTCATTTCCCCTTGAGACCCATTTACCGTTGTTGTGGGGTTTTATGCACCAAAAGCAAAAACACATCATTCATTTTTGCTTGACAGTTTTCCAGCTTTTGTCTATCACCTAGAATTAAACAGGTTGTTTTTGTCTCTGTGTTTTAGGGTAGACATATGTAAATAGCCTCTGTTGTGATTGGCTGCCTGGCATTGTGAATGTGTGGACTATGGCTGTAGGCAAAGAGTTAAAATATTCCATTTTTAAAACTTCTGGCCAGTGTATGAAAAAACACCTGGTATTTGGGGGTGGGGGGGTCCCATGTTGAACAGCTAATTCAGCACTGGCTGGCTACTTGCTGAATTTGAATGGCATCCTGGTATATGTATTCTGAGTGCAGGTACAGAGGATCAACTGTGTGAACTACTTTGCAGAAATCTCGAGATAGCTAAGAAAGACTGAAGCTCACCAATTGCAGATAAAGAAGAACCACCGGAATGTGGATTTTAAAACAGTCAAGGGTTTCACTAGGTTCATTAGTGGCCATGGATGCCTGCAGCTGTAATGCAATATGCTGGTTTGCTTACTTTAGACATTAATGTTTTTGTTGAAGTTGCAGGTATGGTTACCTTTTGATCGCCCTTCTATGCAAATTATCTGTAGGTAACAGTGAACCACCTCTCCTGTATCACTTAAATTATCTTTTGCTATCATATGTTTTTTTTTTTTTCTCTCAGCATACAGCATACTTTTTGGACAGCATACAAGCAGTTCCATCTTTTTTTTTGGTTTTACAGATCTTGCCTTGATTTCCACATTACTGACAGTGAAAATTGCAAGCTGGAAGCAATCTTATAACTAACCCTGTTTTTAACCATTAATTGACTTCATTATCAGATCTTCTACCAGCTTCTTAGAAAAGATCACGACTGCTGAGTGTTCGCACAATGTCTGAAGAGTCAAAGAATTTACTATGATCCAGAATTACTCTCAGCTGACAATTCCTGATGACATTACCTAACCTGCCTAACCAGCGCTAACAAGTCCATTAAGGCTGATTCAGTTCATATGTCATTGAGACTTTACAACCGGAAAGGTGTCTAAACATTTGCATGTGCCACAATCAACAAAATAAGGCATTTGGCCATTGTATGCTCAAATTTAAACATATACATAAAGAAGAAATGTGACGATGATACTCACACTTCACAGGTAGAAACGGTCTCCCTTCATTCTGTGCCACCATTTCCTCCACCTTAAGCAGAAGATCAGAGACCTGATCTTGGCTTCTGGCAGCCATTGTGCTGTCTATCACATGATAGTAGTTCAAGCAGTAGGCCATCAGCCTTAGTAGCTGTCCACCATTCCTTTGGATCTGCTCCTCAATTGGTGTTGCACCAAGCCAGTCACCGCAGGAAAACAGCACCATTGTGTGAAAAGAGACCTCCTTGCCAAACATCTCCAGGTGGTTCTCCAGAGCCCGTCTCTTTCTGGAGGTGAGGGTGGAGATGACAGGAATAACCAGTAGGAGGGCATGAGGCCCCGGGTGAAGTAGCCCCGCCCCTCGTTTGATTTCCTTTCTAATGTGAGCAGGTGTTCGGGCAAGGGAAAACCAGTCCCAGCCTGGTGTGTCCACGATCGTGACGCGACGTCCGCTGACGTGAGCCTGGCGGCGGAGGGAGACTTCGGTTCTTCGGCCTGACTCAAACTTGCGCCCACCCAAGATCACGTTCCCTGCAGAACTCTTACCAGCTCCTTGCCAACCCACTAACAGCATCCGCAACTCTGAGAACAAAACAGGGGAGAGAAAAAAACAGAGACCAGAAAAAGATCAGGAGGCAAACAGACAACGAAGAGAGATGTAAGAGACAGAATGTTCATCACACAGCTAGGAAATACAAACATAAGCTCATCAAAGATAGACTGTAAATAAGGGATATCCAAAGGCAGTCCTGGAGGCCTAGCGTTCAGTACAGAAGATTTCATTCCCTGTTTCAATTCATTCATGCACTTTTTGTAGATGCCATACATGAAAAAACACAAACTTTTAAAACACCTAAACAATAAAAGCACATATGATACTTAAAATTAATATTCAGTTGTGAAAATGTACTTAAAGTCTAGTATTATCCAAGGTCAGATCTTACCCCCCTTTAGGCCTCCACCTGAGTAAAAGTACTAACGTCTTTGCCTTCATAAGTTTAGAGAGTAACAGTAGCATGATTTATTATGGCTCTAATATCTTATTATCAATTCTGTAATGAGACTTTTACTTAATAAGTGTAATCCCAGCTCAGCTGCAGAAGAGTAATTTGCACTTTGAACATCTTAAAAAGCCGCAGCAGCGAAGCTTCGCAGTGAGGTGGTTCAGGTCTAGACTTGCCTCCCTTCAGTCCGGACCCGTCTACCCTGAAATGTGGTGCCTTATGAAGCACATTATAAAGTCCACTTTCACAATTACAACAGGTGTCCTCGGGTCCCAAACGAGTACTGAGCAAAACAAAGATCCTTTTTATCCCACGAGTCTGTCCGAACATGTCCCGGTAATTCCTCTTATGATACCTTCTTTTAAGCCTTTGTCTCAGTAGCCATTAAATGAATGCAATTGACACCTGTTTTGCAACTTCTTCAGGTGAACTAGATCTGTAATATTAGTAATATTAGTTTATATATAAAATATATTAGTATTGTTTGGTATATTGTAAATAATATGTAATATATTATATTACATAGTAAAATTTTGTTCTTAATAAAGTTTGCGACCACATTCTCTACAGTAAACACACAACACACCGTTCCACTTTACATGCTGATTTAAACTTCTTGAAGAAAAAAAATTAAATGTGAAAACATCAAATGTGATCTGCGCACATGTTATGGCACATTTATATTTTACGTTTTTTCTGATATTTTGTAAGATCTTGTGCAGAACTGTTTGCCATTTATAAAGGTATTCTGTGAGGAGGATGTGTTAACCGATTTTTAGATAATGGCATTTGACCCAGGGGTGTGATCTTATCAATGTGGATGAAACCAATATTTTTCGGAAATGCTTATGATTCAGAAAAGTTTTCCATTTGTACACACATATGTAGTAACCAGAAAGCTGAAGCTTTTTATCTTTTATATTTTATCTTATCTCAGCAGATATATATATATATATATATATATATATAGGCGAAAATAATAGTTATCATAATAATATATAAGTTGTCCCAGTAATAGATAATATTGTATTATATATTATATATTTTATTTATAGAGTATATTTTACTATTTATAATTAAAATGATAGTCTATAAAGAATTTATATATAGGTATATCATTTATTATAACAATATATATATATATATATATATATATGTATATTGTATATAAGGTATAATATATATATATATTATATATTGGCATATATATATATATATTATAGTTAATTCGATAAGTGTTATAGAGCAAAATGGTTTCGTTTCACTATATCTATTCACAATTTTTAGAGTTAAATTTCTATTCAGCCAATGAAATTGCCACTAGGGGACATGCAGAAAAAAGTCAATTACAAACAGTATGTGTGGCATGTCTATTGCCTCACAGATACAAGACTCATTACTTAAGCATGAGTCTAAATGCTTTTTTGATACTCAGCCCATGTATGTGTGTGTGTGTGGGGAGTGGGGGGGCAGGTTTTTAAATCTATGTCTACAGTGACAGGCTAGCATCACAGACCAAACTGAAATATCTGATGATTATCTCCTAATGAGTCGATACTTGTTTCTTTTGCGTTTGTTATAGACGTACTTGTCTTTAGATGGTCACTGGTTTTAAGGACAGTTCCAGATATGCACTCTAATATCAGCACAGCTCTCAGCAAGTTTAAAAATGGCTCTGGCTAGAGGCACTTCCACTGAAATTACTGTTTATCCCACTAAATGGTAGCAGCAAACAGTTACATCCCTAGAGATAAGCCTTTCAGAGCGAGACAGTCGCTGAACCAGAAAACGTTCACGCAATCTTGTTTTAAGAGCTGGTTCCTGAGCTTTGTTTGAAGCCGCATTCTTGTCAGAATTGTATACGGAATCCCAGCTATTTTACTTTGCAATGCTTTAATTGGATTTTCTTAATTGAAATGCCATAATTACACTGAGGAGTGAAATACATTGCACACTGCACATTACTTGCAAAACACATGCCCAATGAAAAGCAAAATCGCTATTACACTGTTTTCATGCTGCCTGACATTTTTTGTGTTTAAATGTATTTGCCTTACTGAAATGCAGTGAAAACAATCCAGTGAAAACGCGCACAAGACTTGTGCCTTTATAACAATAGAGTTGTACCTTTATTGCATTTGGATTTTTTGCATATGGATTGTATTAATTGTAAATGACGTAACACCAGTTGGTTTTTGTTATGGGCTCTGTGACGGGTCATTTTCTCCATCAAAGGCCATTTCCCTATCGAGAATGCCAGTTCTCAAAAAATAGTAATTTAGTATAGTATAATATAGTAATATGGAAATAAATAAAGTAATATACTTTGCTTGTTCACTACACCTCTTATTACTGCTGTGTTTCAGGATCTGTCTTGATATTTACTGTTGCCCACAGTGCTGACTAGTGGATTTATAACCCCTAGCACAAATAACCTCATTAAACCTGTCCTGGAGAGAACTGGGGAAAGAACTTACCCCGTGGTGGTGATCTAAATAATGGCGAAACCTCTGCATCATCCATCATCCCATCTAGCGTATCTCCTCGGTGGATTTGTACAGGACAGGGAGCTTGAATGCTGTCATTTATCACAAAGAATGAGCCCTCGTTCTCCTGTACCAACTCTTCCAGCTTTTGCATGAGCTCCGTAACCTGCAAAAATGATATGAACTGATCAAATCAAAAATGATTCTTCCACCTGGTCAAAAGTTACTCACTGCCGTCCTCTAAAGGTGTTATTAATAAACCTCAAATAAACAAACATTACTCACTGCCGCCCTCTAAGGATGTTATTAACACACCTCTAATAAACAAACGTTACTCACTGCTGCCCTCTAAGGATGTTATTAACACACCTCTAATCAACAAACGTTACTCACTGCTGCCTTCTAAGGATGTTATTAACACACCGCTAATAAACAAACGTTACTCACTGCTGCCCTCTAAAGGTGTTATTAACACACCTCTAATAAACAAACGTTACTTTACACTGCAAAGAGTGTTATTAACCACCGCTAAGGCTCACTGCCCTCTAAAGATGTTATTAACACACCTTTAATCAACAAACGTTACTCACTGCTGCCCTCTAAGAATGTTATTAACACACCTCTAATCAACAAACGTTACTCACTACCGCCTACTAAGGATGTTATTAACACACCTCTAATCAACAAACGTTACTCACTGCCGCCTTCTAAGGATGTTATTAGCACACCTCTAATCAACAAACGTTACTCACTGCTGCCTTCTAAGGATGTTATTAACACACCTCTAATCAACAAACGTTACTCACTGCCGCCCTCTAAAGATGTTATTAACACACCGCTAATAAACAGACGTTACTCACTGCTGCCCTCTGAAGGTGTTATTAACACACCTCTAATAAACAAACGTTACTCACTGCTGCCCTCTAAATATGTTATTAACACACCGCTAATCAACAAACATTATTCACTGCTGCCCTCTAAAGATGTTATTAACACACCTCTAATCAACAAACGTTACTCACTGCCGCCCTCTAAAGGTGTTATTAACACACCTCTAATAAACAAACATTACTCACTGCCGCCCTCTAAAGGTGTTATTAACACACCTCTAATCAACAAACGTTACTCGCTGCTGCCCTCTAAAGGTGTTATTAATAAACCTCAAATAAACAAACATTACTCACTGCCGCCCTCTAAGTATGTTATTAACACACCTCTAATCAACAAACGTTACTCACTGCTGCCCTCTAAAGGTGTTATTAACACACCTCTAATAAATAAACGTTACTCACTGCTGCCCTCTAAAGGTGTTATTAATAAACCTCAAATAAACAAACATTACTCACTGCCGCCCTCTAAAGGTGTTATGTTTTAGCACCATGTCATAGATTCATCACATTCTGCCTATTTACATGTATTTCCCTCTGCCCTGTGAATGTAAAAACACCAGTTCACATTTCCCTTTATTGTGCAAAAGCTAACTCTCATGTGCAAATCTCACTTCTTCTTGTCCATTAACATCTATATCATTGAACATCCACATGCCGGCACTGACATTTATACCAGTTCATTTCCCACCCCTACTAACCTGCATGTTGTTCTCAGGGCAGGTATTATCCAGAGCATGGTACCTGTTGCCACACCTTTCCACCAGCCTCTGAAGGGCTGTTCCTCCTTCTGCAATAAACTCTTCCACGCCATTGCCCCACAGCCGATCTGCCCCAGTAAACAGTACAATAGAGTACCTCCATACATGCATACCAGCGCTTTCGAGTCGCTCCAGCAAGCCTTGTCTGTGCTGTTCAGTGAAGGGCACTCCGATGGGCACCACCAGCAACAAAGCATGGACACCTGGATAGCACAAGTGTCTGATATGAGCAGATGTGGAGCTTTGTCCATCTAGTCTCTCTGCTACTAAGTCCCCACTCTCCAAGCTCCATCCCGGAGTGTCCACCAGCAGAAGCTGCATGCCGTCAAGTGTCTTTGTACAAAGAGAGGCTTCTTTTGTGGGCTGCCTGGCAGCAAGCTCCTCTTGGCCAGAGATAGTGATGCATGATGAGGTCTTGCCAGAGCCTCGGTAACCCAGCAGTAGGACATGCCTCTTCAGCAAACAGGGTGACTCTCCTTAGTGTGAGAAAGAAAGGAGGGGGTGACAGGAGCAGACGCTGAATAGACTTTTAGGGGACTTAGACATGCAGAGGGCAAAGTCCAGTAGAGTCAAAAAGAAGGATGTATTCAAATCAGATTGTTCTAAAAACTCTCTGTTAAACCTATACAAAGGGCTGATTTCGACAAAAGGAGAAAGTCAGAAGTGTGAATTGTAAACTCAGACGGAACCCTCAACAACAACACAACGTAAATCAAAGTTCTGATTTACACTTTCAGTTTAGGATGATTTGCTTCAACCAGCAATGAGGCACCACACAGCACACCTGCTACATACAGGTTTGAAACAGTGTCCAGAGTGCATAGCAAATTGCCATTGTGGAATTAAAGTTGTCTGGGATCTTCTGAAGCTGGCTTCCTGTTTGACAGCTATTTCCAGATTTTATGTTCTACCTTACATGGCAGTTTTTAGCACAGGCACCGCCAGTGCCCGAGCTTTAGGCAGAGCTAGTGCCTGAGCAAACTTAAGGTGGAATGGGACGCTTGATTAAGAAGCAAACAGTAGGCCACCTTTAACCATACCATGTACACAGCCTGCTTCAACATCCCGTTTCTACACAGCCTGCTGACGCCGGTACAAGCTGGAGCAGTTAGGATGGAATTGGACATCATCTTCAGAAGCTGCTGAATAGGCAGCCAATTTCAGCTTTGTCTGAAGAGGAATATCATCCATGCCTGCTGACAGTTCATCAGAACCGGTATGAAAAGTGCTCATCACTTTCGCAGCCTGAACTGGTAGAGTTCTGCATGTACAGTCCGCCATTGCTGTTGATCTGTTTGCGTCCGCTTAGCTGGATCTATTTATGCTGGGATATGGTCTATGTAAATTTTGGAGGAGTCATTTTGGGTGGAATCATGACTGTTACCTAACAGTCCAGGATTTTTACTGTCTTGTTTTACAAGCTCGGGATTTGTATTTAAAGTAAGGAGACAACAGTGTTGGAGTTCATATGATATGGTTTTCCATTCTACCTCTAAAGAGTCCAGTACAACACCAATGTTAAACTTATGTTCCGGTTTGACAGCTATTTCCAGATTTTATGTTTTACCTTACATGGCAATTTTTAGCACAGGCACCGCCAGAGCCCGAGCTTTAGGCACAGCTAGTGCCTGAGCAAACTTAAGGTGGAATGGGACGCTTGATTAAGAAGCAAACAGTGGGCCACCTTTAACCATACCTGTAGACAGTTCCTTGAAAAGGAGATGAAAGGTGCTGACATCCTACACAGTCTGCTTCAACATCCCGTTTCTACACAGCCTGCTGACGCCGGTACAAGCTGGAGCAGTTAAGATGGAATTGGACATCATCTTCAGAAGCTGCTGAATAGGCAGCCAATTTCAGCTTTGTCTGAAGAGGAATATCATCCATGCCTGCTGACAGTTCATCAGAACCGGTATGAAAAGTGCTCATCACTTTCGCAGCCTGAACTGGTAGATTTCTCCATGTACAGTCCGCCATTGCTGTTAATCTGTTCTGTTTGCATCCGCTTAGCTGGATCTATTTATGCTGGGTCTATTTATGCTGGGATATGGTCTATGTAAAATTTGGAGGAGTCATTTTGGGTGGAATCATGACTGTTACCTAACAGTCCAAGATTTTTACTGTCTTGTTTTACAAGCTCGGGATTTGTATTTGAAGTAGGAGACAACAGTGTTGGGGTTCATATGATATGGTTTTCCATTCTACCTCTAAAGAGTCCAGTACAACACCAATGTTAAACTTATGTCCACTATTATCAGTTTGACTGAACTCCACAGAAACTTAAAAAAATGGATTCCACTTACAACATAAAAGCCTGTACTCATTACAGTACAAACAGAAATGGTCTAGTTAGCCTCTCTCAAAGTTTGTGTTACTCTGCACAACAACTAGGTATTCAGCATTCAGTTCTGGCCACCATGGCACAAGGGTGAAAGCAGAACCTTGCAGTCCTGCGGTGGACAGTGATGAATATCAGAGTTTTATTCTGATTTAGGATCTCTCATATGGATCTCGGTCACCGTGTGGTAAAGGAGCCCAAATGAAAGCAGCGTGCCCTCTCCGAGATATGATGTACGAAGCTGAGACAGAGAAATGTATTGAGTGCCCTCTGTATGCGTGTCTGACAGACACCCACTCTCAAGGATGCAGCAAAGCAAGGTAATGTTTATGTAGCCACTCACCAGTGCTCGAGCTGGAGGAAACCGTGGCCATCTTGTGTCGGGTTGCAGCTTCTCTCAGTCTTCCCCCTCCTGCTTCTCTTTTTCTGTTGTTTCTGTTTCTATCCTTCTGCCTCTGCCTCTCCCCCTCCTCTTCTCCTTCTCTTCTCTTCTGCTCTTCCTGTGTGCACGGCGCAGCAGATGAAGTCGAAGCAGCATACCCTCCGCCCACTCTGTAGGTTTCAGGAAGTGCAGGAAATCACATGCTGCAGCCAAAAAATAAAGTAATGAAATAAATCAGCGGAGTGAAACTGACCTGAGGGCGCAGGGCAGGGCTCCCAATCATGCCACAAATATGCAGAGTATCCTCCGTTACACAAATCTGAGGGAGCTGGATGTGGAATCAGATTTGCACATGTAACAATTCACTTTCCACTAGTAAAAAAATCTTTTTGACAGTATGAGAATTTTAATTTAAATATGTCAAAAAGTATTTGTACAAAATACTATATGTATATGTACTTTCAGAAATAGAATTATTCATTGACACCATTAAAAAATTCAGAACTTTCATCCAAAATGCTGACATTTTTTATGTTTCCATGTCAAATGTATTTTTTTAACTATTAGGATTTTTACTTATTCACGTAGGAATATAAAATGTAAAACATCAGCTGCAAGTGTAAAATGTATCTACATTTTATCTACCTATACTGGGATGTAATCACATCTACCCATGGTAGGGTCTTCTGTATATTGAACCTGCTGTTTCATTCATTATGGCATAAAAGTGAAAACATCTAACTATCCAATATCACATAGGGAATTATACATTGGCCACTGAACAAAATTATATATTTTAGATCATAAAAAGGAACACACTTTAACTTGATATCAGCTTTATGATGAACCAAGGATGTTTTTCTAGGAGGTCTGAAGAGGTTCCACATATGTTAAGCAGTGGTTGCCTGCTGGGAACTGTTTTGGCAGCATTCCAAAAAGAAAATAATGGCTCCACTTTTAAGCACATGTCTTTACATCAAAGAATATGATTGTTTCAGTGTTCGGTTGTGTCTAAACCCTTTACTATAGTGCACATACATAAGGTAGCAGATTAAGAGTCTTTGACTTCATCATTGACTTTTGTACGCCTACAAATATTGTGGTTTTTGTTAAAGTAGTGTCTCTCAGTATGGCATCGGGCCAGTATGCCAAAGGTCTCCGCATGGAGTTGTAGAGGTTCCTAATGGTGTCCAGTGATAGTCCATCCCTTGCAAATTGAATATTCTCACACAGTTCCTGCATATTATACGGTAGGGGTGGAGGTGGAGTGACACCAGGCCGTTGTTTGACAACAAACTGTTTATCTTGGCGCTGACCACAGTGCCTCCACACTTGGTCATCTCCACCAAGACAAAATCTGAATTCCTCACTGAAGATGACTTGCTGCCATTCTGAATTACTCCATGACAGTCTGACACGACACCTTTGCCGTCTTTGGCGATGTTGATGCGGTGTTCAAGGTAGTTATCATAAAGGTCTGCATGCATGTACTGTGCAGCCAACTGCCAGTGGTGCTGGCTCTAACAGGCTGACTCATGGAAGGCATCACTGCTCACTAGAAGTCCAAAATCATGGCTGTTGGGTCAGCCAGGTTCAGGGATAATACTTGTCCTTGCTTATATCACATGCATGGCAGAGCATAAAATCTGAATAATTATTATGAATTTGAAATAAAATAAATAAATAAATAAATAAATAAATAAACATTTTTCAGCCATTATACTCAGGGGTGCGTTATCCAGTCAACTATATATGCACACTCACTTTAATCCATTACTGATAAGGCATTGGCTAAGCTATGGTTCTTTATAGCCATATAACATGTTGATATACACTTTTTCAGGTACAGGTACATTTTCTTTTTTAAATATAATGAGCTCTGAACACTGTACAACACTGATAATATTTAACCTATGAATATGCCCATAATTGATACCAGAACCTTAAACAATGTATAAAAAGGAAAAGAGGAAAACATGTCCCGTACCATCATAGCTCACTGATTTTGCCCTGAAGAAATAAAAGGAAGTGGTTTGGAATGTTAAAGACTGCACATGCTGATTGAAACTATTTGGAAGGCTTTCCAGAAACAACCTTTCACTCTCATCAAATGCAAGTAGGTAACCTTTTATAAATGTCAGTGGAACTTTGATTGGAGCCAGATTTTGTAATCAGTTGAGTCCAATATATACAGTGTGGTGTGTAAACAAGCTGCAGGTTATAAGAAAAGCATATCTTCATCGCCAGGGAAGTGATAGCTGAGTATTGCAGAGCTAACTTGTTTCTAAAGGTCGCAGGAACTTTGTTAATGCACATGGCTTTACAGACACCGTAAGAGTTCCAGGACACTTTAAGGAAAAGCTGGTTCTGCTTTAAATGAGCTAAAACTGGACTATCATTAGATCTTCCAGCAGTGTAATGTCTCAAAAGGTTTTTCCATATTTCCATGAAAGTGGTGTACTGACCACAGGCATCCCAGGGCCTTGACCTAAACCTCACTGCACATGAAAATCTGTGAACCGAGGCAGAGTCCATCAAGTCTAAGTAATTTAACGTCTGGATGAATTATCGGTGTCCATGCACCTCATCAATGTTATTGGCAAAGGATGAGCGTGGAAGGAGATAAGTAAGCAGATGTACCGGTTACTTGCACATAACACTGCAAATACATTATTAAAATACATATTTCTTACATACATATTTGCTTATTTCTTTGTTATGTATACATTTATTTATTTGATTGTTTGTTCATTCATGTACTTCTGTATGCTGTTACACAACCTGCTGTGCAGAACATCTACGCAATGTATTGTCTAAATGACCACATAAGTTTTAGTTTTTTACATATTCAGAAAAATGCTTCTTAATAAATAAATATACCAATATAATAAAAAGATTCTGCCACGCTTCCGGGTTTTCCTTCCGCTTCCGAGCTCTCAAACTCCATTTCCCAGAGTTCTCTTCCCAATGACGTCACTGGCACATATTCCGAATTCTCCAGTCACACCTCATTCTCTTGTTCCTCACTGCCTGAGTACTGATTACACACACCTGCTCCTTATTTCACCGCTAGCATTTAAACCCCTCAGCCATACATACACCTTACGAAGTATTCTGAACGTTAATCTTCTGTTCTCTCCGGTGTACTTCCGACTTCTCTTTGTTTATTTGTTTTTCTCTCTCATTGGATTCTTCTTTTGATTTTGCTTACCTTTTTATTTTCACGCTCTGGTTTTGATCTCTGGTGTACTCTCTTGGATTCCCCTTTGGTTTTGTTTACCTGGTATATTGAATCTTTGGTTCTCGAGCCCTGCTTGTCTCTCTGTTTATGTCTCAGCCTCATCCTTTTGTAATGTTTGTCCGATTCTTACTGTTCACCTTGATTATCGATTTGTTTAATAAAGCCATTTTACTTTTAGCTCTGCAGGTGTTGAACTACGTTTGTCTAGTCTGAAGTTTTTTTTCTAAAACTGAAAAATGAAAACGCTTACTTTGTACTTGAAATCGCAACAACTAAATATAACCTAAGAAGCAGGTTAGTATTTGTATTTAGTATTAGCTTTCAATTTTAGTAGATTTGTTTTTAGTAGATCCCTGCTTTCATTTTGTCCAAGAAATCAGCAGGGATATTTTTCCATGCTTCTTTTCAGATTCAAAGTCCAGAAATTGATTGCATATTCACTCATTTGTTCGTCATCTAAACCGTATGTCCTTCTGGTTGCAGTGGGGTGCTGGAACCTGTCCTAGAAAACAGGAAAGGCAGGAAACAGGCCCTGGATAGGGACTCAGTCAGTTGCAAATTCAGGTGATTCCAATCACACATTTTTAGATCCATCAGTGCATACAACTTTTCTCCATATCTCAAACGTCCAGTTTTGATGTCTAAATCTACTATTTTGTCTATTTTTCAGTAATGGGGTCACATTTTTCACTCATTTTGAGAACAGCTTTTTGAGAACAGACTTTGGTGTTAGAGAAAGGATGTAGTAGTGGGTGATGGTGGGGGGCTGTGTGTTCTATTTGCATCCTAGTTGCACGTTGGTCCTATTTCCACAGTAGTTCTACTTTATATCGTCGCTGTCCAAAGAAAAACAGGTATCTCCAAAATGAGAACTTTACAGGAGAGGCCAAAAACCTCATTTGATTTGAATGGGAGTCAATGGAACCAGACGTCTTTCCAAACAGTTTTGGGCCATTTCTGTTGGTCCATTCTTCATGGAATTTCCACACAGTGTAAATAGCAGCTCATGTGATCAAATGAGGCATAAAAGTAAAAATCAACAAAAATGGAGATACATGTTTTTCTTTGGACAGCAACGATATGCACACTACTGTTCCAGAGCCATTTCTGTTACCAGTTGAATGGCATGTAACAAAATAATTTCACACAGACCACAAACGCAAAGCAGTGAAAGCTGAACTGTGTTTCTACTTTAAACTGACCGCTATAAAAGATAACACTATGCTGGAGTTACTGTGTCCTTAGTAGTACTTACAGCAAAGTAAACTACAGTAAAATAATATTTTACATATTATTTTAAAATATTAGAATGTTTTACTGGTTAAAAAAAAATAGATGTCCGAGTAAGACGTCTCTGTCCATTCACAGGGGTTATCCGCTTGTTAAACCATTCAGTATCAACTTTCCCGTCTAATCCAAGCTTTCAGTGCACCAACCAAGACTCCTGTCACTTGACTAGACCTGAGTCCACAAAAACCGTACTCAGTTAGTACTGAGATGCTTTACTAATATAAATCAAATCACTTTATGGTAATTTGTTACACCCCTACTGACAACGATAGCAACTGCTGCATGACCACAGGGCACTTTTCACTACTCCCCAATGAACTTTTTTTGCGCTGACAAAGCTTTTTTGTAGGATGACGTTGCATCCCGATCATGAATGGCATCCTACAGAACTTCTGTCTGCAATATTGACAGGAGTGTTGCGAGGCACTTTGGATAGGTCAGGTGCAATGTGTAGTAGTATGCTAGAAGATAGAGCACACCTGTGTCAATGTTTTTTTTTGGAAAGGTTGTTACAGGTGTAGACCCAATGGGGCATGCAGGAACCAAGTAGGTAGTACAGAAAGTGTGCCCACGTCGTAATAATTCTGCTGGCTGTGGTACGGTGAATACCAAAACGGTGAGCAAGACCCCTGAGAGGCAAGCCCACAGTTCAAACCAGCCCTCCTGGCACTTTTCAGAATCCTGTGTGTGGAGTGTTTGCAGGCAGAAACACCTTGTTCATGAGAACTGACCTAACTGTAGCTGCAATATTTTGTAAATTGTGTTGCAGATATGACTGCCCGATTGGATACTTGCATAAATGAGCACATTCATGCATGTATCGCTGATTTCACGAATTAGCTCATCTCAACAAGCTCACCAGTTATAAAGCATGATACAAATAGAAAGCTGTATAGATATCCCAGCTGTGTAATTATTTATTTTTTTAATACATTTTATACATTTTGAGATTCTGAATACACAACTTACTGTTGCTCTTAGATGAGTTGGTTCACTGCTGTTGGCAGAGGCGGCATTGGAACTGGTGATCCGCACCATCCAAGTTTTCACAGCAGGCTCCACCAGTTGCCAAAAGGCTTGGAAATGCTTGTATGATGCAAATCTAAGAATGAAATGATAATCACTTTAGACTTAATAGTATTGTAGTTAACTGTACATTGCTGAGACTGACACACAAAAAAACATGGACCAGCCTTGTGTAAAAAACGAATGTCTTCGTCTGATCCATTGCAGCCCAAAACGGGACTGCAGTAGTGAAGCTTCAAGCTGATGTTGTAGCTCTTGTCTTTTTCTCTTCAGTGCTTCGTTCTCGTTTGCCAAAGCATCTGCCATTGCTGAGGTCGTCGGAGTAACGCTGTAATCATGATCAGGCGCTATCTGCACTTTCATCTCTTGGTCGGTGTCAGACGCTGCCAACACCGGGGAAGGGCATCTCGACCAACGTTGCCAAACATTAAGCCTTGGTGCGGGCACGCTGTAATCGTTCCAGGCAAACAGACAGGGCACCGCGAGTTTTCTCTTTCCCACGGCCGTCACAACAAAGTCGCCTGTGTTGAAATGCCTACTACAGACGCGAGTACTTTGAAGGGGGCTGAAGTTGTCCCTAGGAATCTGTGCAAGCCACCGAGCCCGCACCTCAGGATTTACTGGAAACCTATGAAAGCTAATCTCCGAGTTGTACCTTGAAGAATCAGCACACAGAGGCACACAGAAATGTAGAGACGTCTTCTTCTCTTGACGTTGATACGTCTGTCGTTTCTCCTTTATCTTAAAAACACTGATGATTGCTATTGCTTTCCACAGATTTGCTCAATTCTCCTCACAACTACTACAACCGGAAACAGTGATGCATACCAGCCATAAACCGGAAATTAAGAGACGCCATCTTGTGCACACAGCGAATTTAGTCTGTACAAATACTCCTCTCTCCCACTGACCTGTTGCAACGTACTGCCACCTTGTGCATACTAAGTGGTTTCTGCCTGTTGTTACTCTTGTTTGACTTTCTGGTTTACTCTTTTGTCTTCTCCCTTTGGATACTGTTGCTGGTCTGATTGTTGGCAGAATATTCGCTTGAATTCCGTTCTATGGCTGCCGGTAGCGCCTGGAATGAACCGGCTTTGCTTACGGTTTATCGTAATGGTCTTAACCAAAACATTCTCACGGAATTAGCTTGTGGAGATGATGGCCTGTCCATGGATGAACTAATAACTCTTGCCATTCGAATTGATCACTTGAAACATACAGGTGCTGTTCATAAAATTAGAATATCATGGAAAAAGTTGATTTATTTTAGTAATTCCATTCCAAAAGTGAAACTTGTATATTATATTTATTCTTTACACACAGATTGATATATTTCAAGTGTTTATTTCTTTTAATTTTGATGATAACTGACAACTAATGAAAACCCCAAATTCAGTATCTCAGAAAATTACAATCTTACTTTCAGATAGCTAGCTCACAAAAGCTTACAAGGACATTTGATACAAGTGAGCTAGCGTTAGGTTAACTAACTAGTTAGCTAGCTAGCTAGCTTCACAGTTAACGGTACACATTCACAAAACCCATTAGCTAACTAAGCTAGGTCAGCTAACTATCTTAGCTAATCTAGCTGGCTGAGCAACGCTAGCACCTAAACTGAATGCATTTTGTTCACCGCAAATACAAAAATAATGCTACTTAACTATTAAAGTAACGATGCTTTTTGATTACCTCATACAATATTAACTCGGTAGTGTTTAAACATGCTGTACCTTTGAGCTGTATTCTCCAAACACGTCCGTTAACTGACGTTCCCGCTTTTTCGAGGGAAGAAGGGCTGTACTCGATCCGTAGCGCTACGTCCGTTTTTTGATGTAGCATTTAGTCAGCACTAGAGAGACACGAACTCACTCAAACAGGCATACCAGGTTGTGTTGTTACTGGTGCTGACTGCTCGACCACGGAAAATGCCCGAGGTCACGCCGCTCCAGCTCGTGATGGCGCTCCGCCAGCTTCTACTGGGAGCGCAGCACTTGCAACCCGGGTCGGACAGGATGCAGCACTATGTGAATCTACAAGTTATCAACAAAGTTTGTTACGTAGCACACTACTCGTGCCCCTGATGTGTTAATAACCCCTTCTCCCGTAAGTTCCAGCTGTCTGTACCAGTCTGCCCTTTTCCTAATAAGTCGATTCTTCAATTAGTGGTTGTTCACTCGACCAGTGACTGAACGTTGACATGTTTGGAATCGACTCCTTGTTCTTTCAGAGAGCTCTAACTGCACTATTCAGTATATATTCAAATCCCACCTGGGTACTCATGTAATGGTTAATATGTTAATATCGAACAAATGTGTTATTCATTAAATAATACAGATGCTTGGTTTTATCTCTAGCTGGGGGAACGTGCTATACAAGAAGAGCCTGGTGTGAATCTGCTTAGGGAAACGTGCCACTGCCTGTGTGCTGTCTGCTAGAGAGACACACCGTTTATCACAGGTAAGAGACAATAGTGAAAGAAGAAAATAACTGGCCTAAAAGTTCATGTTATACTGAATATACTGTACATACACACCGCAACTGGCTCCTGTCAGTCAGTCAGGGTTAATGTGCTATAATTATGCAATAATAAATGTGAAAATGTGTGCTTAAGCTATTACGTAAATTGAATTAATTGTTGCTGAGAAATTGAAAGCTACCAACCATACTATTTTTCTAAACCAACTAAATTACATTGTGTATATAATGTCAAGCATTACATATACATAATGAGTTAAATTATGGGCTGACTGATCCAGATACTGCACAATTTGAATAATGTGAGATGGTGTTAATGAATAAGACCTTTTTGCTTCTCCCCCCAGAGTGCAGTCAATGATATTGTAGCTGGAGTGCAGCACTACCAAGCTTCATCGCTGGAAAGGTTGTATTTCAGAGACATTCAGAAGTTACAGATCAGCTGCTTAGTGAGTCAATGGACATTTTTAATCATTTTGAAGACCCATTTTGTAACAATAGTAATTGTTGTCACACGGATGCTTTTGAGGGAGACTCCGGAAATGGGGAACCGGGAGTGTGATGCACTGTAAAGACAAGCGTGCGGGAGTTATCTAATGAAGTGGTACCCAGTTGGGCTGTAGTTGTCATCAGTATATTTAAGCAGAACATGTCCATTGCCACTGGGTTTCCACTACATATATGCAAGACTCGACTGTCAAGGAGCTGTTTGGGGTAGTTGAAGCACAAGAAATTGAAATTGCCCATTCTGCATGCTATAAAGGTTATATAGTTTTTCAGAGGATTAGAGGATTAGAGGATTTTGAAATGGTGAACTAGCAGATTAAGCTATATGCTGGCTTAATCTGCTAAATATTTCCATTACATACTGGTTTATTTGCATGTATCTTATTAGTATTGTTTGAGCTGACTGCAGTGATCTGGGCTAGCCAGAGTTCAGAGTGCAGGTTATTCAGATTAACACCTAAACTGAGTCCTGACCTTAGACCCCACTGATAATGTCATCACTGAACCCTCATCACCAGTGAAGAAATCTGCTGATGGAGTGTAGCAGTGTAATCTCATCTAAACTGGCATGTTCGAACCATATTGTGCTTTCCAAAGATGAACTAGTAGCTTACTTTGGCCAAGTGCCTGATAAAGTACAGCAGGAACACACCTACAGGGGAACGGAGAAATTTACATCAAGCTGACAAGCTAATTTTGGAGGGAGAATGCAAAATTCAAAATAATTTTAAAAAATCATCAGTCATCAATCAAAAAAAGTCAGAGACAGGTCGAGGTCGAAACCAGGGTAAACGGGTAGCAAGGTATACAAGTTGAAAGGGCTAGACAAGTGAAGGAACGAATCAATGAAAGAGAGGTCGAGAGCCAGAGAGAGATCAAACGGGGTAATTATTGACAGCTGTTAGAACTTGGGAGACAGAGAGCGGAGCTGATTACTCGACTGGGAACCTGTGGGTGTGATGTCCTCATGCAATGCCCTCTGGGAAGTTGAGTCCGGAGAAGTGGAGGAGCCGGGGAAACCCAGAGGCGTGACATCATTTAACTCCTTTTGTAATGAGACCTGCACTGTCAAGTACTGACAACTTCCACAATATATTCAGTAATCTACTTTATTGTGCCATAGTTTAACATGATGTGGTTAACAATGGGATATGGTGTGGTGATTATGGAAATATAGCACCTGTTTGCAGTTAAGAACTAGGGCAGCAACTTCCTTACCTTCAGCAACATGGCTGATACCCTGAAACTACAGTATAACACTGCTGACTGAATGCAAATGCTGAAGCTGCAGTAAGGCTGTGGGCCTCAGGTCAATGATGTTAAACCAAATGTTTGTGTCTAAAGTGACAACAACTTCCCCAAGTTATCCAGTTACTCTCATGGGTTTCCAACGATTTTGCCAGTGTGACTTTGGCGTGACTCTTTACATGCAATTAATATGCTGTTTCACACATTTTCAAGTCCAAAACTGAAATGCAACATCAAGAAGGGAAGCAGGACGTTTTCTAGAATATTATGTTTTGCTGTGTATTGAGAACCTTAAATTCATACATGTGTTTTGTTTTTGTGTGAATAGGAGAATCTCTCTGCCTGAGTCCTTCCTCACAGCCGACATCATCCTCAGCACTCTGCAGAACATTACTGAGGGTCTAGTGGTCTACCCTAAAGTAGGGATTTGTGCTTGTTTGCACTCCAGAGAGGATTATTAACCATTTCCTGATTATCAACCATGGTCTTCCCTTGTTTCCTCATCTGCTCCTCTCCTTTTCACTCTGTTTCCTCTGTTTGGTTTTCTCTGCAGGTGATAGAGAGGCATATTCGTCATGAGCTGCCCTTCATGGCCACAGAGAACATCATCATTTTTTCCATGCTTCTTATGAACTTTAATGATTGCTTATTCATTCATTTATTCATCATCTAAACCCTTTGTCCATCTGGGCTCCAGCACTCATTAGGTGTAAGGCAGTAAACACCCTCGACACCCCAGTCAGTTACAAATTCAGGTGATTCCAATTACATAGTTAGACTCATCAGTGCATTAAACCTTTCTCCACATCTTTAACATCCAGTTTTAAAGTCCAAATATTCAACTATTTTGTCTTTTTCTCAGTACACATTCACATTCCTTACTGGGAGGATATATATATATTTTTTAAATCTGATTCTTCTACCGTATCTCATGTTCTTAGGTGTAAGGTTGTAAGGTGGCTAATGTTTGCATAGTGGGACTCCTTTTAAGAACAGATTTCGTTGAGCATATGGATGTAAGTTTTGTGGAGTGGATAGTGGGGGGTGGGGGTGGGGGTGGGGGTGGGGGGATTGGGGGACTGTGTGTTTTATTTATTTTAATTATTATTATTATTATTATTAATTAATTAATTATATATTTTTAAATAAATGCATCTTTAAATCCTAGTTGCTACTTGATATGCACACTACTGTTCTAGAGCCATTTCTGTAACCAGTTTAATGGCATTTAACAAAAATATTTTCTTTCTCTTTCTCAAGCATTTCACAAAAGCTACATGTTCATCACTTGAACATTTTTAATGCACTTTCTGTTTTTCTACTGTAAACGTGAAACAGGATGCGTTTGTTCCTTATACATCTCTTTTGGTCATCAAAATGTCTCAAAATTTGCGAAAGCAGTGTTATGTAGAAAGTAATAAGGAAGGCTAGTGTGAATGGCTTTTATTTACATCTACATTACTAGTCTAAGAGCCGAGAAGCTGAGGTGAGTAGATCGTTGTGAGGAGAATGTAACAGAAGAGCCAAGAACACCAAACAACAGCAATACGACATCACTAAATAAAACTCATTCCTTTAAACGAGCAATACTAGTCTGCCTCTGGGTAAAGGTGACCAAATACACTGCCTGGCCAAAATAAAGGTCTCACACACTAATAATTCGCTGGAACACCTTTAAATTTAATCAATGCACACATTCACTGTGGGATCATTTCCACAAGCTTCTGCAGTGCCACAACATTTCTTTCTGTCCACAGTTGCATTAATTTTCCCACAAAGTCTCGTATTAATGATGGGAGATTTGGGCCACTAGTCAGAGTCTTTTCTAGCACATCCCAAAGATTCTCAATGGGGTTCAGGTCTGGACTCTGTGGTGGTCTATCCATTTGTGAAAATGATGTCTCATGCTCCCTGAATCACTTTTTCAGAATTTGGGCCCAGTGAATCCTGGCATTGTCATTTTGGAATATGCCCATACTATCGGGGAAGAAAAGATCCATTGATGGAATAACCAGGTGGTTCAGTATATTCAGGTAGTCAGCTGACCTCATTTATTGGGCACATAACGTTGCTGAACCTAGACCTGACCAACTGCAGCAACCCCAGATCATAGTACTGGTTTGTATAGCATGCAATAGGCATGATGAGTGCATCACTTTAGCCGCCTCTCCTCTAACCCTAATGCGCCCATGACTCTGGAACAGGGTAAATCAGGACTCATCAGACCACATGACCTTCTACCATTGCTCCAGAGTCCAAGCTCTATGCTCCCTAACAAATTGAAGCCGTTTTTGTTGGTTAGCCTCACTGGCTATGGAGGACCGGATCTGCCAAAATTAAAAATAAATAAATAAATAAATAAAAGACTAAATAAAAATAAATTTAAATAAAAATAACTAGATTTTGTATATATTGCTTGCTTTGATTGTATTTATACGCTTATTTCCTACCATTTTATTTATTCTTGTACTGTTTATTAATGTTTTATTAATGTCTCCCTTCATTTTTATATATTTTCTGCATATCGTCGCTGTCCAAAGAAAAACAAGTATCTCCAAAATGGCGACTTTACAGGAGAGCCCAAAAACCATATTGAATTTAAATGGAAGTCAATGGAACCAGACGTCTTTCCAAACAGTTTTGGGCCATTTCTGTTGGTCCATTTATCATGAGGTTCTCGCTCAGTGTAAACAGCAGCTGGTGGATTCAAATGATGCATAAATGTAAATATGGACAAAAGTGGAGATACATGTTTTTCATTGGACGATATATTATTTAAACATGGCAATTTTAAAATCTATTTATTTAATACATATTATTGTTACATAAAATAATTTAATTATACATTTAATTATTATTATTATTTTAATTTATTTATTTATTTATTCTGTTTTTCTTCTTTCATATGAGGAGGCGTGTTTTTTTTTTTATATGTTCAGGCTTAGCAATCAAGTGCAGAACGACAGGAGTTGATTTCGAGCAGAGCTATGTAGCTTGGCTATGCGTTTGGGTGTAAGACTCCGAGAGGACAAATATCGGGGCGCAGGTCGGTGTCGGATCTGCTCAGAGAGGCAGCTTCCAGGTGTTGCATGATCTGAATTTAGCAGGGAAAGACGATGAACTACCTCCTCCAAATTTGTGAACGCTATGGGGTCGATCTCTGTATCAGAAGATGTAGCAAAATGGAACAAACTGTCAGCCACAGCCTCCACCCGAAAGAGTAAATAATCTGCACCTGCATTTTCAGCAGGGTCAGCTAAGAGTCTCAGGTCTCTTGCTACCTGTTGCCTGTAAGGAGACATTAGTGCACCGTGGTGTTCATAGTTACTGCTGATGGAGTAAGACAATCGATCTACGGAATCTGCTGTCGATCAACCAATAGGAATGTTAAGACACACTGACGTCATGGATTGACAGCCCCTTTATTACCATAAGGGTAAGGAAAAACCAAAATAAATAAATAAATGAATTTATCAATAAATAATTAGGTAAATACATTAATTTAAAATAAAAATGTTCATTAAGTAACACAAATAACAAAATAACACATTACAAAAAAAACACATTACACATTTATTTAAGTTTTTTATTTATTTACTTATTTCTATGCTTATTTATTTATTTTTAGATTTACCTTTATTATTTATTTACCATTTTAATTTAAGTATTAGTGTTTTATTTTTTTATTATTATTTTTTTTATTTTGGCAGATTTGGTCCTCCATAACTGGCGAGTGGTTTCTTAAGGCTACACATCTGTGACACATCCGTGAGTTCCCTTCACACTGTGGAAATGCTCTTTCACTATTAAACATAGCCCTGAGTTCTTCTGGTGTTTTTCTGTCATTTGATTTTACCAAACGTTTACCAAGATTTTTTTCCAACCACATTCCTTTCTCGAAGATGATGTTTCCCTACCATCCTTCCACTTTTTAATAAACGTGGAACATTCCTTAACCCGATTTAAGATGTTTTCCCTGCATGCCAATAATTTGGCCCTTCTGAAACAGATTAACATATTTCGTAAAGGCCACAAGATGTGTCTTTCCACATGGTGGTTTAACAAATGAGAAGCTACTCAGCTGAAACATAGTCACTCATGCAGTAATTATCCAATGGGAGGCTCTCACCTATTTGCTTAGTTAAATTCAGGTGACCTTTTTTGGCCAGGCAGTGTAGTCTGGATCGTTCTGGATGAGAGTGTCTGATACATTGCACAGAAGTAATATTATGATGCACATGAATACAAAAATGAACACAGTGTGTTAAATCTTCTGCACTGATTACAAGAATACATTTAGAAAAAATGTAGGTTTGGTCCCTGACAACCTGCAGCTACTGTGATTTAGAAATTCTGATTAATTAGCTGAACTAGGTTTTAGCGGGAAAATGTAGTGTGCATTGTCTTTATGTGGCTTCATAATATGGTATTTCTAAATGTATGTGTTAAGAAAGGTTCAGGTTCATCTGATCAAGTTCACAGATTTTTTTTTATGTCCTCAAAAACCTATGGACCACATATAAGTCCTGTATGGACATGTATAAACACTGTCTATAATGCTATAATGGTAGAACTACAAGGTGCACCTATGTGGGAAGTGGAGCTGATAAAATGGATAAAGAGTGTAGACTCACTGAGGTGGTGAAGAAGCTGCACTGTGTGTCTGGAGGTGAACTTTCCAGATGTGCCAAATCTGTATGTA
This sequence comes from Prochilodus magdalenae, assembly GCA_024036415.1. Taxonomy (NCBI): domain Eukaryota; kingdom Metazoa; phylum Chordata; class Actinopteri; order Characiformes; family Prochilodontidae; genus Prochilodus; species Prochilodus magdalenae. Next base: position 329,462 of record JAMWET010003474.1, on the reverse strand, counting down.
TATGCTTCTCTCTCTCTCTCTCTCTCTCTCTCTCTCTTTCTCTTTCTCTCTCTCTCTCTCTCTCTCTCTCTCTCTCTCTCTCTCTCTCTCTCTCTCTCTTCTTTCTCTCTCTCTGTGCTGTAGGTGGCAGTAATGCGACCCTGGCCACAAGGCTGTACAAGAAACAACGAAGAAACTCTGATTTCCTATCCATGACAGTTAGTGCTTCTTACTAAGGCAGAAACGTGGTTTCTTGTTTATCCAGCTGCTGCAGAAATGGACACATCAGGAGACGAGTTCATGAAATACCGATCGCCCCTAGTTAGTCGGTACGCCAGCAAGGAGATGGCTTTTAACTTCAGTGACAAAAAAAAATTCACAACTTGGCGCCTTCTCTGGATATTCTTGGCCAAGGCAGAGAAGGTTTGCGAGACTTCATCATTTATCATCATTTTGCTTTATAGACCGATAGTAGACTGTTGAAGTGTTGGTTGTTGGCGTTCTGGGTTCTAGATACTAGATACAAACTTGTGTTGATGTGCACGACCTTCAGGGATCTCAAGTTGCACACTACTATAAATAGAGGTCCAGCACTTTGAGGGTTTCCTAATAGTGAGCTATAGCGAGGCTATATGCTGGCTTAATCTTACATATTGGTTTATTTGCATGTATCTTATTAGTAGTGTTTGAGCTGACTGCAGTGATCTGTGAGGAGAGTGCAGGGAGATTTATTCTAATCAATCAGCGTCCGTTTGTATTATACAGTTGTATGGTGGCCAAATCACTGCTAAATGTGCTTATCGCACATGCATAGCACGTCCAGCAAATCCAATACTGTTTCTAATGAAATGTCATCAAGCTCATAAGCGTTCAAGATGGCACAACATAAACAGGGGACTAGAATCAACATTAGCGTGTCCTTAAACACTGTTGTTCTAACACAACACCAGTCCTGGAGATCTACTCCAGCCTACAGACACCACACATGATCCATCTGATGTCTGATCTTATCTGAATCAAGTGTGGAACTTTGATTTGGAAGTAAAACAAGGCAGATGTAAGATCTCTGGGAGAGGGGAAGGTGTAAACACTGCAGGCGAAACAATGTATTATAATATCAAGATATTGCAAAGCCATGACAGTGTTGCCATCTATTGCATCTGTGTTGTTTAAACATCAGCCACTGTAAACGATTAGCACCATTCAGCAACTCGCTCCATCACTCCTGTCTCCTAGCTCAAGTGCCAGTAGTAAGCTGTGGAACAGCAGTATTGGTGATGGAATTGCTGGTTATACTCCTAGCACATCTTTACTTTAATGAAAGAACAGCAGTTCTAGTAGTTTAGTTTTGATGAAGCTTGTCGGTCGATGTTTCCTATGGAGGTCGATGCTGGTTTCAGTGAGCTCCAAAATGAAGGCCACACAGCACTTTATTAACAAAGCACGAAATGTTGCGTGACCTCCATCACATGCCTGACCCCCTCTTATCTGTTAGTGAAACTGCTGAACAGAAACAGGGTTCTGTGTAATTTGGAGAAGGGCCGTTGCGCTTATATTGACTTTCTAGCTACCTTAGTTTTAGTTCTCAATGGATGATTAGACTGTGTAGACAGGATCTAAAGTTGCTTCGTGTGAGACTCGGTTCTGCATGCTTCTGGTGGTAAAGGGCAGAGTTATTTTTAGTCCGGTTCACAAGACACACAGAGGAACAGAAATATATGTTCTAGATGATGCGAGTGAGGGTTGGTTTAAAATGAAGCCTAGCAGCTACTTGTAATCGTGAGGGTAAGAAGAGTGTCCATGGAGATTTGCCCTTTACTGCCAGTGCCACAAATATTCTAGCGCATGCAGTGGCATACCCTTTCACTAGTGTGTGGCAGCAGAGTGTCTCAGTAACAGTAGCTTTTTATATAGTACTAGGCTCTGTAATCTAGGCCTGTGCTAGACCTGTCTCAGTTGTGACAGTTATTTAATTGAGCTGATCAAATCTGTTTCATTTTGCACCAAACTACTAAACTGTGAACAAGCTGTGTTTTTATCTTTTTGGTTGAGGCAAATACAAATAAGAAGGAAGAAATCATATTAACTGAGACACACCATGAGCCTTTAGAGGGCAGCGGTGACCAATTTGTTGAGGCCAGGGCTCTAAAGTAACTTTTTGCACTGGTGCGCCTAACGTTTTTTTCTTAGGTGCACCAGCACCAAAGTTAGGTGCACCCAAATTTTTAACCACATCACATTTAACACCACAGTTTACAAGTTCACTTTTTCTTTTCTTTTTTAATCGCTGTCCATATAGGCAGTATTGACTTGTAAATGATTAACTAACAATGTGGTCGACATAAAGTTCTTTATTTGAAGCACAATTCTACAAGAAAGGTAACACTTGGGCAGTGCATTTGTCGCAGCATGTAATGTGTTTTATAGATGCACTGTGCTTTTTCAGCTTTTCAATTCGAAATGTATTACCAACCAATCACAAACGCACTACTGCCGGCCATGGTCTTCCCACACTCTGTACAGTAAATGCAGTGGATTGTATTATCGGCTGTATTGTATCTTAGCCAGGGAAACTTGTCAAGCCACTCTCTTCGAAATCTATACACTTTCCCCTTTTTAATGTAATTGGGCTCGGAGACGATCGTATGTGGCTCATTATCAGATGCCGTCTCCGGACCAGGGCTTGACATAACCAACCCTCTGACATGGAGCCATCAACCTCCGAGGTTATCATTTTCGAAACAGATCAGGCCTTAACTTAACATGCTTAACGAACATGTTGTAAATCATTGTTTTCATTGTCTCTCGTCATCCGCGGCTACATCCACACTGTTTATCTGACGGGCCTAGGCTACTCACCGCTGACTGCAGCACACGCATTTTCAAATGTACACCCATACAGGAATATCCGGACCACGGCCAATCGGGCGTGGTCCCACCCTTCACTATCTTAGATTGGTTTGGACCACGAAATGGGCCTAATGTGTGTCTGTTTTTAACCACAGGGAGACTTTCAGAGTCGCGAAGACCTTTTCTGTTTTTGTGCCCCTCAGACGGTTGGTCGCACTGCGGCGACATCAGATTTTTTTTTGTCGCACCATTGAGAAATTAGGCCGCACTCTAGAGCCCTGGAGGCTTATACTTTATTTGTTCCCTACAATAAACAAATAAGAAAGATTGTTAATCATCATTTATATGGCATTTATTCATCAGCTTAAAGTTTATGATTGTGACAGGCAAAGTGTATGCAAAGTCACCATCAGTTAGGCCAAAGCGATGTGCATCTTATTGCATTGCCAATGATACAATAGATAGAGACACATAAGAAGCCATTAGTAATGCTATATGAGATGATTCAGCCCATTGTGACGCGAGAGATTCAGCATGATTTGATTCATGATTTTGATTTCTCCATTTGTGGATGATGTCTCTCGCTGTGGTTTGCTGGAGTCCTTAGCCATGGCGTTGTAATTCTTGTAACATCTCTATTTGAATCTCTTTAGAACAGCATGTGCTGCTTTTTGAGACCTTCTAGCTGCCTTACCTTACCAGACGGGTTCTATTTAAGTAATGTTTTGACTGAACAGGCCTCTTTCTCTTTTTCTCTCTTTCTCTCTTTTTCTCTTTTCTCTCTTTCTCTTTTTTTTCTTTCTCTCTCTCACACTTTTTCTCTTTTCTCTCTTTTTCTCTCTTTTTCTGTCTTTCTCTCTTTTTCTCTCTCTTATCCCTCACAGATACGTGGTTTTGTCCTCTTATTTATCCAGCTGCTGCAGAAATGGAGGCATCAAGAGATGAGTTCATGAAATGCCGCTCGCCCCTAGTATCTCTCTCTCTCACTCTCACTTTCATTCTCATTCTCACTCTCTCTGTCTCTCTCTCCCTCCCACCAGGCTTTGGGGCTGCCCATCACTGATGCTCAAGTGAGTGAAATGGAGGCTAACGTGGAAGATATCAACTTTTCCATGGCGGCTGAGGAGGAGCGAAAGCTTCGGCATGATGTCATGGCCCACGTGCACACCTTTGCTTACTGCTGCCCAACTGCCGCTCCCATTATCCACTTGGGTGCCACTTCCTGTTATGTGGGAGACAACACGGTGAGGGGAAGCTTCAGAGAAATGCAAATGCTTATCCATATTCTCACTGCAAGCTGGTATTTGTTGCTATGAGAAGTTATCATATCCATGAGAAGAAATATTCACACTGATGAACAGCTGATCTCTCTTCTCATTAGGACCTGATCATGTTACGAGATGGATTTGACATCCTGTTGCCCAAGGTTAGTTCTGCTGCAGTTTTTTTTTATTTTTTATTATCTATTTCTGGAATGTCATCAGATTCATCCGCTTAGAAGATGGGTTTGAAGCACAATGAACCTTACAAAATATAATTGGTCATGTTGCCTGCAGTTACACCGTCCCACCAGAGAGGGCTCTAAATCCCTAATAACTTACATAGTGTTGCTTTACAAGTGCTTATGTTGCAGTGTTTGGTGGTAGTTCATGTAAGTGTACTTTTCGTGGTTTAATTTGTATGCAACAGCCTTATAACTCGTTTAAGCAACTTTCTCTCCCTCTCTCTTCTCTCCATTAGCTGGCCCGTGTTATCGACCGATTAGCTGAATTTGCAGAAAAACATGCTGACCTGCCAACTCTTGGCTTCACCCACTATCAGTAAGTTTCTGCTCTTCCTAACACGGTTGCGACACTTGTATGCACAGTAATTACTGTCAGGACTTATTTGATCTCTCTCTCTCTCTCTCTCTCTCTCTCTCTCTCTCTCTCTCTCTCTCTCTCTCTCTCTCTCTCTCTTTTCTATTTCTTTCTCTTTTTTTCTATTTCTTTCTCTTTCAGGCCTGCCCAATTGACGACAGTAGGGAAGCGTGCATGCCTGTGGCTTCAGGATTTAGTGATGGACCTGCGAAACCTGGAGAGAGCTCGAGATGATCTGCGTTTCCGAGGAGTCAAAGGCACCACCGGCACTCAGGCCAGCTTCCTGCAGCTCTTCCAGGGAGACCATGATAAGGTAAATACAAAATAGGATGCTTTGCACTTCTGCCTGTCTTTATTATTTAATTGCGCAGTTTGATCCTCTCCTTCCTCGCCTCATAGGTGGAGGAACTGGACAGGATGGTCACTGAGATGGCTGGTTTTAAACGGTTAGTGTGAAGATAAATACAAGTCCGTCTGGAAATCAAGCTCTAACATATACTGATCAGCCACAACATTAAAACCACCTCCCTGTTTCTGCAGTCACTTTTCATTAGCTACATTTACCATATAGGTGCTCTTTGTAGTTCTACAGTCACAGACTGTAGCCCACCTGATTCACTGTGTAATTTGTTATCCCTCGGTGGTCAGAACCCCCACAGGACCACCACAGAGCAGGTATTATTTGGGTGGTGGATCTTTCTCAGCACTGCAGTGACACTGATGTGGTGGTGGTGGTGTATTAGTGCGTGTCGCACTGGTACATGTGGTGCATCTGTATGGTAATTGGGGAAGATATAAATGGAGAATGAGAGTAGAAGGAAGGAGGTTTTTAATGTTGTGGCTGGTCAGTATTTGTTAGGGCTTGATTTCCAGATGGACTCTCATGCATTCATCTTTTACACATACTTTTTTTAAAAAACGTGTTATTCTTCTCTTGCAGGTCATATTTGGTCACAGGACAAACATACAGCCGTAAAGTGGACATTGACTCTCTGTCTGTGCTGGCCAGTTTAGGAGCCACTGTACACAAGGTTAGTCTCACTCGGTTTTGCCCACCTTGGCATGCTATATATATCAGGTAATCTGCATCCCTCTGAAGATCCTATGCAGCCTGTGTTGTCTCTGTCCTCTGTTAATCTAATCTCTCATCTGTCCTTTGTTGTAGATCTGTACTGATATCCGTCTGCTGGCTAATCTGAAAGAGATTGAAGAACCATTTGAAAAAGAGCAAATAGGCAAGTATGGTACATGTGTGCACAGGATGTACAGGATGTGTGCATTGTCATTATACCAATACAGGGTTGTACAGTATAATGAAACACGGTCAGGCTCCTTCTCCAGTGCAGTGGAAGTGTGTGTGTGTGTGTGTGTGTGTGTGTGTATATGTATGTATATATATATATATATATATATATATATGTATGTATGTATGTATGTATGTGTATATATTAATATATATATATATATATATATATATATATATATATATATATATATATATATATATATATATATATATATATATATATAATGTGTATATATATAATGTGTATATATGTATATGTATAAGTATTGGCACCCCTGCAATTCTGTCAGATAATACTCAATTTCTTCCAGAAAATGATTGCAATCACAAATGCTTTGGTATTAATATCTTCATTTATTTTGCTTGCAATGAAAAAACACAAAAGAGAATGAAAAAAAAAGTCAAATCAATTATCATTTTACACCAAACTCCAAAAATGGGCCGGACAAAAGTATTGGCACCCTCAGCCTAATACTTGGTAGCACAACCTTTAGACAAAATAACTGCGAACAACCGCTTCCGGTAACCGTCAATGAGTTTCTTACAATGCTCTGCTGGAATTTTAGACCATTCTTCTTTGGCAAACTGCTCCAGGTCCCTGAGATTTGAAAGGTGCCTTCTCCAAACTGCCATTTTGAGATCTCTCCACAGGTGTTCTATGGGATTCAGGTCTGGACTCATTGCTGGCCACTTTAGAAGTCTCCAGTGCTTTCTCTCAAACCATTTTCTAGTGCTTTTTGAAGTGTGTTTTTGGTCATTGTCCTGCTGGAAGACCCATGACCTCTGAGGGAGACCCAGCTTTCTCACACTGGGCCCTACATTATGCTGCAGAATTTGTTGGTAGTCTTCAGACTTCATAATGCCATGATGCCGACGGATAGTACGGGTTGACACTGTTGTACCCTCGGACTGCAGGGCAGCTTGAACTTGTTTGGATGTTAGTCGAGGTTCTTTATCCACCATCCGCACAATCTTTCGTTGAAATCTCTCGTCAATTTTTCTTTTCCGTCCACATCTAGGGAGGTTAGCCACAGTGCCATGGGCTTTAAACTTCTTGATGACACTGCGCACGGTAGACACAGGAACATTCAGGTCTTTGGAGATGGACTTGTAGCCTTGAGACAAAAACAAATGACAAAAACAATGTGTGCAAACAGTACAGTACAGTACAGTATGTGTACAGGACATGTGCAAAGAGTAAGCACAGTATCTGTAAGTGTGTGGTTGTAAACAGTATGGATATATAAAGTGTACAGTGCAGGTGGGAAAATAGCATCTTAATGTTCAGTAACAGCCAAATTGCTTTGTACAGATGTTCAGTATAGATAAATAAATATAGATAAATAAATAACAAAATAAATAAAAATAAATAAAAAATTAAAGGGTGCTCTAGTACTTTAACCATTAGAGGTGCAGATATTTGAAAACTGTATTGAGAACTACTCTGCCTGCTGTTAGTTACATAAAAAAAAAACAAAGAGATTTCTATTTCTGAGAAACTAACATGTTGCCACCGTAATTATTATAACTACATAAATCTATTATTAAAATGAACTCGAAATGAAAAGATGTGCACATTAACTGCAATGAATTAAACATAAAAACTAAACCAAGTCAGATTAAATGCCATAAAAATCTTTTAATTTTGTTTATTCAAGCTGTGAAGGAAGGTTTAGAAGTGGAACTTTTCTGTCTACCCGATTTTAAGAAAATCTGGAGCCGTCCATGCATGGACATATATGATTTCCTAATTTGATTGACATGATGAAATGCTCAGTGTGATTGTTTGGTTTTAAAAAAAAAGATGTTTTCTGACCATTTGGATGTGTATTGGTGGTCTAGGTTCCAGTGCTATGCCCTATAAGAGGAACCCAATGCGTGCTGAGCGCTGTTGCAGCCTGGCTCGCCACCTGGTGGCACTGGTGTCTGATCCTCTACAGACTGCCTCAGTGCAGTGGCTGGAAAGAACTCTAGACGACAGTGCTAACAGGTAAACTCAAACCCTTGTGCTGGTTGACCAATGACATGGACGCCTCTCACTGGCTATTAATTCTTTATAGTATAAATAATGTATTATGTAGATATGGGTGATATGACTAAAATCTAATATCACAATGTTATATAAATAAATAGACACATGTTATAACAGGGTCTTCAGAGTGCTGGTCAGGTGGAACAGAATAAAGATTACCTGGTTGTGCTGCTTTTTTAACTATGCTATCAAAAGCTGTAAACACAGTGACCTTTATCCAGGATTTTATGCAAGGTGCTGCGCTGAATCCAGTTAAGTGGGACTAATTTAGCTCTTATATGAAACATGCAGTTGTTTGGTGTCCTACAAGTACAGACAATTTCCACAATATATTCAGGAAATATTATTCTTTATTATGACATAACTTATTATATGGATAAGGATGGGATGTGGTATGGTTAAATGCAAAGAACGTGTTGATTTAGATTTTTCATATATATCTTAATAAGCAATTAAAGCCATTAATTCAATCCAACTAATACTTAATATATCTGTACCCAAATTTACATACAATATACATAAAAAACAGAGGTCTGTGCTCAGTGAGGAACATTTACATAAAAAAAAAACGACAGAAATGCTTGTAGGTGTGTCTGTAACCCAGTTTTATGAGATGGTTGCACTGTCTTTAGGATTAGCTGGAGGATAATTGATTTTGCTGTCCTCTGGGACAGCCCTGAGTACTCCAGCAAAGATGTTAAACCAAATGTTTGTGTCTAAAGTGCCAAAAACTTCAAAAAACCCCACCACGAGCCAGTGAGTTTTGAGGCGATCCAGCAAGTATGGTTAAGGTTCCCTGAATTATATTTTTTATTGGAAACAAGCCTTATCACTTTATAGTTGGATCAGTGTAGCCTGTGGAGTACTCTCAACTGCAGCAGCCCACATCTGATGCATACCGATGCCAGTCTCACTGTTGCTTGCGAAGATGTTTCAGGGAACATATTTACGCCTGATTAAAGGATGACAAAATGGACACTACCCTGTTGCCCAAAGCGTTTTTGCTAAAGCCTTTGATTATCTGGTTACTCTCATGGGTTTCTAATGATTTTGGCAGTGTGACTTCAGTGTGACTCTTTACATGCAAGTAATATGCTGTTTCACACATTTCCAAGTCTAAAACTGAAATGCAAGATCAAGAAGGGAAGCAGGAAGTTGGGCATTTTCTAGATATTAGGTTTTGCTGTGTATTGAATTTGTATGTGTGATTGCTTTATTGGATGTGTGTTTTGTTTTTGTGTGAATAGGAGAATCTCTCTGCCTGAGTCCTTCCTCACAGCCGATATCATCCTTAGCACTCTGCAGAACATTACTGAGGGTCTCGTGGTCTACCCTAAAGTAGGGATTTGTGCTTGTTTGCACTCCAGAGGATTATTAACCATTTCCTGATTATCAACCATGGTCTTACCTTGTTTCCTCATCTGCTCCTCTCCTTTTCACTCTGTTTCCTCTGTTTGGTTTTCTCTGCAGGTGATAGAGAGGCATATTCGTCATGAGCTGCCCTTCATGGCCACAGAGAACATCATCATGGCCATGGTGAAGGCAGGAGGGAACAGACAGGTAGGACAAATGTGTGCTGAAATCTAGGGCTGCACGATATATCGTTTAAGCATCGCCATCGCGATGTGGGCAAGCGCAATAGTCACATGCCGTGCGATGCCACTGAATCAAACACGTCATGCTGTAATGGTTTTGTTGCTTTACACAAATAGAAGACTCACACTGTTCTTATGTTCCATTAAAAACATATCAGAGGAAGATTATGTCTACCCAATGTAGTTTATTTTGCTCCAATATTGTTTTTTTGCTATTTGTTGTGAGTGACGTGTAGTTCCTGCACGCACAATGAATCATCCAATCATTCATAATCATTCCCTCCCCCCGGGGCAGGAGAAAAAGACAGAAAGGGAGGATTTAATTGCAAAAAGAAACCCAATGTCAGATATTTGGAGCTACTTTGGCTACAGAAAGGATGATGCTGACCAAAAACGAGAAATTTTTTGACAGTGTCTTGCAACTGTTGTCACGACACGAGGCAACACAACTAATTTGTTTGACCATTTAAAGCACCACCACAAAGCTCTGTATGACGAGTGCAAAGCCAGAGCAGGATGCTATCCAAAGCAGCAAACTGTTTCAGATGTCTCACCATACGGTGTCTCACTATACGAATGAGATTCCAAACGACAGTGAGAAATCACTGATGCAATAACGTTTCACCTCACGAAAGACGTGGTATCAGTTAACACAGTTCGCAAAGAGGGCTTTAAAACCATGATCCGGTCACTATATAAGTGGTATGTAATACCATCACGCACTTATTTTTCTAAAATTGCCATCCCAGAGTTACACGAGAAGTGCAATTCACAAGTTGAATAGAATAGAATAGAATAGAACTCAACTTTATTGTCATTGCACATGTCGCAAGTACAGAGCAACGAAATGTAGTTTGCATCCATCCAGAAGTGCTTAGTAAATATAAATATATATATATATATATATATATATATATATATATATATATATATATATATATATATATATATATATATATATATATATATATATATATATATTGTTGTCCGGACATTGAGCTACTGGCTGTTGGACTTAGGCCATATTATTTGCCGCGGGAGTTCTCCCATGTTGTTGTCGTGGCTGTTTATATCCCCCCCTCTGCCAACCCGACGTCGGCGTGTGACGTCATTCACTCCACCATAGCGCGTCTCCAAACTCAACATCCGACTGCCTTCATTGCCATATCAGGTGACTTCAACCACGTCACTATGGCCAGGACACTACCAAACTTCACACAGTATGTGGACTGTCCCACCAGAGAGGAGAGAACACTGGACCTGCTGTATGCTAATGTTAAGGATGCATACAGCTGCTCCCCCCTCCCCCCTCTGGGTGGATCTGATCATAACTTGGTCAACATTAGCTCAAAGTATGTGCCTCAGGTAAAGAGTCAGCCTGTGACCACGAGGACAGTGAGGAGATGGTCAGAGGAGACTTCTGAAGTGCTGCAGGACTGCTTTGAGACTACAGACTGGACAGCACTCTATGAGCCTCATGGAGAGGACATTGACGGGCTCACAGAGTGCATCACAGACTACAACTTCTGTGTGGACTCCACTGTCCCAACCAGGACTGTTAAATGTTACCCAAACAACAAGCCGTGGGTAACAAAGGACATTAAAGCCCTCCTCAACAAGAAGAAGAGGGCTTTCAGAGCTGGAGACCGGGAGGAGGTGAGAACGACCCAGAGGGAACTGAAGAGAACCATCAGGGAGGCTAAAGACAGATACAGGAGGAAGCTGGAGTGGAAACTCCAGCAGAACAACATGAGGGAGGTCTGGAGTGGTATGAGGACCATCACCGGCTTCAGGTCCAGCAACAACGGGGGAGTAGAGGGCAGTGTGGACAGGGCCAACGAGTTAAATCTGTTTTTCAACAGATTTGACACTGCAAGCTCTGATCTCCCCCTCCCTGACTCCTCTGCTGCCTGGCCTCAACAGCCCACTCCACTCCACCCCACTCCCACTCCTGATAGCCACCCCCCCTCCTGCGATGGTCCACTTCACCCCCCCTCTCCTCCCCCACCCGTCACCTCTGCAGTGAATTTCTCCGCTGACCAGGTGAGAAGACAACTACAGAGACTCCACATGAACAAGGCTGCGGGCCCCGATGGGGTCCCCCCCAGGGTGCTTAAAGCCTGTGCCACCCAACTTTGTGGAGTCCTGCAGCATGTCTTCAACATGAGCCTGTGTCTCCAGAGGGTCCCTGTGATGTGGAAGACGTCCTGCATTGTTCCTGTGCCAAAGACTCCGCGGCCCAGTGACATCAAGGACTACAGGCCAGTGGCACTGACGTCTCACATCATGAAGACCATGGAGTGGCTCGTCCTGGATCAACTCTGGCCCATGGTCCAGCCACTTCTAGACCCCCTCCAGTTCGCCTACCAACCTCGTCTGGGAGTTGAGGATGCCATCATCTACCTGCTGAACCGAGTCTACGCTCACCTGGATAAGCCAGCCAGCACTGTGAGGGTCATGTTTTTTGACTTCTCCAGTGCATTTAACACCATTCAGCCTGCTCTTCTGGGTGACAAGCTGAACGTGATGCAGGTAGACGCCCCCCTCGTGTCCTGGATTGTTGACTACCTGACTGGCAGACCACAGTATGTACGCCTGCACCACTGTGTGTCAGACAGAGTGGTAAGCAACACTGGAGCCCCGCAGGGAACTGTCCTCTCTCCCTTCCTCTTCACCCTCTACACCACAGACTTCAACTACTGCACAGAGACCTGCCATCTTCAGAAGTTTTCTGATGACTCTGCAGTAGTTGGATGTATCAGCAGGGGTGATGAGGATGAGTACAGGGCCACGGTGAACGACTTTGTTGCGTGGTGTGAGCTGAACCATCTGCAGCTCAACGTGACAAAGACAAAGGAGCTGGTGGTGGACCTGAGGAGGGACAAAACACAGGTGACCCCTATTTCCATCAAGGGGGTCAGTGTGGACACTGTGGAGGACTATAAATACCTGGGTGTTCACATTGACAATAAACTGGACTGGGCTAAGAACACTGACGCCCTCTACAAGAAGGGCCAAAGTCGTCTCTATTTTCTGAGGCGTCTGAGGTCCTTCAACATCTGCAGGACTATGCTAAGGATCTTCTACGAGTCTGTGGTGGCGAGTGCCATCCTATACGCCGTTGCATGCTGGGGCAGCAGGCTGAGGGTGGCAGACGCCAACCGGCTTAATAAACTGATCCGCAAAGCCAGTGATGTTGTGGGTGTGGAGCTGGACTCGCTAATGGCAGTGTCTGAGAGGAGGACGCTGGCTAAGCTGCAGACCATCATGGATAACGGCTCCCATCCTCTCTATCACACAGTGATGAGTCACAGGAGCACATTCAGTGCAAGACTCATCCAGCCAAAATGCACTACCGAACGTCACAGGAGGTCATTCCTACCTGTGGCCATCAGACTTTATAACTCCTCCCTTAGAGCACAACACCATTCACATGTACAGTAATAACTGCTAAACAATAATTTAATTATGTGTGCGACAACTCAAAATGTGCAATATTTTTCTGACTTCTGAACACTTACTGCTGTTAACAGTATATCTGTACTCATTATTATAGCCACAGCCACTTTACTTTTATTTTATCTTTATTGTATTATAAGACTTTGTATATGTGTACATATTGAAAATTTCTCTCTTGTTGTAAATTATTATTGTTTATTCTAAATGGTTGCTATTGTAAAAACTGCAATTTCCCCCTGGGATTAATAAAGTATTTCTGATTCTGATTCTGATTCTGATATATATGTATATGTAATAAAAATGTGAAATGTACAGTAGAAACAGGTGTTAATTTACAGACTATGGTCATGTTATAAATATGAAGGGGTAAAATGTACAGTAGGTACAGGTATTAATGTACAGACTATGAACAGGTTATAAATAAGACTATGAACAGGTTATAAATAAGACTATGAACAGGTTATAAATAAGACTATGAACAGGTTATAAATATGAAAGGGTAAATGTACAGTAGATACAGACTATGAACAGGTTATAAATAAGACTATGAACAGGTTATAAATATGAAAGGGTAAATGTACAGTAGATACAGACTATGAACAGGTTATAAATATGAGGCGTATGAACAGAGTAAATAAATACTATAAGTATGTACTTATAAACAGAGTAGGCTATTGTACAGTATATACATTAATGTACAGTGTATACAACAGATGAAAGCACCGGTATGTGTTGTGTAAGTCCGTGTTATTGGTGTGTGTATGTGTTTGAGTCCATGTGTTATTGGTGTGTGTTGTATGTCAGGAGGCAGAGTTCAGGAGCGAGACCGCTGTGGGAAAGAAGCTGTTGCGGTACCTAGTGGTCCTAGTCCGTAGGCTCCTGTAGCGCCTCCCAGAGGGCAGGAGGGTGAAAAGTGTGTGTGCGGGGTGGCTGGATTCTTTGATGATTTTTCCAGCCCTTTTCAGACACCTCTTCCTGTAGATATCCTCTATGGCAGGAAGTGGTGTTCCAGTGATGCGCTGGGCAGCTTTCACCACCCTCTGCAGCGCCTTCCGGTCTGTGGCAGAGCAGCACCCGTACCATGCTGTAATGCAGTTGGTCAAGATGCTCTCGATGGTGCAGCGATAGAAGTTCACCAGGATGTCTGAGGACAGTTGGTTCCTCCTCAGAGTCCTCAAAAAGAAGAGACGCTGGTGAGCCTTCTTGACCAGCTTGGAGCAGCTGGTGGTCCAGGTGAGATCCTCAGAGATGTGGACGCCCAGGAACTTGAAGCTGTTCACACGCTCCACTGCTGAAACAGAGCTGTCACAAGATAACTATTATGCAGCTACAACAGACCTGTGGTCCAGCCGGACAGCAGATCCTTATAAGTCTTACTTTCCACTTCCATCAATGAGGATTTCCAACTGAAAAGTCCCTGTTTGCACACAGCATTTTTCCCAGAGGATCATACAAGTGAGAACGTTGCAACAGGGATGATTGGTTTGCTGATTTTTGTTAAATCTTGCTGTAAGTGTGTGTTATAACAGTGTATTTTTTACTCCTCCCTCCTGTCTCCATACCCTAGGACTGCCATGAGAAGATTCGGGTGTTGTCTCAGCAGGCAGCAGCCGTGGTAAAGCAGGAAGGAGGGGATAATGACCTTCTGGCTCGAGTGCAGGCTGACCCTTACTTCACCCCTATACTCAACCAGCTAGATGCTCTACTGGATCCCAAAACTTTTATAGGTCGAGCCCCACAACAGGTACCCACACACAAAGTCTCCCTCCATCTGCCACTCTCTCTTTAAAGGACTTCACAGGTCTGCCTATAACAGTACGTATATTCCTATAAATGTATGCTGTCTGTTGTATTACATGAAAATAGACACTTGATGAATATATATATATTTTTATATTAAATATATTTGTTTAACATGTAAATGAAGTTTACCTGGGTCTACCTGTAGCTCAGTCACAGCAACAAACTGCTCAACATTGGCTCCTTTATGATTGGTTGGTTTAATTCTGGTGCAGAGTTTAACCAGTAAATCTACTCTGTGCATGCAGAAACAGACTATCACATGATGCTGAAAGAACCCTGTAGAACCCCTACAGGCTTGTACTTGGTGGAGACAGTGTTTAAAGTGCTGATAACTGAAATTTTTAATAACTTATCACAACAGAATGTATAAATAATAATCCTGACGTGCAAATAATACAAATGCATTTCACCGGTTACTGTTAGTTACTGTAATAACTTATATTTAGCTCCACACCAAAGAAATGAATTTGTAAAAATCCCCCATCTCAATGTGGTGTAGTTCACTGCTGATGGGGGCACTGTCTTACAAGGCTATTCTACTCTAATACCCTACTGATAGTCACCACCAACTTCGGCCCAGCTGGTTGCCTTTAATGTGTACAAGTGGGTGTGTGATTGGGTGTGTGGTTCTAGAACAAACATATATACACAAAAACACATACATAAGAACATGTGCAAAATATTATATGACACCAGGAATAACGACTGCAGACACTATAATGCTTACATTGTTCTCCAAGACCATCTAAAGCATTCGCTGAATCGCTCCATATGGGCATTACTATGTACACAATTTTAGCCTATTTTAGTCACAACTGAAACCTTTCAAACTTGGCGAACTTGCTGCTGCAGATGGCACTAAACACTTACATTTACACTTTGGTACACTTCTAGCACTGTATGCAAACTACACATTCAGAAACAGCACATTCAAGACCTTCTGTAAAGTCATGAGTTTGGTAGCATTTAAATCAGAAGATGGAACTTCTTGTACAGATATCTTTTGTTTTAGTAAAGGAGCTTGCAAACAGCAGAAAGCTTTGCAGAGATGTTCAACTGAATATATCCTCTACATTTATGACTGAAGTGGCTGAAATCAGTAATGTGTTTGCTGTGCATCCTCACTCACTCAAAAGAAAATGTGTAATGGTTATGTCACTGCCAAATAATGTTGAAAGGGACTAATAATACTAGACTGAGATGAGGTAAGAGTATTTCCTATAGGGATGCAGGGATTTGTTTGTTAAACAAGATGTTATTGCAAGATTGCAGGCTGTTTTTGTGTTAGGTAAAATTATAATGTTACTTTTCATACAGCACACACAATGAGTTATGTGAAATTGGTCTGTAGTTCTGCTGGTATGTGAAATAAACAATAAATAATGTGAGCTCTATTTGTACACACCTGACAATATTTTCAGATTTATCTAATGCACTTTACCTAGGCTAAAATGTATAACTCCTAATGTATATTTGTGTCTTTGCAAGAATATACAATATAATGTGAAAGGCTAAAAGGAATGATTTAGTATTTACAAAGTACCTGAAACAGTTTTTGTTTGTATTTCATATTTTCCTCATTACAAAGACAATTTAAACATTTGACAGCAGCAATTTGGGTCCTAGCACATGTGTCTAGTGAGGCCGTTTGGAACCGTTTGGACCTTGCTTACAGACATGACTTTCTCAAAATGCCTTTCTTTTGCCCGAAATAAAGAGCAGTGGTCTGTTAACAACTGAGGCTTATTTGTAAAGTCCCTCAGAGCATAAGGTGTTATAGTGGCATATAGAAGCGAGATTAAAGGCCTTAGACTATGTCAGAAAGTATCCAAGTGTTTAGATTATTGATCATTTGCCATAAATAATGAGCAGTGTTCACATTATATAGGCTGAGGCCTATGTGTACAGATCATTAGAGCATGGATTACAATGCTAGAGATCATTTATATGAGTACATGCTATTATACGACAAACAGGTCAGCTGTATGTGCAGGGCTGTTTGGTTCTCCAAGTATAACTCTTTGATATGCATGGAATTGTTAGACCCAGTGCATGCATAAGGGACTACAGTGACAAAGAAAAGTGAAGTTAATGCTGTTAGATTGATGTGTTTAGATTATAGATCAGGGGCCTTAGACAAAGATGTGCCCCAAGTTTTATTAAGATTGACCTTTTGACCTTGGCTTTATAAGCTGTAGTTTTCAAATAAGGAGTAGTGCATTTTCTGAAACAACAAGTAATTACAAAGTTGTACAGGACTGAGAGCTGAATCAAATGACACCAGAAGTGCATCTATAAAGTGTGTAATAACACAGTAATAAGCTTTTGAATAATTTAAGCATTTGTAAATGCTATAGCGCCCCCTAAAATCAATCTGCACCAATATTTGTATACCTTATCAGAGCCTTAGTTACTACATACTTATCAAATATTGGGTTGATCTTTTTTTTTTTTGGTTTTGTTTTTATTTATTTATTTAACAGGGACAGTGCACATTAATCAACATTTCAGTTTCTACATCAATGTAAATGTGCCGGAGTTAGCTAAAAAGCTAATTTTCATCCGTAGTCCCTAGGCAGGTTGCTGTAAAAGCCAGTGTCAACAGCTTCAATGAAATTTACAAAACTCCACCACCATCTGAGTAAAGGCTGGGGAGTTATAGCCATAATAGCAATAAAGGCCAAGGCCAATGTGTTTGATTGATGTATACAAGTCATGCTAAGTAAAAAAAAGTCAACATTTTAAAAATAATTATTTGCCTAGAGACTCCACCGAGTAATTCTAGACCAATTTTGAAAAGTTAGGGTCAAAATCCAGAGACTAGTTTGAAAAGTGCAGTTTGTAAACAGTTAAAGGTGGCACAAAAAGTGTACATTTTTTTTTTATGCATTTGGATTTGCAAAATTGTTCAGAATACTGCACTACATGATGCTGAACCAATATTTTGACCACAAGTAGAAATGTGTAAGTAATGTGTAATAAACAGTGATTTTTTTTCCTGAATAGCACCCCCAAGTGGCCAAATCAGATAAAACTTTACTGGTTGTTAGAAAGTACCTCTATAGATACACCATTCAAGTTTCATGATGATTGGTTGATGTTAAGCCTGTCAAATGCCTACTGAAAGCTGACTGGCTAATGGCATCCAAAAATTCTGATGTATCACACTGTCCTTCAAGTTTCACTTCTAGACTGTCTGAAAGATGAAGCTACCAAATTTCAGCTCGATCAGACTTATGGAACTTGAGAAGCAGTTATGTAGCCTTTATAGCGCCCCCTATCTATGAAAATGCACCAAATTCGACTGGCAACCTTAAAATCTAGTCCTGAACCAAATTCCCAAGTTTTTTTTGAAGGAAGGTTCCTAAGATATAGTATTTTTTTATTATGTATTTTTTCGAAAGGGTTAATTTGCATATGGCGGCCATATTGTTTACAAAAGTCGACAAGATTTTTTTTTTTTTTCCAGAATTTTTGGGCTTAAACCCTAAGACTAGTTTGCAAAAGTTGGTTTTGCATATTATGCTGATTAGAAAAAGCTATCTAAGTAGGTGGAGCTTAATGGTCCAAATTACAAAGTGATTGGGTCTGATCCAAGGAATCTGGGAAAAATTTTGTCTGGCAAAATTTTGGTTTAGGAGTTATAGGCCAAAAGGTATTTCTGTTTGCTATAGCGCCCCCCTGTGGCCAATTGTTGCAATTGTTTGTGGCTGAGTCATTTCATCCCTACTCCAAATTTGGTGTCTCTGGGCCTTACG
This sequence comes from Prochilodus magdalenae, assembly GCA_024036415.1. NCBI lineage: Eukaryota > Metazoa > Chordata > Actinopteri > Characiformes > Prochilodontidae > Prochilodus > Prochilodus magdalenae. The sequence goes on along the minus strand of JAMWET010003474.1, from coordinate 310,821 downwards.
GTCTTTGCTCCACGATGCGTTTCAGCCCAGAAAAAGAATAATGAGAAGAAAAAACCCGACAAATACGATTGGTTCCCTGCATTACATGCCAGGACCCTAATAATACTTAAAGGTGTTTTGAATATATTTTGATATTGTAGTAATAAAATTTTTAATAAAAACACTTAAGCAAAACTGTATGACATGTTAAATGTATATTTTGTTATTGTGTTTTTAAGTGTATTACAACTGTAGTTTTTTTCCAATACACTTTTCAAAAATATACATAAAGTCTATTTTAAGACAAGTATTTATGGAGTATATTAAATTAACTGAAAATAAATAATTTCTAAATGTACTTAATAGAAATGCATTAATGTAAAGTATATTATATTATAAATGTTATTTATAGAATAATAACATTTAATTCCAAAAGCTTTTGGTGTCTTGTGCCCCACCTGTGTTCTATTTATAAAAGCAGTGAAGTGGAAAAGGCTGAGAACCCCTGGTTGCAAACAACAGCATGGACAGAGTGAGTGCTCTGAAACTAAAGAATAAGATCTAATTTCTTCAAATCAAGACAAGTCTGAATACAACTTGTTCTACAGTGACAGTCATGAGTTATTAATAGCACAAGTGATGGCAACTTCTTGAACATCTGAACAAACATTACAACACTATCCCTCTCTCTGTCTCTGTCTCTGTCAGTCATGAGTCCTCTCTTAATAGTCTCTCTGTCTCTCTGTCTCTGTCTCTGTCTCTCTGATCTGTCTCTCTCTGGTTCTCTCTCAACTCTCTCTCTCTCTCTCATCTGAACTCTCTGTCTTCTCCTCTCTCTGTTGGTCTTCTCTCCTCTCTCTCTCTCAACAATATCCCTCTCTCTGTCTCTGTCTCTCTGTCTCTCTCTCTCTCTCTCTCTCTCTCTCTCTCTGTCTCTCTCTCTCTCTCTCTCTCTCTCTCTCTCTGTCTCTCTCTGTGTCTCTCTCTCTCTCTCTCTCTCTCTCTCTCTCTCTCTCTCTCTCTCTGTCTCTCTGTCTCTCTCTCTCTCTCTCTCTCTCTCTCTCTCTCAGGTGGCCAGATTTCTTGGAGAGGAAGTCAGGCCTGTCCTCGAGCCTTATAAAAGCAAAATGGACGTTAAGATTGAACTGGAGCTGTAAGATGCAGTCAGATGTTTTGTAATGTGAAAGCTGAAAGACAGTGGGATTGTAATGGGAGCAGGACATGCACACATTAAACCATGTGGTTCGGTATATCTATCATGTCAGTGTCTTATTTTCATGAGTGTGTGTGTGTGTGTGTATAGGGGTGTGTACAGAACAGTGAATATGTGGAGAATGTTGAGATCAGTAAACAGTGGTAGTTAATCAGTAAACCCGCCTCATATATGACAGCATGTCAAGACAGAATTTCTAACAAGGGTGCGTTAAGCTTTTTGTGTTAAGAGGTGTGTAGGTTGAAACACCTATGGGTTCAGCTGGGACCACCAGCAGTGAAGTGTTTAATTGAGTGACCGTAGAAACACATACCAGTAGAAATGTACTACTTCACAAGTGTCTGCCTTTTAGTGGCTCTTTACAAATACCGATCTCACAGACGGGTCGGCTATTCAAATTGTACCCTACCGGACTTACGAGGTGCAACAGACCTTTTCTCTTATTTGATGTGCCGAAAGTGTTACCCAATAAACAGCAGAGTGTTTACACTATAAACTCTGCCCTATTGAAAACAATAGAAGACATGGTTGTATTTTATTTCATTTATAAACATAAACCAAATGTTGAGTCTGAACGCAGCCCAGGACTCAATTAGCCAATCAACTAATCAGTCATATCAGGTTGGTAAGTGGAATCCTGGTATCTGATTGGCTAGTCCTACACTGCTCTGGAGTCCTTTATTTAATTAGCTACTGGAGTCTTGCACTGTGCTTGATTAATTGCATCCTGCAACTGGTTGCCTTGGTCATTTAATGCTATACTTAGCCTGTTGAATCTTCAATTAGTTGTAACAGATTGTGAAAGTACTTGCAGCTGAACATTTGCCCACGTAGGCTATACAAAGGAAACTCGAGCTAGAAAGTTGTGGATTAATGATAGTGGCTCAAGGTCCACAGTAGCCGAGAGCGGCCATAATTACGGCAGTATACCAGAGAACAACCGCAAATCATCTCCAGGTACATTCCCGTATAGCGTTCTTTTTGAATTAGTCTAAAAAAGTCACATTCAGTCACAGCTTCTCATTTACAATCAGACATCTCCGTATCAGTGTGTGCCTTGTGTATGTAATGCTACCCTTCAGTTTATATCAGTCAGTGGGCTAAAATAGACCTTCAAACATTCTACATAGGAATAATAGTCACAGACCTCATCTGAAACAAACACCTTGCCATTGAATCAGTGCCTCAGGGTTATTACACAGCTCATGCCATTTACAACACTCTCTTTCCTTCTTTGGACAAAGCATTTCAGCACTGCTTTCATTTATGCACACTGGTCTGTCTCAGTGTCCACTGAAACTGCTCTGTATTCCTGGAGACACACCCCAAATCATGACATTATCCCTAATTTGAACCCATGTGTTCATCACCACCACCACCACCACCACCATCATCATCATCCGTCACACTTTTTAAGCACATGCAAAAAGTCTGTATATGTTCACTGCAGTAAGACGATGATCCCGCAGTTATTATTCATATCTCTCGTGTAATAAAACTGCAAGGCAGGGCAAAGTGCAGCCCTCCCTGATAACACTACAGTGGTATAATACAGGCCTTGCGTTCCCAGCTCAGAGAAGAGAGGGGGTCTTTCAAACCCAAGTGGACGTACGGGCAAATACACAAGGACCCAAAGCCGCGTGAGTTCTCTGTATGCTCTCTTCGATTTTCTGTACTTTCAATCTACTACAACTTTATTCGTCTTGTTCTGACTTTTAGACTTTGTTCTAGACCTCTCTTTCTCTCTATGATCACAAGCCAAATTATTAATCCTGCATGGGTAAATATGAATGTGCATGTACTTTATTCCTCTGGTACCTTGTTACTCTTCATAACCAGACAGCCTTATACAGTATATACTGTTGTTCTATTGATGGAAAGTGGGTTACATTTCTGGGTTATTCAGTCACTCAGAAGGGTTCGATATGTTTATTGTAGAGAGACTTGGCTAGTCAGACTGAGTGTAAGTGGTGAGAGGAAACAGGGTTGTGATGTCTATATAGCTACTGAGTCTACACAGTATTTAAGGTAATGTTTAGTAATGTTAATGATGTAATTTTTGGGAAATATTTTACAACATAAATTTACAATGTATCTCTCCACCACAAATTGATTTTTAAAACTATATTTCAGGCCCAAACTTACCTTTAAACATTATATAAATAAAACATGTTAGACAAAACAATGTATTTATAACCAGGCATTAAAAATGTTCAAATCTGTACCATAATATTCTGCAGAAGTGGTCAGACACTGGTGGCATGTTAACTCCGAGCTCTGCAATATAATTGTGTACATAACAAACATGTAAGAGTTCAGACAGTTCATGTTCGGAAGTTTGGGCTCCATTCATTGACTGTTCCTTATTACGTGTGACTTAAGACTGGATTGTTTCATTTTCATTGAGAAGGATGCTCAGTATTAGTGGTATCTGGATCGGAGAATAGCAAATCTCAGGGTTTTTTGTTTCCTATTTGAAGGATGTTTCATTTTAGCACTGGAGCAATCTACTGAACTACTATCTGTTAAAGAACATTTTGGTCTCTGTCATTGTTGCCTAAATCTTTTGCATAATTCTGTTTATGTTCTTTTTTTTTTAATTAATTGCATTAGTTAATTAACCTAGTTTAGCTTAGATCAGTAGTGTTAAGAATGAGTTTTAATAACCAGGCCTTTATAGCAAAATTATACTTGTTTTAACTCACGTTATGCTTATATTTATTTCCGTCAGATTTAGATTATTATATCAGAACATTTCATATTCCACCCAAGTACAGCATGCTAAGCGATTCAGCAGACTGTCCATCATTCTCATTTCCCTTCTTGTTTTAGTCTTTTCCTCCACAGTGTATATATGCACTTTCTTTTCTGACTGATGACTCATAGCTGAGAAAAATAGATGATGTATAACTGCTTTAAATGACGTATGACAGTCATAGGCATTTGGCATATTCATGATAAAGTATGATAGTAGGATAACTATGACATGAGCTAAGAGACTGCTGCTGTTATGCAACAGTGGTCACTAACCCTCGTCCTAGAGATCTACCTTCCTGCACAGTCTAGTTCCAACCCCAGTCACACCTGCCTTAGCTACTAAATCACGTTTCTTGATTGATGTATCTGGGTCAGATACATTAATGTTGAGGTGCTAGCCTATTGAGGAATGTGGATCTCTAGGCGGAGTGTTGGTTACCTGGTTACCACTGGTTTAATGTGCCATATAGTGTGTTGACAGGAATATTGGATATTGACAGGACATTTTGGTCCATCATGTGGGCATGGGCGCTGCTTCCTGTTGTCCTGGCTGTATTTGGCGCTGTGGGCATGTGGACCGTGTAAGCACCTGCTTCTCATTCTTCTTCTTTTTTTCTCCAGTATTCTGGGGTGTTCTTCACCACTCATCAACAGTGTGTGTGTGTGTGTTTACATGGCAGGTTTGGTATTGCTGTATCTAATGAAACAGTTAATCTGACCGCGGGCTTCCCGTACATCAGGTGCGCACATAAACATGTTATTACTAACCATAAAATTATTATTTCTGTAAAATGCATATGGGCTGTTCTCTGGATATAATGACAAGGTTTTTAGTCAAAAACATTATTTATTTACAAAATATGTCTTCAAATATATGTCTATTATTTTATTTATTTTATTCATTTTTAAATTATTTTATTTAATTTATATTTGTTTCATTTCTGTGTGATTTTAGCTTTTAGTAAAGTACTTTTATACAGAATAATGTTTTTGTTTTGTTTTTTTCTGGGTATTATAAGGAATATGAATCTTTTTAAATGTTTTTAACATTTGTTCTTTGATAAAATTTATAAAATGACATTTTTAAACATGCATGTATTGGTGCAGAATTGTTGTCACTGGTATTATTGAAACACTGTTGGAACGACTGGAACATTTCTATGTATTTGCTCTTTTTCAGTACAGCTATTTTTTTTACACTAATAGCGCAATAATTTTTTTTCCTGATAAATTTTTCACAAATATCTGTTTGGAAATAATCAGTAATTCATGTATTCATCTATTTCATCTGTTTATTATTTGTACTAAAGTAAATCCTAATAATAATATATTAATAATTGTATAATATGTAATAATACACATATTTTGCACTTAACAGTGTTAATACTGGACAATATCGTACATTTTTTTTACACTTTTTCTTCAAAAGTCCACACAGTTAATCGATTTACCCACAAATCTACTGGTATTGTTTTCATCAGCACATGTGGCTCGTATAACCCTCAGAGCTGTCTCTTCTCCCAGATCTGTAACATCTGTTCAGTGCTAGGTAAGTTCCAGTTCCATTTCAGTTCAATGTTTGTATCATCATTATCTCAATCAATACTTATGAATGCATACTTACATACTTTGACTTCACTCATCGTTCTCTTTCTTCCTTTCTTGCTTCTCACTCTCTCTTTCTTTTACTCTGTCTTTCTTGTGATAGCTCTATGGATTGTGACTATAAGGTTCCAGCAGGTGAGGGATCTGGGCTACACGTCCCATGTGAACACATGCAGTCTTGTTTTCGGATTCATCTCCTCAATAGGAATCTCTGTGCTGGGAAACTTCCAGGTACGTCACTGTGAGGTTTATGTACACTACAGGCCAAATGTCTGGCAACAACACTGGCTTTGTCCAATCCTCAGTTCTAAAAATCAGAATGTACAGCTCGAGTAAAAATTATAAATATACACTTGTTCTGAAGTTTCTGAAGCCTGCATCACCTTCCGGAAATGTTAGGACAGGTGCAATCAAGGGCTAGGAGCGATGGGACTATAGTATGTAGAGAGGAAAACATACGTCAACAACATTCAGAAGTGCTTTGAACGCTCTGAGCTCATGCTCATCTAACCCTTCGTATTGTTTATGGAAAATTAATATTAATATTGTGTTGCTTGGGCCAAAAAACTGTTACAGTACAGTAAAAGCAACACAAGAACTTTATAAGGCAAGGTAATCGAATGTTCTTAAGTGATCCAGCCAGTCATATGCCCACAACACAAAACTAAAGGCGTATACCAGCAAGAAGACAAAATGACAAAAACTGTGTCACTGTTCAAATACATATGTACCTGACTGTAACTCACCTTTAAGAGAGCAGCACAGCTGCATGATCAGTGGCTGCTAGACTGGCCAAATTGGACAACCAGATGTGTTTGCTAGCAAAGTAGTTAGCATGGTTAGGAGTGTCAATGACCCCTCTAGCACTAACCCAGTCCTTTCATTTAGGAGACACGATGTTCAGTAACGTGTTTCAGAAAAGAAATGGCATGTTTCACTGAACAGATTTTGATTTTACGTTAATGTTAATTTGATAGCTTGATAGTTATTTTACTAGCGCTCACCTGAGGCTCTTTATCAGGCCTGGGGTTTGGTCTGCGTGGGCTGTAGCTAAATTCAGCTGAAGTATTTGATGAAACGTGCTGTCAGGTCACATGTTGTGTTAGTTACTCTTGGCTCCATTGTAATACTGAATTTTGTAATTTTGGCCTTCCATACTTTTTGGTGTTTTAGAAGTCAGTAATGTCAATATATGAATATATGAGTAATTATGATGGTTTATTTTTTGAATATTTCATCCTCAGCAATCAGTGGAGTTGGGAGTGCATCTGTTTGGGGCATTCGTGGCTTTTTTTGTAGGTTTGGTGTATTTCTGGATTCAGCTGTGGCTAACCTATCATGCTGAGCCATCACATGACAGGAAGTGGGCAGGACCTGCAAGGATTGTCTTCTGCAGTCTTTGTACCTGCCTTATTTTGGCCAGTATCCTTTATCCTTTGTTTACTGATATTACTTATTATATTATTATTTATTGATAAATGTATTCAGTTCAATTATTTTTTATAGAACACAAAAAAACTTAATCCACAGTACAAATGCAATTCCAAAAAATGCCATGCTGTGTAAAATTAATGTGAATAAAACCAGAATGCAATGATTAGGAAATCTTATAGACCCAAATGTTATTTTGCAATAGAACAGAGAACACTTATCAGTTGTTGAAAATGAGACATTTTACCATTTCATAGACATATTAACTCATTTAAAAGTTGATGGCAGCAACTCGGAAAATAAGGTGGAACTAATAACAAAACAACTGGAGGAGCAATATTAGACTGTATCCCAACTTTTTTTGAATGAGGTTGCACTTTCTGATTCAGGCCAAGCTGTAGTCTGTGTCTAAAAGATTCTGTATAATACACTGAAATCATGCGTATTCTCTGTGTCAGTCTTTGTGGTGGCACTGTATCCAGAATGGAAAGGTGCTGCCTTAGCAGTTCTGTGTTAAATGATGCTAATACATACACATACACCCTTTTTGAACCTTAACCTCTGTCTCAGTGACTGTTCTACATAACACTGGCTACCGCTCAGCTGCTGCCATTTGTGAGTGGGCTGCGGTCATGGGCTTCTTTGCTCTGTTTGCAGTTTTCACCGCTGAGTTCCGGCACATCGACTTCCACAAACTCCATGTGCAGTCTGAGGGATTCTGCAACAGCAGGAGTGATTTTTCAATAGAACAGATTCATTAGAGAGCTCGCGGATGCTTGCCAGGACTCCTAACTATCACGCACAAATGCTGAAGGTCAAGTGAGAGCATCAATTACAGTGCCAACCATAAGTGCATTACTAAATACCTGCGAACCATAAATCCTTACGCTCTTTGTGCTGGAAAGTGTTTATACAGTATGTGTATATAGACATAAATACTCATTTACACTAATTTATGTTCTATATATGCTAAAGTTTAAACCCTGGTCAAACTATGCTTAGTTTAAAATTCTATTTCCTGCTAATTTAACATTGTTTCTGCTCATTTTAGTGCATAATTTATATTTATTTGGAAAAATATAAAACATAAAATGTGTCAGAACATTTGTACAGCCACATTTTATATTTAATTTTGTAGAGGTCATTTACATACAAGGGACAGTCTGTTTAACTGGGGGACCACCTCCTGGATTTAGATCTAGATCCTGGAACTATTTTTTTTTCTGCAGAGTGTAGTTCCAGCCTGTGAGTTTAAATGCATCATTCTTATAAAACATGCTGACAAGAGTGCTAAAATATTAATGACTGTAAAACATACTAATGAATTTGTTCATGCATTAAAAAATAAAAATAGGTTCTTACTTATTTAAACTTCTTTCTCTGGATCTTTTTTTTTGGCACGCAAGAATTCTGAATACAACTACACACAATAATAAAACTAAAACTTAATACTGGATATAGATATAGAATAAATACTAGATATCGGTCAAATCATAAGTCCTATTCAATATGCCTTAGCATAGTATCATAACACATAAAGACAGCACAGGCTTGTATGTGTGTGAATAAGTGAGTATCTGCATATTACTGTACTGCATATTTCTTCCAGCTCTAACACAATTACTTCAGCTCAGGAAAGGCTTGCTAAAAACTCTCCTGTATGTTGATTGATTTCAAGTCGTTATCGTCTAGGAGAAACTTTCGTCTAGTTTGAACCCAGGGCCAGCTTTAAAATATGCATGTCCAGGAGTCAGGAATGGGAGACGCTGCTACAAACCACAATTCACCACACCTGCCCCAGCTAATCAGCCTTTTCCCAAGTCCCTAACTGGCTGGATCAAATGCATTAGATTTAAGCTTTTTGGATAAAGGTTGGAGTCAAACTCTGTAGGATAGTGACTTAGCGCTCCAGTAGGTGGGTTTGAAGATCACTGCCATAAACAAAAGACATCATAATAGTAATCAGCATAAAAGCACCTATATGTAAGAGCATATGCATGTATAAGCCCATTATGGAGCCCAGTGGTGGTGTAGAGTGGATGGTTTTAAGCAGGCCAGAGTTGGCCATGCACCCGGAAGCGATATATGCAGGTGTACTCTGGATGACCCCAGTTGCTCTTAACTCTCAACTGAACCACGCTGTACACATCCCTCACAGACTCCTAAGAGAGAGAGAGAGAGAGAGAGAGGGGGAGAGAAATTGTGGTGTGTGGACTAAATGAAATGTACAAGGTCCAACAAACTACGAAGATCTGAAAGTGAGCTGCTTACTGGAATTTCAAATGTCTGAATGGGTTCTCCATCATAGTCATAGAGGAACGTTCCTAAAAGCTTTCCCTCTTTCTCAGAATGCCTCATTCCCTGCAGAGATAACATGCACTTTTTAGTACCCTATAGTACCATATCCATCCACTGTCGATTCAGAAGCGCATAACTTACATAGATGCTGAACTCTTTGGGGGCGCTGTAGATGTGTCCAATGGGTGACAGCTCTTTGGGCAGGTGCTCAAGGGTCACATGCTTGATCAGTACAGGATACGCCAAGGAGATGGTAGCAAAACCCTGACCGCCCCTAAATGCCCAACACTTTCCTGCATACACTTCTGGCTGAGGAGAGGGAGGGAAGCCCCGAAACCATTTTAGGCAAATGTGTAAATTTTTTACATATAAAACTGGATTCAGTGACAGTGTAATGAAGGGTGCAGTTGCCTTCAACCGACATTAAGGATCTGAAGTTCCACATACATGTGGTTTATTAAACCATGAGGGGAAATTAGGTCTGGATTCTAACCCTTCAATTAATGCTCATTACATAAGTAACTAATAATGTCATTGTAATTACATAGCAATTACAGTAATTACAATTTAAAAAAGTACCTCAAAAAACTAAAATCTCTAGAAGTTTCAAAGCAAATATCTGCAGTGCGTTTTACCTGTATGATAGTGCGAGGGCTTTCTGAGGGATAGAAGGGGGGAGCTCCAAACAGACTGAGATACTTTGACTTGGTCTGATACGAGTCTGAGCAATGAGATCTGATTATCCTTGAACCTACACACACACACACACATTCATCAAACATTCTAGAAAGGTCTTTGTTTCAAGAAACACACACAGACAGAAGAAACTGTGTACCTAAGGACTCCAGCGCAAAGTCTGCCATTCCAACACCATCAGCTCTGAATAAACTCAGTGCTCTCTGAACAATGTCAGCAACATCCTGACACACACACACACACACATACACTTGCTTAATAGGCTCGTTTATTGTCCATCATTCATTCTTTTTTTGTTACACTATACCTTGATTCAGACGTACCTGTTCAGTTAGGGCACCTGTTCTTACTCTCACCGTTTTCCACAGTTCTTCAAGCTGCTCGGCTGTTTCCTCTCTGGAACGTTCTTTCAGGCGTTTTGTCAGGTCCTTTAGAGTCCGCTGCAGCTCTGCATTGTGCACAGGGCCCTGAAAGCCAATGACTAATGCCAGATGCTGCTTCAGCCACAGAGACAGCTCTGCTTTCAACTGAGACAAAATATTTTTCTCTTATTACTGCATCCTTCAGCGGTTATGAAGAAGTTGTTAAGGCAGTCTTTAAATATAAGAGGTTATAAGCGACTCTGTTAGCTAGAAGCTATTAACATATTCTGGGAGAAGCTGCAAATAACTTCTTGAGACAACCTTTAGCTGGATGTGGTTATAAAATAATTTATTGACACATACTTATACACAGAGGTTATAAATAAGCTACTACGACATTCTGCAACTTTAAAAGATTATCTATATTAATATGCTGGGAAAGGCAGCAAAGAACGTTGTGTGAATGTTTCATTTTCAATCAGTTAATGGTTTCTGATTTAAGCAGGAGTCTTGGAGACTCTACGCTCTGTATTCCATAATCAAGAGCACCTGATTAAATTAATAAACTAATCTACACATCCACCAAAAATAGAGAAAAGGGTCCCCAGAATAGGAATTAGGACCACCTGGGTTATAAATGTCTAAGTATTAGATATTTCATAGGCAGTTGTGAAGGATATAAGTACCACATATACTCATTATCAAAGGATTGTTGCACCCAGAAAGAATCAACCACAGAACTTGGTGGGTGGGTTTGGCATGTAAGACGAGCAAATGATTTAAATTTCACGCTTGGCTGCACATGTGCGTAGGCAAGGACAACTGCAGACATTCAGTGAGGAAGCGATGCCATCAATGAGTCATCCTGTTAGTACCAGCACTGTTTTCACACGACTGCACAATACAGGACTACATGTGCACAGACAGTTACAACGGCTGCCCTTAACACCATGTCAGCATCGCCAAAAACTGCATTGTGCCGTGCTTAACTGTCATGAAGTTACTCAGAATGGCGGTGGGTCGTATGCATGTTGCGCTAGACACCATCTCTGTAGGTGTAGTTTAATAAATATTGCCCATATTAGTCTAAATGTATCATCATTTATTATTCCTGGTACTCTTCCTTCCCAATAGCACTGCAATCCCACACTTCCTTCTGGGTGCAACTATTCTTTTGATGATAAGTGGACACAGATGATAAGTGGAGATCAGTTTCCAAAAAGCTGGAATTTTCCTTTAACACAGTTTAAGAGTATCTGATTTTGGGAAAGCCTGTAGTATTGTAGTATACACTGAAAGCAGACATGGCATTAGCTACTGAGGTTTTTAATTAAGATAGACAGGTGAGAAGAATAGACATCAGTCTTTACCTCTGAGATCTGTCTGTCAGCTTCAGCAATTTGCTGCTCAACCCAGAGACGGTCCCCACTAACACAGCCACACACACACAAAAATAAATAGCTGTGAGTCATTATCAAGTAACATACACTACGTGAACAAATAAGTTTGTCACACTGTCCATGGGAACACCCAAACTCACCTGGTCATGGAAGACTTGAGGTCACTGAGCTCTCTCTTTAACATCTGTCAGATTAAAGTGACATTGTTAAGTAACAGAATCCTGCAGATGGTATAACAGTACACCAAGCTGATGCTTGTCCATGTGTCCTTACCTCTGTCATGTGCTTCTGTTTCAGTCTGTCTTCTTTCAGAAAAGCAGTTTCTCTCTGGGGAACACAAAGCAGAGCATGTATCTGACCACACACACACACACACTGACCTCCCCAAAACCCCACACTCCTTACCTGTGCACTCTCCCACTCTCTCGCCCAGGTGTCCTTCCATTTGTTCTCTCTCTGAACCATATAACTGAAGATTTCATCATGCAACATCTTTATCTCTGCAGTTCCAGCACTCTGTTCATCAAACTATCAGAAAAAAAACAGACAGTGTACCATGATGCACTGCTGCAGTTGTTCACATGAGCATGTTCACAAAGTCCAAAACTCCAGCCTCCTGCTATTCTGGACTGATGCTGTTTTTAATATCCAATAATGTTCTAAATCCTATACTAGATTTATCTAACATCATGTTTTAAAAATGTTATGCTACAATGAAATGTTGGTCCATTTCGGTTTGCAAATACTTACCTATCATCATTAACTACAGGTTAGGACCACAGTATTTAGGTCTCCTAAAGCATCTGTATGAAACCATTCAATGCCATACATGACGAGCGTCATGTGCTATAGGCACCATATTACCTATTTGCATGTACTTGGGGTACTGGGCAAATGTAGTATGTGGGTGGATAAATTTACTAATCTCAGTACCTGTGTGGTGGTAAAGGGGGGTGCCTGGGTGGGCTCCATGAGGCTGCACACTGCGAATTAAAGAATAAAACCACATGACTGTCAAACTAATTCAGTTTTAGTTAGACCTGACCAATAGGGGATATACAGTATAGCAGGGCACAGTTGATGATGAAAGTATCCTGATGAATAAAAGAATTAGCAGTAGTGCACTAATTTAACATTGAACAGCGAGCTAAAGACATTGGGAAATTGGTGTTCATGTTTGAGAAGAGTGCAGGGTCTATTAAGAAATTGCTTGTTATTTCTTTCTGCTGCACACTGTATCCAGCATAACAACAGAAAGCGACATGTTTTGATGTGTAAAGCACATGGGCATGACTCTAAAAATCACTTGCAGTCTAAGGTTCTTTACCCAGAAGCGCTATTGTTGCGCGATTATTGATTATCACAGCGTTTACTTCAAAATATTGTGCTATTTATTTATAAATATTGCTTAGGGCTAGTTTGACAATCAATCAATATATATACCCAAAGGCATTTTTGAGGTCTAAACATCATTTATAGTGTGCTTTCTATTGTGAAGTGTCTCAAACATTGTCCTCTCAATGTCAAATTTTGAAGTTGAGTTTATAATTTATGCGTTCCATATTTTCATGACACTACTAATACACAATGAGTTTTAGTTCATAGACAGGGCCTTATTTTAGCCATCCCCCTGCATTTTATAGCAGGAAATGTAATCACACTCCTGCCTCTAATGGCCATATGGTGAACACCCTAATCATTAGGAATTATCACAACCCCTACATATATTTTCTACAACACAAAAAACCTTTTTAGAAAACATTTGATTTGTTTTGTGTGTTCAAAGCTGTGTCTGTTGATGATGTACTGGCTAACATTAGTCACTAGGAAACAGTTTCAGTAGTGGTATTATTGTGCTGGTGTTAACACATTTGTATTAATAAAAAAGGAAATGTTTATTGAACCAAATTAGTAGAATTTGGTTCAATAAACTATTACAGAACTATTACACACTACAGAGACATGTGATCCTCATCAAGTCACCTGCACAAAACACTATATTATATGACACTTGTGTAACACTCTTATTCTCTTACAGTGTGATACAATATACTCATAATGAACCTGATAGAACCTGATCCGAAGTCTTAAATCAGCAAAACTGAAACAATTGCAGGCTGTGTGTTGTGAATGTAGCTCACCAAAAGCCATAGCCAATCCAAAAGTCAGTCCAACTGCCATCAGAACAGGTTTCCTGAGATAAGGAGTGTTACAGGAGAAAAGAGAGTTTGATTTGTAGTGATTTTTACTGCTTTAATGTGGAACTAAATTAATCAGATTAAGAGACAATGCTGCTGTACCTGCCGAGCTTTAGAACATCCATCAGAAACCATAAAACACCCGCCGGCATGCCAACTACCAACACACACACACACAAATAAAGAAGCAGGAGGTAGAGAGATAAATCTTTAGTGTAGTCAGGAAGAAAAAGCCCAGTGAGGTATTTTATGTTCAGGCAGGATCCTTAACTCACATTTGCACATTCCTAAAAAATAAGAGATCCTATATGTTTCCTGTTTGGGTGTTTAATTCATTTACACACCTCTTAACTAAACCATCCATTAAAAAGCTCTTCAAGAAAGCAAAAGTGGTTCCTCAGGGAAAATACTCAAATAAAGACATGTTGGCATCTTTACATGAAAGTGTGCATACCAGAGGTCTTTAAATTCAGACAACTGAATTCAGTTTTCAGTCCTGGGTTTTGTAATTACTGGCTTGTTCAAGAAACAAGATGGTCAATATTTGAAGATGTCTGGTATGTACTGTTAAACACTCTCTCTCTCTCTCACACACATACACTCACTGAAGCATGGGCTCCTACTGTGGGAACGTAGCTTGTTCGTCTTCCTGGTGGCAAGTAGGACATCCTCCTCCTTTGAAAAGTAGCCAGTGGATAAGGAGGCAGGGCTTCGGGCATGGACGCTGCTCATGGCAGGTGCGTGGGTGCGGAAGTGGGAGAAGGAAGGCACCACTGCAGGAATGCAGAAGGTGAAGTAATAATAACACAAGAACAATCAATCACAGCAAGACTCGAGCTCCAACAGACGTAACACTTAGCCAAGAGCTTTGGATCCCATTTATAGCATGTAATGTGATACACAAATAGCCGATGCAGGTCTTTTAACAACTTTAAAAGCTTTATAGTTATGATCCTAACTGTCTACGTAAGCTCTCTCCCCTGGGAACATGGTGTGGGGGCCATGTCTACATGCTGGATTGTTTGAGAATAATGTTTAATATGACATTTTACTCCTGTGAGACATTTAAAGAGAGATCCAACTCAAACAGCAAACACGGGTAAATGCATGGATTATCAACTAATACCTTGGACCCACTAGCATCTCAAAACTCATGTCTGTATTATATCAACATACACTGGTGAGCCAAAATGACGCCCCCGAAGCATGAACTCTGAAAGACCTCTGAAGGTGCCTTGTGATATCTGGCACCAAGATCTTCACAGCAGATCCTTAAAGTTGTAAGGTGAATCAGCCTACTTGTCCCAGTGCATCTCAATACTGCTTGATCAGATTGAAATCTAGGGAATTTGAAGGCCAGGGCATTAAATTCCTAAAGATGCTACTGCCATCAGGATTACCACTGCCATGAGTGAGTGTACTTGGCCCACAGCACAGCAAAGCATCATGCTCCTTCCACTAGCTCGTCTTTTTCCCACAGTGCATCCTGGTGCCATAATAGCTCTAGGTAAACGGGGTACACGCACCTGGCGATCCATGTGATGTAAAAGAAAACAGGATTCACTGGACCAAACCACTTTTTCCATTACGCCAAAGTCCAGCTCTTATTGTTGATGTCCACTGAACCTTGGGCACTCAACACCCTTTTGCTGGTTTTTGGTTTGTCCCTTCTTGGACCAATGTTGCTGCTGAAGCAATGTTGCTGTTGCTGCTGGAGCACCATACAAGTCTTGGCATTTTAGAGATGCTCCAAACCAGTTACATGGCCATATCAATTTGGTTCCCATCATAGTCACTTCACTTTTCATGCTTGCCCATTCCTACTAACTTAATACATCTGCTTCATAATATCTTGGCCCATCAGTATATATCAACATCTTTCTCTTCACTGGAACTAGGCTACTTAGGCCAATCTCTGAAAAACATCCTCCTAGTGTTATTACTCCTCCACCAAACTTGGTCAAATTGGCACAATGTAGCCAGGCAGGTAATATTCTTTCGAACATCAGACTCCCAAATAGGGAAGGATGGTTCTTCTCCAGAGTCCAGTGGTGGCATTGTGTACACCACTCCATCCAACACTTGGCATTGTGCTTGGTGTTGCAAGGCTTGCTTGTAGTTCATGGAAACCCATGTTTTGGTCTTGAAAACTCATGCCATGAAGGTCCTAGTACACAGATTTTGTGCTGAAGTTAATGCCAGAGGAGGCCTGGAATGCTCAGCAACTTTATGTGGTGGGCCACTTTGTGATTAAGTTATTGTGGTTCCTACAAGCTTACACTTTTCAATAAAGCCACAACTTTTTCAGTCAATTGTGGAATATCTAGGTGAAAAGAAATTTCAGAAAGGTGGCATCCTATTACAGCACCATGCTCAAATTCATTGAGTTGTTTAGAGAGACCCGTTCTTTCACAAATGTTTGTATAGGGAGATTGCATGGCTAGGTGCTGGATTTTATAAATGTGTGGCAGCGGGACCAAATGTGTCACCAGTATTCAACGATTAACACTATTTATCCCAATAATTTTGTCCATATAGAAAAATAACAGAAAGGGATAGAAGTCACACGTCACTAGTAAGTCCCATTTTAGGGTTACAGGTAAAGCCATATTTGTAAACGGTGTGGCTAGAAATCATTGAGGCAGTGTGAATTTATAATATAACACTCACCTGGGTACCCCTTCACTGTAAATGGTTCCACAGTGTAATAGGAGCTTCTGGAAGCGGATATATGAGAAAAAGCGCTATGAGCTCGCTTTAATCCCATTTTTTTCTTGAAGATCCTTTACAAATACACATAAACACAAAGGCAGTTGACTTCTCCAGCCAGGTTATGGACTGTATCCATCATTTACAAACTTTTAAACTCAAATTAAATCCACACAAATACTCATCCACACACCTGCCAACAGGTGACTCATGGTAGGAGATATTCCTCTTAGAGTCTTCTTCTTTATCATCACTGTAGTAGCCACTCAACAACAACCTACTGCTACGACGAGACATCACTGCTGGAGGGCAGAAAGTGCACATGTCAGGTTACTGTATTACAGTGTTATATAGCAATGGCTGCTTACTGAGACAGAGAATGTTAGTGGCTGTCTTGCTAAATTAAAGTATGACCCCAAAAATGTTTAGACATACTCAGGTATACAACAGTAAAATGGGAATGTTTTCACAGATAAAATTGAGAAGCATTTTTTCCATCCTCTGTTTACAGTTATGAATCATTTAAAGTCATTCATCAAGCAAAGAATTTAACACTGGCTAAGCTATGTGCAACCAATTCACTGGATCAGAACTGGATATGGACACTCTTCTTTAATTATATGAGCAAAACGGTGCAAGAAAAAACAAACAACTAACCAGAACACTAATACCTATTGCACTGCTTGGGTCAGCAATCAGTCTCAAAAAGAGTCAATCACAGATTCTTTTGATTATATTTGGTTAAAAATAACATTTAAATGTGTTCAAATTTACTTTTTTACTATTTGTTCCTAATTCTAATAGAACAATTACATCTAAAATAAATAAATAAATACAATTGAAAAAGGTGATTTTATATACAGCCAACTGCTAAACATGTTGTTTATTTTACTTATAATATAACAATTAAATCTAAAACAAAAGAGAAAGAAATAAAATGTTATTGTGACTTACTAATTATACATACAGAAAGTGGACATATGGGGGCGCCATAAGCCATCACATTCCCCAGAAAAGCCTGCCCGAGCTCACAGGTCTGTCAGTATGTCTTGTCTCAGTGTGCTTCTGAGCCCTTCACACCACCTGAACTGTGTGCCAAAACATCCATGTATGAGTTCGTAAGCCTAGTTGCACAAAGCAGCATTAAAACGGTGGTCAGCACTCAAAACCACTCCAGAATGTTTATGGTTGTCCACCCTGTGTTTAAAGCCACTGATGGATCCCATGGCTGCCCAGCAGACTTTAGTTCCTGTTTTAAACCGAGGTTGTTTTTACAGCTAGTTCTTTGCCAAACTCCGCACCAGAGCCCGGGTTTGGTTTGTTGGGTTTCAGACTGCATTAGCTGAAGTGAGTTCTTTAAGTGCAGTCTTACCAGCAGCACACTGAAGCAGAGTTTGGGTATGAGTCCACATTAGAAAAGGCAGTGCTTTATCACACCTGCTGTGGCTTATTAAGGTTTTCAGTGGCATTTGAATATAAGTCAGGTGTGTTAGAACTAAACCCTGCAGGGCTGGACACCCCTGATGGGGGGATTGTAAAGGACATGTGCTGGCAGTGTGACTGACACATTTTCATGCTTCCCTCTGATAAACAGAAGATGCCTCAAAGCGTTAGTTTCTGAGAATTTGGGGGCTGTAGGTGGTTTCCTCAAAGATATTAAATCACCAACAATCCACATCACACAGTCTAGCAGGAGTTTGTAATGACATGTAAATTTGAATCGAATCATTTTAAATGCCAGATTAAAAATGCGCCAAATTGATTTTGTAAGTAAGATGTGACATCATTAAGAGCTGTGGGCTTTTTATCCATTTGCGACCATTTGCTGAAATAGAGTCTTCAGATAACAGTTCTAGCAAGGTCTCGGCAGCCTTGGCTTTGAGACAAAACTCTAACATCTTCATCAACATCATCTACCGCTCAGAAGATGGCTTATACCAAGGCACACTAAAAATGAGGCTTAAATTGTTAAGAAAGCAGAAAAAACGCCTTTGAACTGCTTCCTTGCACGACTGAGAGAGATGAGTAGAGTGACAGAACTGATGTAAACAGGCTTGATAAAGATAGCTATAAGTCACATGCATGGTAACTCCCTATTCTTTAAGTAAGGCCTTCCTTGCAATGTCACCTCCAGGAATAAATCTGAAAAGCACATGAGCACACAGCGTTACGAGCCTTGTGAAGGTTACAGTGAGTTATCTCAGTAAGCCCTCACCATATTGTGCACCATGTTCATAGTTAGAAATTGAAATGTATTATGTTTGTTTTGTTTTACTGCATGTTCCTACCTGTTTGCAGCTTGCAGCTCATGCAGTCAACTATTAATGCTTTTTGAACCATAGAAGTTTTATTTGCCACATTAGTTTAAAACATCGCTGTACTTTACTGACCCAACAGCCATGATTTGTGACATTCAGTGAGTAGTGATGCCTTCCATTAGTCATCCTGTTGCACGACGCAAGACTACGTGCATTTAGACCATGTGCCCCTAAAATCACGTCAATGTTGCCAAAGATCAGGATAATAGTCTTGTGCCAGACTGTCATGGAGTGACTCATCTTCAGTGACGAGTCCTGCTTTTTTCTTGGTGGAGACTAACGAATCCGTGTGTGGAAGCACAGAGGTCAGATAAACGGTTTGTTGTTAAATGTCACATGTGCAGTGCTTGTACAGTGGACACTATGTATAATGCCTGCATCACTTAACACACTTTGCTTATTATTTTACTTACTCGGGAATCAGGTAAATCTGGACTTATCAGGCCACATGACCTTTTCCATTGCTCCAATCTTCATGCTCACTAGCAAACCAAAGCTTTTTTTCCCAACAACTGGTTTGTAATGGCTACACAGGTGCTTAGTCCCAGTGCTGTGAGTTTTCTGTCCATTGTGCATGTACTGTTCTTTTTTGGTTCTAAAAAAATGACTTCATGTTGTTACACAACTTTTTAAAAGTGTTTGCTTGTAACCATATATATATATATTTATAGTCTTTCTTTAACTACAAAATAAAGTAGATGATGATTGTTGATACTTTACCATACCACTAAACCTCCAATCACAGCATTCATTTTTCTAGCTCTTTTTCTTTGCTTAATGCAGGCCACTAACATAACCCTTTTAAAACACATTAATATAGTCTGGTTGTTTAGGAAATGAGAAGCGTCTCACTGCATCGGGCAGAGTTAAAATAATAGTTACAGCTGAAATTAACTAATCGTTGCAGTAATTATCCAATTAGTATTTGCTTATTTAAATTTAAACCACAGGTTTTTGGCATGTATAACTGTATAGTTATGTAATTATATATTGTTGGAATAAAAAAAAACAAACATGTTTTTTCTAAAACTGTAACATTACAGTAGAATCATCGTTAAACAATTCCAGCTAAATACAAAACATTTTTGATATTGGTCCATTCATCATGAAATGTTCACACAATGTGAAGATCAGCCACTATGTTAAAATGAAGAATGAATGTACTTAACTACACAGCAAATAACATTGAACTGACTGAAACTTTACTTGCACTTCCAACAGTTTTTTTTTCTCCACTTGTCCCTACTGGCAAGCATACCGTCTATTCCCGATACAGAGTTATATTTGCATCTATGTGCTGACAGAACTTTGTAATACGTAATAACTACAGTCATGTAAACAACAACATAAGCAAGCCAGACACTAAATAAACACTGTGAGGAAGTGCACAAGTCATTTTATTCTTTCATGACATTTATGGACACTGGTATGGACATGAAAGAGCCATATGGCCTTTTCTTATGGGAAAGTGTACGAGTGTTCTCCAGGAATTCTTTCACATATACTGCGGATCTCAGTAGGGGGCAATGAGGGGAGAAAGAGGGCAGCTAACAGAGGAAAGCAGATTGGAACAGAACAGGTTAGATAATGTTCCTTTAGACCAAACTGGACTGTATTTAAAGAAGTGCATAACTAGAAAGATACCTGCTCAGTAAATGCTCTTGGTTATTGATGAACAAAGAAACACAAAAGAAACGTGGAAAGAAAAACCTGAGGAGAACAAATATACAAACTGTTTGAGGAAGAAAGAAAAAAGGGAGAGGGTAAGGAAGAGAGAGACAGAGTGAGCTAAGAGAGAGAGACAGAGAGACAGAGCGAAAGACAGACGTGCTGGAATGCCATGGGAATCATCTACTGCTATTTAAATGCCCTTTTATGATCTCTGTTATTCTGCCTGCTGGACACTCGCCTTTGAATTTCAGTGTGCTCTGTTTATTTATTTTTAGACAGTAGGAAAAGCTGAGTGGACGTTTCAATATGGGCCAAATTCAAACTGTGCCAGAATCAATGCAACGACATGGATTGAGTCAAAACACATAACCAAGGCTGTCACTGGGAAAGCTATGGTGGAGCCAGTGTTAAATGAAGGGGGAAGACTGCTGGCACCTCTGCAGGTTTCTGATTCAGTGGTGGAACTAGGCTCTTTAGGGTTTTACCATCTTGGCTAGAGTGCTTTCCTTATGCACACCCCTCAAAGAGGGGAAAAATATACTGTCCATCAAAAGTTTGGGGACATAGCATCGTTTTGTAAGTGGTGTGGGCAGAAATGCATTTTAGATAGGCCTGTAAAAAGTGGGTAGGCATAAACTCAGTCTATTGCTGACAGCAATGCAGTTATCATTACACCTTTTCAAACTATGTAAAGCAATAGTAAGAGTGCTGGAATGCTAAATTTCCATAAACCTTACCAACACCACCCTCTACTAAAAGATATACTGAGAAATATAAATATCCCAGCAAAAACAAATACTTTGGTTTGCACAAGCTTGCACTAGTCTGATCATTTCTCTCATAAGTTTACAATATTAGCCATTAATATGTGTCTTTAATATGTGTATTGCATACCTGAGCGTCTGAAGAAGTCATATTCTCTCAACAGTACCACAGCTGTTCTGAGGTTAGCCTAGAACTAGTCCCTACTGACCGGGTAGTCTTGGTGCCGTTTCCACTCTGAATCTCACAAGACCCTTCAGAAACTTCAGAGAACCTGCTAGAATGATACATGGATGGACATATTATGGACATATTAGGTACTAAAAATGAACTAAAGGAATGAGGCAATGGTGAATGACCATGGTTGTTTATTGGGCTGATAAAAATGAGCAATTAGATTTGCTATACACCGTTACGCCAAAAGTGGGATAGCAGTATGTAACTGATTATAAAGTGGCGTTACCTCAGGGATAGCTTGTGTAAGGTTGAACACCGACCAGTGTGCTCATGGCAAGGTGATGTGAATTAAACGAGACATGGTAGTAGATGCCAGAAGTTGTGCAGGCATTTAATGATTGCGACTGGTGGCATCTGGCTAGAATTGTCTGAGTACAGTCAAGCGACTCTGGCAGAAACACCTCTGAATTCAGTACAGGTGGTCCTACATGGCAGCAGGCAGTGCTTTAGCTTCCATGGGATCTAGGAGCAGAAGTCCCATCAGAGTGCCTCTGTTAACTCCATGACACTGGGCCCAGCACCTCACTATGGTGTTCTAAAAGCCTTGCCATTTTTCTTTCATACATTGCACTGATTATAGTTCTTGTATGTATTTTTATATTTGTATATAATTGTTAAAACAAATGCTTGTGGTGCATTCAGTTGTTTGGACATTGAGACTTGTGAACGGCCACAATTTTGCATGAGTTTTGATGTAAAAAAATGTAAAATACAGACTCCTAATTATGACAACTGGCCAATGAGAAGCTTCTAAGGTCATTACTGTATATCAGATTAAGAAATCTTATAGACTGTCAACTTTGTCTGTTAATTCAACCCACTGGACATCTGGGTATGAGATACATCCCCACGTTCTCATGTTTGTTGTAAAAAGTAACTTTGGAGTTGGAGTTTGAATGCCTTTATGCAGGCAAACATTCCTTCATAAAGCCCTAGAAAGAGATGGAACAACCAACAGAAGAGCTGCCTTATGAATATTGCATACCCTTTGCTTTTCATCCTTTCACTAAGATCAACCATCAAAGATTTCAGTTGTTGACACCACCTTTGGAGAAGCCATTTTTAAACATGTTTAACAACTATAACAATAGTTCAGAAAGGAAAAGTTACCACACATGAGAATTTGATGAAGCTGATGACTTCAAAATATACCGCAATATTACATTAAGTAAATTACTGCAAATGAACAAATCAACTATTCTTACATAACTTGAACACCGAAAAGTGAACGTCCCTGGAACAGTTCTACAGAATGCCAATTTTCCCTGAACTTTTGATGGACAGTGCAGATGGCAGACTGCGGCGACAGGAGTGACCAAAGGGCAGCACTCTTTGATACCGGCTTCTACAGCTCTTAACTGCTATGACTGGCAGCTGGCCAGAGAGGTCAACCGTGTCTTATATAAGAACCATGGTTTCAACTATTTGTCTTCTCTTTGTTTTAAAAGGACAGCAGGTCTCACGCCTTTTGTAGCTTTAACCCAAACTTTAATCTCAGCTTTGTGGCCTGCTCTAGTCCAGATTATTCTTATCCCCCTGCATGGCTCCTGCAGGTCAACAATAGGCCGGTCGTGCTATCTCTAAACCAAACGCCTTCCATGCTTATCTGCACACAGCCAAAATCCTGAGCGCTGCACTTAGAGGAGGGAGAGAGAGAGGTGTATTCCAGCTGGTGGACAAAAATTCAGGCAGGGATATCACACTAAATATGTGAAAGCAAAAGGTTTTAAAACCAGTTTAATGGGTAATAATTAAATGTTTACTTTAAGAACCAAAAGGGTTCTGCGGTTGTTGTAGTGTTAGGCTTATAAAAATAGAAAACACCCATTTGGTGCTATATAGAACTATTTAAAAAAAAAAAGGCTGTATAATATAAGCATAGACTTCACTTTATCTATCAGTCTGAAGAACCATTTTACCATGCAAAGAACCATTTAAGCTTTCTGGCACATGTCTTGAGGTATTGAGTGTAGGTCAAATGTGGTTTTTGCCTTGGAACATCTTTGAAATGGTGTATTTAACTAATTCAAACTAACCAAAAACTCATGTGATTATATTAAATAAACATCTCACAGTTTTTGAGTATTGAGATAGATAGATAGACAGATAAAGGTTATCTAAAGGTTAGATAAAGGAACCATAAATGATGATAAATTTAGACTGATATGGGCAATATTTATTGAGCTACACATACAGAAGTAGTGTCTCTCAGTATAGCGCCAGGTAACTCTTGTGACGTGTGACCACAAACAGTTCATCTTGGTACTGACCATGGTGTCCCCACTCTTGGAAAAACTCAGAGACACCAAGACAAAAATGGGACTCATCACTGAAGATGAGCCGCTGACATTTTAAAGTCACCCCGTGACAATCTGGCACGACACCACTGCAGTCTTTAGCGATGTTGGCGTGGTGTTAAGAGCAGTCACTCTAACAGTGTAGTCATGCATCATGCAGCCGTCTGCCAGTGGTGCTGACACTAACGGGGCGACTCATGGAGGACATCACTGCTCACTGAATGTCCACAATCATGGCGTATGCATACAGTATACATGATTTTCTTAAGCAAGTGAACTCCTGTCTAATGTGAAATAAGCATACATACAATATGCAAAGTACCTGCTTTAGTATACATATCACTTAAAGATATGCACACTAGTGTTAAGTATTTACACTGTATGCAGATGATTTTTTAAAAACATGTTTCCTATATTTTGAGTATGCATATTGTGTGCAGTAATTGACTACGTGTTCCATGAAGGATGACACATGACATGCCATAAAACACTTTTTCAATTGTCAATCCTGTGTTAAAACCATTACACCCCTTACTAAAGCGACAGAGAAAGAGAGAGAGAGACAGAGAGAGAGAGAGAAAGGGAGACAGAGGGACAGAAAGAGACAGTGAGGGTGTGAAAGTCATGCCAGCGGCTGCAGTGAGTAGGCATCTCCAGTCATGATCTCATCCTCCAGCACTGGCACACATCTGCAGAAAGCTGCCCTTTAGCTCAGAAATGCCAAGTTCACCACATTCCTCAACACACACGCGCAGACTAACGCACACACAAACGCGCGAGTGCCGAAAAGGCCACACGTGGCTGTTCCTGAAGAACAATCAGACAAGGCCTACTTCTATAATTATAGTGGCCTGCGCCCAAACACACACACACACACACACACACAGAGGCAAGCTGTTGATTATTATAGTGACAGCAGGGCGAGTCTGCCTCTAATGACATTAGAGAGAGAGAGTGAGAGAGAGAGGACGGTATTCTTTATGGTGGAGAGGTGGGGACTTTTTTTGGGTCAAATGCCCAGACAGCAGAAGCATGCTGGGCATAGAGGGCAGTTGAAGAATGAAAGACAGTGTAGGTAGAAGAGAGAGAGAGAGACAGAGACTGAGTAAAACTGAGTACAGACAGAGGATCCATTGACATGCACATTCAGATTCTTATCTGCAGGGCACTTACAGAGATGCTTATCGACATTTACAATTACATACAAACAGTGACACATTGCTACACCCACATACATCACACACGTCCTTCACATGCATGTGCACTCACAAAGACCCACTCAAAGCCCACACACACGCATACACATACTGTGCGAAGAAAATGAAGTCGGATACTGAAAGGATGTATGCAGAGCATACACACACATGTCATGATGAGGATGCCTATGAAGGCCCTGAAATTATTTATGCAGATCAAACACACACTCAGCCGTGCCCAGCTCACCCTGGATGTCTGGGTGTGTCCCTTTATGCCTGTGATTTGGGACAGTGGAGAATAGGCTATTGTTAATGACTGAAGACTACACAGAAAAGAGGGAAGGGGTGTAGTAAAGACTACGAAAAAGTTATTTTGCCATATTAGTTCAATGTAATCACTAGTGGTTTTAAAGTTTTTGCATTATGTCCATTTTAATGTGACAAAAGATTAACAGCATTGTTAACTAACGCTGTAAGTACATTTTCCAAGTTTGACATTTTGATCCATCTGTGGCTTAAACCTGAAGCCCAGCTGCTTGCAGGTTGTTGCTATGACTGCATTGCTGTAGCCCTTTCATTCAAATGGCATGTTCATTCAGCTACTGCAATGTGAATATGTTTATTCTACAAGTAAGATACACCACTGATGTACTGCCACCAAAATCAGTACTTCAGCAGATTACTTTGGACAGTACTAGCAGAAGAACAGGGGGTCAGATATGGCACCACAACTGTGATGGGTCAAAAGACATTATTACATATACACATAAACTCACCAGACAAAAAAATGGCTGACCTCTGACCTGTGATACCTAGCAGTGTGTAATACCTCCACAAGCACAAACAACAGTCATTAGATTTGACCAAACAATTGCATAGTTAGGCCAGATTTGGTGGATGCCTTCCCTGGCACAATTCTGAGAAGAATCTCCTGACTGTGAGTTTTGCCACTGCTGGTACACCCTCATGGCCATACGCTTCCATATACCTGCAAATTCAGCTAGTTAATTAACACTATGGTCTTTGGAACGCTCAAATGCAATTACTCCTTTTTGCCAATCGTTAACATCTGCACATGAACATGTTAACGCAGCATTGGGTTTAAATACACTTAGAAATCAGGCTGTGGGAACTTTTGGGAGGTGTTAACCTATCCTGATACATGTTCCTTGACAGAATTTCTTGTATCGCGTGAGAACAGCTTCCATCAGCACTGCATTAAAAATAGTTTATCTTCTCTGGAGCTGCCCTTATGATGTACCATCACATGCTTTCTTTTGATCTAACCTGAGATACATTTAGTAATAATAAGCATAGCTTTAAAATAGAATCTGTATTTTCGTTCTCTCTTTTTCTCTATCTCTCCTCCCCCCCTCTCTTTTTCTCTCTGGCATTGCTGCTGTTGTCTAGATACGAGTAAACAGTAATTATCCACTAAAGCCATATGGGTGTATCATGCAGATTTTTCCTCTCGTTTGAAGATCTGAAGTTGATGGTTTTCTCAGGATCAGGCTGCAGTAGTACTGCGGCCGATCAAAGCCTTCTTTCCTAAACTCAGTCATGTTTAGTGATAAGTACAGGGTATATCTGCACTTTATGATTCCCCCACTCTAAAATGTTAACCTTATTATAGCTTGATGCGTTCAGATGTTCCACATGGGACTCGATGCTTTCCAAGGAACATTAGCTTCTTTCATTTCTTCTATTCATTAATATGGTGGTATGGCCATAAAGGGATGCTGAGTCCATTGAATAAAAATTCGCCTCAGTTTTTGGACTTGTTAAGTCCATATCAACTTCATGCTGATGTAAAAATAGGACTAATATCAAAGTACTGCAACTCTCTTGGATGGGCCTATAACTTACAGTGTAAAATTGGCAAGTTGTTCTTTTTTACACCTCTCTCTCTCTCTCTCTCTCTCTCTCTCTCTCTCTCTCATAAAAATTATTTGTTGGTTTTATGTCAGAAGTGTTGCTTTATAAGACTAATGTTGAGGAACTGCAGCTCTCTTGAATGGGCCTATGACTAATAGTGCAAAATTGGCAAGTTGTTCATTTTTAGTACCTCTCTTTGAGCACCTCTCTCTCTCGCTCCTTTACTCTTTCTTTCTCTCTATCTCATGCATAAAAAAACTCTTAAAAGTCTGGAGTTTTATTTTTTATTTTGCTTCACAATTTAAACATTAAAGTGAGCAGCACTTTAATTGAATTCTCTTTATTTATTTTTTTACTGAGTCTGTGGTGTTTTGTTTATTTCAGTATCAAACAATAACAGAAATATTATAAATCTGCAGAGTTATAATGGTATAGTTATAAAGAGCTATAAGCTCTTAAGAAAAAAGACCCCCAAAAACCATGTTTTTATTTTTGGGCTGCACACATCTCTTCAGTTTTGACCTTATCTGATTCTGCTGTCATTTAAACTTCTTGCTAAACTGAATTGAATATTCACTACCACCATAGTCATAGAAGACTGTAGCATTTGGAGCAAATGTCTTTAGAAAAGGTGGTCTATTTAGTGGGCTAACCTTTGCATGACGCCAGTGTCGGTGTGGAGACCTTTTTCTTTGAATGCACTGACCTTTCCTCTGTCCAGAGCCCTTTAGGAACACTGACTGAGGACGGCCGGTAGGGCAGAATGTCCTATTCCATTATGTAACCATGGTGACATTTTAAAACTGCACTAATTTCGAGAAGCCTGTGTCTGGACGTGCCAAAAGCAGAACATATGTGCCATACCTCTGTGGTCAGGCTGAATGTTTTTGTTCTATGGATGTGCTGAGGAGAAATAACCTATAATAATAAAATATATTAATAATAAAAATAATAATAATAATAATAATAATAATAATAACTAAATTATTCTTATTCACCCATTGTCAAAAGAATAGTTGCATTTAGAAGGAAGTGTGGGATTGCAATGCTATTGGGAAATAAGATAAAGGTTACCAGGAACAATAAAGGATGATATATTTAGACTGATATGGGCAAAAATCATTGAGCTACACATATAGAAGTAGTGTCTCCTAGTATCCTTTACAGCAGTTGTGGAGGTGGACCGATGTCAAGCTTTTTGGACATGTGGCACATGACAACAAACCATGTCTTCTGCAAAGTTGACATGGAGTTATAATGTCAAACCTACCTACGGCAGTTGATTTAACTATTTGTTACGGTGGCCATTTTAGAAAACAAAATTACAAAAATAAACACAAATTTACAAGCAAAAAAAAATTAATTCAAGAAAATAAAATTACAAAAATAAAAAGAAATTTACAAGACTTATAACACCTTTACCATTACTGAAATACTTTTGCTTTTCCTGTGGACCTGTATTTAGAGTATTTAAAAGATCAGACAGAAGAACAGGCAACGTCTAAACCATGTGTCGCTGTTTTGCGAAAGCTCTCAGCCATTTCAGCTAGCTGGTTAACCACTATAGCTAGCGTTACAGCCACTACAGCCACACGTCTTGTAAATTTGCTTTTACTTTTGTAATTTAGTTTTCTGAATTGTAATTTTTTTCTCAATTGTAAATTATTTTTTATTCATGTAATTTTGTTTTCTGAAATGTTCATTTGTTTTGTACTTCTTTTTGTAAATTGACATTACTTTAGGTTAACATACAGTAACAATATTGATTAGTAATCACAGTATATTCGCTATACAAGAATGTACAGAATGAGCAACTAAGTCACGTTCCTGGAAGCATTCCCCAGAATGAACGTCTGTTTCATATCATCAGCTTTATTCTTATAACAAACCAAAGCCCTTAGGAACTGGACCTTTTCCAGCTGTCTCTGTCTCACACGGCCGGACCTGACATCTCCTGGACTGAGACAGTGCTGATGTCACTCACATGCTCCTCTCTTCTCCTCGGTCCAAGAAGAAAGAGAGAGAAACCTCTCCCCTCCTCGGATTCATTCTCATGCATTACTGGTATTTCCGCTGGGCTGTGTGTTAGTAATGTGTGTGTCTGTGTGTGTGACCTCTCAGAGCTAAACTGGGCCGGTCAGTATGAGTGTTTCGCTGGGGGCCATTGTGTTCAGAACTGTTATCATTGTATTGCAGTTTCCTCTGTTAGTGTGTGTGTGTCTGCATGCATGTGTGAAAGCTCATACTGAATTCACAGAATAGAAAGACAGAAAGCACATATTACATATAAGTATATGTACATGTAAGGTACACACATCTTCTAAAAAATACATGCAACATCAGCTGCACCCAGAAGGAATCAACTAACACTAGAAGCCGTAGGCTAGGTTTGAGACTTTGTGAGACCCGGGATGATTTGAATTTCACGCTCAGCCTCAGATGTGACAAAAGCTAAAATGAGTTTTATCATTGTACCTGACTGACCCACCAGCCATGATTGTGGCCATTAGTGAGCAGTGATGTCCTCCATGAGTCGTCCTGTTCGAGCCAGCACTATTGGCAGCCGCCTGCATGACGCAGGACTACATGCACACAGACCGTTACGACAACTGCTCTTAACATCACATCAGTGTCACCAAAGCCTGCATTGGTGTCGTGCCAGACCGTCATGGAGTGACTCAGAATGGCAGCAGGTCATCCTCAGCGATGAGTCCCATGTGTGGAGGCACCATGGTCAGCACCGGGATAAACGAAGTTGTAATCATGCGTCACATGCTTTCAGCATTAATGTCTTCACTGATGCAATTTACCATACCATAGGCACTAATCCACCTCAGACCATGACAGACCCTTCTCAGAGACCATAGTGTACATTACTTCCACATTACTCCAACAAGTAGACTTGTCATACCATAACTCTCGTTTCTATACCTCTACATCATTTGAGCACAGGACCGCCCCCCCCACCACAACCTTACTTTTAAATGCACCTAAATTATTTTATTTTTTTTAGTTTTTTTAATTATGTTAAAAGACAAACTGCTTTTGTTGTGCTTTGGAAAGGAATGACTACTTTGGAGATTGCTTTGTTGAGGAATGTTTTTTTTAGACTTTTTTTTAAATTATTATTTCATGATGCACTGTTTTGGCAAAGCAGTAAGCCATCACCCTTTAATATCCAGTGCGTGACTGCACCACCTATTTAAAAACATTACACACTATTCCTCATCTTAATTAGCCTAAATTAGTATCTATTTACAAAAACAAAATGATTAAATATCTTTCTTTGGCACAATTTCTATTAAAATTCTGATATTACTGTATAATAATCACTGCTTTCTTTTATTGGCATTTCTTATTCTGTCTTGTTTTTGGAAGTGAATATTGAAACTGGTAGTCCTAGTCTCCTTAGACTACCTAGATAAGTCAGAGAACTATGTGACCTGCTGCAGGGTTATGTATGCCGACCGTGTTGATCAGTATGATTATGTTTACAGTTTTTATGTTTACAGCATGGTAAACATTTATGTTAGTGATCTTGTTTCTCAAACAAGTTATTAAACATAGTCATCTCGGTTAGCTTCCAGAGGAATACAAAAAGGTTGCTGATGTTTTCTGAAGGCTATTCTCACAATAAACTGTAAAGTAGACTAAATATATTTTAATATTTTAATATATTATTATTACAATACTGAAATCCCACAGAATTATTAAATTCTGATGAACTGTCTTTAAAGTCATAGACGCTGCACTCATCAGTACCTTTCGGTTCTGCAGATTTGCCACAGTTATATTTTTACTAAGCTACAGTCACATAAAGCAAATACTGTTGGATTTATATGACAGTAAGCATTTATGAGCAAATATTTAATTCTATAGATCACAGTGGATTTTATAGTAATATGCAAATATGATGCTTGTGGAAGGGACTGCACTCACTGTGCATATGACAGAATGGTATATTCCGTACATACAGTATTTATTGACATACTGCTCTAAATTACATCTAGTGAACACTTAATGCTGTATCCGCTTTAGAAGCTCGTCTGGAAGAAGGTTCAGCTAAAGGAGAGGACAACCCATTGGAGGACGCCAATCTACCTGAAGATGTCTGGACCTCACAAACAAATAAAAAAAGTTCAGACCTGAGCGCAAACATACATCCTGTCACATCAGCAGCTGTATTTACTTTATTCCTGCACTTGCAAGTTCATTGACTTGATTTGAAGGGGAAACAACTTCTAGTGAGCACAAATCAGAGGAAGTAAAGAAAACAAAAACTGCCCTTTAGTCCTTTTTAGTCCACTTTATGCTTGACTTCCAAATTGGAACTACATTTATTTACACTAAATAATAAATTACAATAAATTAAAGTAGACAGCATATAAATTTACTGATTTTTGTAAAAACATAGGACACATCTGTTATTACATGTATTTGATTCTTTTATTTGTTTCCATAGTTTCAAATTTGTGTTGTGCACACCATGCTGTAGAAAATTATATTTTGTACAAATACACGCAACGCCAAAAGAATAATTGCACCGTGAAGGAAGTGTCAGATTTCGATGCTATTGGGAAGGAAGATAAAGGTTACCAGGAACAATAAATGATGATAATATTAGACTGATACTTATTGAGCTACACATACAGGAGTAGTGTCTCTTAGTATGGTGTTAGGCTGCCATGTTTGCTAACACAACATGCCAGACGTCTCGGCATGGAGTTGTAGAGGTTCCTGATGGTGTCCTGTAATAATCCATCCCACATAGCTTAAATATTCTCACACAGTTCCTGCAGATTTTGTGGTGGAGGTGGAGTAACACCAGGCCTTCTAATGTGTAATGCACAACAACAAACTGTCATCTTGGTGATGACCACAGTGTCTCAACGCATGGATTTATTGGTTGTCTACACCAAGAGAAAAGCGGGACTCGTCGCTGAAGATGACACACTGCCATTCACTCCATGGCAACTTTGGCGCTGTTGACTTGGTGTCGGTGCAGTCGCTGTAGCAGTCTATGGGCATTTAGTTCTGGGTTGTGCTGGCACTAACAGGATGACATGTGGAGGGCATCAGTGCTCACTAAATGTTCGCAATCCTTGCTGTTGGGTCAGTCAGGTACAGCAACAAAACTTTCATTCCTGTCGGCTGATTCCTTCTGGGTGCAACTATTATTTTGATGATGAGTTTAGTAATTGACAGAGCAATTAAGCACCTTTATTATAGTCGTTTTTAGATTGAGATATGGGAAAGTGCATTAGAACTGTAGTGCATTTAAATAAAAACCCCTGAAGTTTTCATTTACACTCTAAATGTACTGGGGAGATCTTTTGGAGATACAAACAGGCTGTGAGGTAGAAAGAAGGAAAAAGACAGTAAGAAAGGAAGAGTGAATTAGACACAGAGGGGTTCTGTCTCCACCTGAGAATTCCCCTTTTCCCAGACTGAGCTCATGTCTTTCAACACAATACACCCACCAGCTGTACTCCCTGCCCCATCAATAGGGGGAGCACTTGTGCCCATTGGCATTTGCGTGACTAATCTCCTCCTTTCTTCCCCCCGCCCACACGCTCTATCGCTTTTCCTCTATTCCTCGTCTCCCTGTTTCTCTCTTGGAAGGATGTATGGACAAAAGAGACAGAGACTGTGTGTGGGTGGGGCGATGGGGCTGTTGCCACTGGCAACCTGGATACCAACACAGTGATGACCTGGAGAGGCCTTTCTGTCTACTAGAATAAATGGAAGCATTGAGAGAGAAAAAGAGAATGAAACAGAGAGAAAGAGAGAGAAAGTCATGTTTATGACTAGCACATCAGAGGAACTGGAGGCCACGGTATGTAAGGAGCCCTGTTTGAGTGAAATCACACTGCACTGTTCTGATGTCTATGTATGTGCAGCTTTGGGCCCTGGACACAGATGACAAAGCTGAGCTCAATACAGCATACAGTCATCATAACTGTAGACTCAGCTTGAGGCCCTAAGGCAGAAAAAAAATTAAACATGTATGTTTATTTATTAGTTACACTTATTAAGCTGCCAGCAGGGATAGATAGATATAAACGTTTGCACTGGCCACTCGGGTCACCAAGGTAATGAAGAATTAGTATATGTTTATAAAATAACGTCCCTGTCTGAAGAAAAACAAGTATCCAAAAAATGGCAATTTTACAGGAGAGGGCAAAAACCTCTCTTACTTTCAACGACTCATAAAAGTTTAGGGCAGCATGAGCCACAACGTCTGCTGTAAAATATACTAAAAAAAAAAAAAAGATATTCTCTCTTCATTGATTACATTAACTGTTGAACACAGACCTCTGTTTGCATTTTGCAGAGTCAGTGCACCAATGAGTAAGTCCCAAGTGAGATTGGTCCGTCAGCCCTGTTGGGCAGTCAACTCTGCAGGTTTGCTACTGAGGCCATTCATGATCACTGGGCTATATGTCAGTAAATAATAACCTGCCTGTTGTGAAGCTTCATAACTTGTGTGACAGAACATCGCATCTTCTAAAAAAGAAAAACAACCAATTGCCCCCATCCCCCATTTTATGGCCATAATTGTTATCTAATTATATTTTATTGTCAGCCCTGCATTTGGCTGTAAAGCTGTATGATAGTAACCCAGTGATAATGATATAGAGAACTTTCCACTTATTGTCAAGTCAGCTATTTTGATGGTAAGGATTGGGCAAGAGGACTGGCAGTGCGGTGAGTGCACTGACGCCTTACAGCAAGACGGGCCTGGGTTTGATTCAGAGCCCTTTCTGTGTGAAGTTTGAATGTTCTTTATATGTCTTTGTGGGTTTACTCAAAATACTCTGGCTTCTTCCGCCCATCCAAAGACTGACAGTAAAAACGTTAGGAAGACAAAAAAACAAAAAACAACTTGTATATCTTTCAGTCTATCTACCTACCTCACAACCTACCTGCAGGCGTACTCATATTTGTGTAATCTGTCATAAGGCTAAACTGTAGGTGTGAGCAAGGTAGTTATGTTGATTGCATATGTAATCTGTCTGCACTCTAGTTTTGAGCAAGTGGTGTTTGATAGTATTGTGGCATTGCCATACTGTAAGTAGTTCAGTGTAAAGAAAAAAGAACGTTGGACTGTATTAGGTCCACTTTTACAAGGACTTTTATATGGAAGAACCCGAATATGGGTGGGATTGGCTTGTAGTTTCTAGCAAGGTGAGGCCAGCAATGAGTGTGCCTGTTCTTGGATCATGGATCAAATCTGTAAACCAGCCATATCTCAGTATTTATCCTCTGTTAGTGCATACTGGCTTTAAACAAGACGTTTTTAAAATGAGGCGGTGAGTTTATTTGCAGTTATGAGAAAGATTCTTCAACTGCAATGCATTGTGCACCTCTCTCCAGTGCTCTCGGGCAGGACAAGCCAGACCATTGATGTGTTTTTGGGGAAGTGTCTTTAGAAGAAGGGCTGAAAATAGGGGGTGTGAATTAGTTTCAGTTGGATTTCTTTAAAAAATAGCTTACACTTCCTGCTTTCTACAAAATCACCTACTCTGACTTTAAAGTCCGATAGCAACCCTCATTTCCAGACATCTATCCTGTTCTATCCTTCTTCTTTGATTTAGATGTTCTGTTTCTTATAGCTTCCTTGTGCTAACATGTTAAATCACCCGCTTCAAAAGGTGTCAGCGCATTGTACGGCAAATATATAATTAAGATGTCATCCTAGTTCCCATTCATGTGTTGGCTTCACACGTGAACCCTTCAGATAATTTTATGGGAATTTTACTTGTCCTAGCTGATTGCACTTTCAGAAAAAAATTAACTTTTCATAAACAAGCCTTTAAAAATACCATAATAAAATAAAAGGCAAGGACTCAAGAGATGTGTTTCTAGTCAAAGCAACCTTAATATATATATAGCTCCATAGGAATATTTTGTAATTATATTCACTAAAGTCCCTATTATATTCCCTAATTGTGTGTGTGTGTGCCCCTTGCTGAGTACTTACCTTTAAGGACCTCTTAGTAAAAGTGCGTGTGTGAAGGTGCATAGATTAATTTGTTAATCAACGCTGCTCACACCATGCTGTACTGTTTTATCATTACCAGTACGGCAACGACTAAGCAGACAGACCCTAGAAATACTGCTCCCTGAAGACGCACTATAAACCGACTTAAACGTGATTTTTTTAGCATTATTTTACAGACGTTTAGAGCGTAATAAAAGCTGTACGCTGGGATAGCATGGAGAAATAGCATGTACCTATGACACGCCATCAAAGCTATCCTCCTATTGTTCCCTATCATGGAGGAAATCAGCGTGATCTGTTATTGTTGGATGATGAGGAGAGCAATTGAGGGGAGGAAAAGAGAAAGAGAGACAGACGGAAAGCACAGTAATAGAAATAAAGGAGAAACAGGAAGAAAGGGAGAGGAATGTGATTTTGTATGGTTGTAGGTATTTATGGTTTGTGACTGTGTGCATAGAGATAGCTTGTTGTGTGGTGAGAAATAGGCTGTTGTTATGCAGCACAATGCCCCTAATGAAAGTCCCCTGTACCTACGTTGTTAGCATTAGTGTAGTGGAGCTCAGGGCGGCATGGCACAGGAAGGCACCTGGAGGCTGGAGGCGCAGAAGCATGGAGAGCAGGAAGCAGCAGAGGAGGAGGGAGGAAATGATGGGAAAAGCAGAAGTGTGTGTGTAGGTGTGTGAGAAATAGACTGGGGTGTATTCCTTACGTTAGAGATTCAGAATAACAGAACTCTCTAAATCAACTCCAGCCTGGGCACCTACACTCTTAAGCATGTCAAAAGGGTTCTGTGGGGTTTAGCTATAGATATTGATGTACTCTATTTCGGTTCCATAGGAGGCTTTTGATCCAAATGTTTTTAAAGAACTCAGTAGAAAGATTCTTTGTCAAAACTCAACAAAGTCCTTGTAAAATATTTTGACACATTAAATCAATACACTATACACTACACAGTTGGAGCTTTTATAGTTAACAGTAATTGACCTACACCTAAATGCAAATAACTGTATACAACACTTACACATTTGTTGAGAGTGCTCTGCCTGTGTTGTGTATGGCATGTTGACCGTTTGGGAAATTTCCCACCAAAGGGTGGATTTTGGCGTTACCATGCCCATCAGCATCATTTGAAATCTCAGAAGCAAGACAGAGCATGACTTATCCACATCACTGGTCAGTGATGTAGTTTTACTGGAGTTAAAATTGAAGTGGCCTGTGATTTGTTTAGCATTGCCTACAAAGGTAAGCAAGTTTTTCTGGGTATGAGAAATAGTTATGCCTCTATTGCTGCATGCAATATTACTGTTAATTAATTATAGTTATATCTGGTTCCATATGATCACGGGGTTTAACACATGTGTATCTACAAATTGTCAAACGCATGTGTTGGTGGTCAAGGTATCAAGCAGTTCATCGTAGGTGTCATGTTGTTTTAGATGCTGTACTTTTAGTATCATCATTTCTGTTGTGTTTTGGGGTCTTCCTGCAATTTGAACATAGAAACAATTTGATTTACAAAGCTGGTATCATTCTACTGACTACCGGTGGGCAAGTAGCAACAATAACGCTCCTTGTGTTCTATTGCTGCATCACCCTAAACTGCTGATACTGTTTCCAAATGCTGTTTACCCCACAGTCATTTTTTTTCACTTCATTCAGAGGAAGCAATAAAGTACAAGACACCACTGCAGCATAGCGAAGAGTCTTACAGCATTACTGGTCTAGAGTGGTCTCTAAAGCACAGGTCTTTTGTCCTCTCTTCCAATGGTGTCGGTGGGCTAAACTAGGCCAGTCAAGGCCTTTCTGCCTACCCTGAGAATAACAGACAGCTCACATTGTTCCCACACACAATCTGCTTTGTGTTTGTGACTCAAGAAAACAGCAGAGCAGTGGCCGGAGACACAACAGGGGAAAAAATCTCAAAAGAAACCCCATTTACTACGGGGCCGGGGGTCCCTTATGCCGCAACACCTCACACAAGGAAATATATAGATTTCCTTTGGGTTTCTATGCATTTTATGAGAAATGTTCCCTTTTAACTTCTATTCCCCCTTTCTTCCTTTTACAGGCTCTAAACCTCACTTGTGTTACAGTTGGAATGTCAGTATGCATGTGTAAGTATGTACATGTGTATGTATGTGCATGTATGTTGGTGAAAGTTTTTGTATTAATCAAACAGTAACACAGAGCTCAGTATATCCATCAGACTAATTTGGTAATGTAAATTTGTGATGCATACTTTGGACCAGCCCCATGATAACAAAATTAGAATATCAATGAAAAAAGAATATGAGGTTAACAACATAATATGTCTACAGTAAAAATTACTTTAAAAATTTATTTAAAACAAAACTTTTATAACAGTGCACTAAGTTTTAAAACTATTCGGGAAAGGTTTCTAATACTTGTTGCGCACCCTTGTCAAAAAAAGTGAGTGGAGTTTTTGTGCACAAGCCATCTGAAAAAATTACATTTCAGAAAACAAAATTTGTAAGACATGAAACACTTTTACTACTACAGAAAAACCTTACTAACAGTTTTACAAACTGCGGATTCGGGAAAGGTAGTTCTAATACACAGGAAGTGCTTGTTGCGCACCCTTGTCAGTCAAAATGTTTCGTGGTGGTAGAGTGAGTGGAGCATGTTTTGTGGCATGCATTTTAGCCATCTGGCACACTTTTGTTGTTCCTGTGGAAGGTTTTCAGAGTTTTAAAAAGAGCAGATGGAAGAAAGAGGATAACAGGCACATGTCTACACCATATGGGCTGTAAAAAGTGGACTGTTTTGCAGAAGCTATCAGCCTGTTTAAGCTAGCTAGCTGGTTAGCCACAATAGGCTGGTTACAGCCCACTTACTTTCATTAACTTTTTTAACTCCAAGTGGTTCAGGCATTGTCTGTTCGTCTCTTTCTTCCACTCTACGGTTAGGGAGGTGAAGTTCTAAGACTATTTGTGACCATGCGCTGCGAGTCAGTACCCCCTGCCCTGTGATCATTAAAGAGCCTTTGACTGTAAAACAGCTCTGTCTGCCATTATTGGATCTCTAGGCAAGTTCTGCTCCTGAAGTCTACCTTTATATACCTTTGAGAATCCCAGTAACAAATGAGTAGGACATGGTTTGCACTTGCACACAGTGTGGACATGCACAGTCCTAAGAGTCCAGAACAGTGAATTCCATAAAGAGGATGCATCCCTATAATGAACAAAGTGGCACCCGTGTCTTTTGACAGTTTCCACTCTTTTGTAATTTTGTTTTCTTAAATGTATTTTTTTTTTTCATTTGTAAATTTGTTTTCCACTTCTTGGCCACTGTACTACAGAACCCATTTATCAGACTATGGGTATAAGATTTTATGCAAGTAAAAAAGATTCTTGAGCCAATAATTGAACTGATATTTCTATACATATTGATGCATATATTAATGTGGAGATTATATACATATGTAAACCCAGTGTAAGACTTTCACTCATGTGATGCACACCTGCCTTTACTAATGGGGCACTGGCAATCTTAATTTGAACAGAACTGGAAGTGTATGAACAGGACTAGCCGATTGCAAATTGGGATAGGTCACAGGTCACGATGTAAACAGGAAGAGTAACACAGGCAGTAGGACATGACGTGCCAGGAAGAGGAAGAGGAATCCATAATGAACACACCTGTGTCTTTTACAGTCCACTGGAGAGAGCAGCCTCTCTCTTTCATTGTCAGTCTCCTGAAACATTTTGTATGCTAATGTCTGTATAAAGCAATATAGGTTTGTATAGCAATATTTCAGTGTGTATAAATAACTATTTCAGTGTGTATAAAGACTATTTCAGTGTGTATTAAAGACTATTTTAGTGTATAAACTGTGTTATTAGCTCACCTGAAGCAGCCTCCTTTACTCATTCAACACACAAACATACAGACTTTATGTTGACCAATGAAACATATTCTTTTTTTTAATTTTTTTTTTTTATATACTTTATTTATAAGGAATAAACATTTTCAAAAGTAATATTTTGCTTGCTGCTATTTTAATATCTTGGAATAGCTTGAATTTAACAAATATCACATTCCTTGTAGAAAATTATGGAAGCCCATGTATACCAACGTTATGAAAATCGCATGCCCTAGTCATCACAGGCTTGCCACCAAGTCTCTTTATATTGTGTAGAAGTCAGAACTTCCCATAATTCTGAGATGCTTATTGAAAGATACTATCCACAGTATCCTATGACCACTAATGAAAGAGAAGAGGATGCCCAGCACAAACTGTGCAGCAACAGATTGACTACAATGTGGACTAAATTGTGTAAAAAAGATTTTTTCAAAGAACAATCATTTTAAGGATTCATGCAGAGGTCATATCTGATTGCTGAATATGGTGAATGCTGGTTAAGTGTGCATTATGCATGTGCCTGTGTGCCCCTAAGTGTGTATTTATGTGTGTGAGTGTGTGCACTGTGCATTTCTTGGTTAAAGGTGGGGACCACTTAAGAAGGTGTACTGAGGTCATGTGTTTCCTGGCAGAGGAGTAAGTGCGCAGGCATCGACTCGTGAAGATATTAATATCACACGGTGTGGAAGTCCCCCTCCCTCACACACAATCACACACAACACAACACAATACACAGAGGATGTAGATCACCAAGAAGCTTACAGTAACACTGGCAGTTAGCGGTTAGACTGAAATAAAGCCACACTGATTTGGAAGACAAATTTGTTCTTGAAGACGATTCCTTGTAGAATTTGAAGGGCAGAATTCCAAGTGTTTCCTTCATCTTCACAGCAAATATTGTCATTCTATTCTAAATGTACGAAAAACAGACTGGACTTTTAACTCATTTGTGGCATAACTGGGATTTCATTGTTCATGTTCAAACCAGTGACCCATTAAAACATAAATATTGTTTCATGTGTAAATTAACTAATCAATCAATCAACTAATCAATAACTTTCCTCAATGTTTATGTGGAAGTTTTTAATGGTATAAACTGTGGCAACTTTAGCTGTCAGTAGGCCTAAAACGATGCCTTTGTGTGCACAAAATAGACTAATTTTATCCACAGAGATACAGAGAGTGAACAAATAGCATATTCAGAGCAATGAACAAAAAACCAAAAAAAAAAACTATAGCTCTCATTCTGATATAGTCCTTAACAGCTGAACCATGCGATCATGATATAGTCCAGACGGCTGTCTAGCAAAAATACAATGGGTTAAAGTAAAACCTAAAAATGGCTTCTATTGTGGCAGCTGATGGTCAAGATTTTACCCCTTTCACAATTATGGGAAATGAAAAACAATATACAAGAATTACATCAAAATACATAATAGATATGAAATGGAGGGCCTTTTAAAGCAAAAACTCTTTAGCTAACTATTTAAACTGAACATTACCTGTACATTTTAATATTGTAATATTAAAAGCTAATTCTGTCAGCGTTTAACCTACAATTAAATCATTAAATCATTAATTGAAAGTTAAATTACAGTACATAAACTGTGTATACACTGAACAACCTGGTCATTGCTTATACTGAATATTCCAAACATTTATAGTTTTATTCATATACATTTCCTTCAACCCAACCTATAAACTGGTTGACTGATTTCCAATTTTGCCAATTTTTAAAAAACACAGGTCTAGCAATATCAGCAAAACAAATGTTGATAATATGGCAATATTTTTTGGAGCTGTGTCATCATTAGTATCCAAATGTGATATCCTGAGAACAGAGCAAACTCTGCCTACTCTGATACCCAGTTCATGACTGCTAAACTCACCACATCTTTTATCACAGCAACACAAACTGTGACTTAAATGTGAAATCTAAACGTAATTTAATAAATTCATTATATTCCACTGCCACCAGGTAATCATGCTGTCGCCATGCTAGCTACAGCATGGAACATTAGCTAGAGTCTAACATAGAAATTACAGTTAGCGAATAAGCAATTCCTATGTATGACAAGTAGGGTTGCCACCCATCCCGTAAAATACCGACTCGTCCTTTATTTGATAATTAAATTACGTATTTCCGTAAGTGTCCGATACACACTTATGTGACACATACATGAATGATGAAAATCTCCCCAACCACACCCCCCCTTCGGACTCAATTATGGGCGCGATTTGTCCGTATTTCCGTAAATGACCAATACACACGTCTGTCACACATGAATGTGTACAGTTTTACCACCCCCCCAAACGTCCTTTATTTTCATTTCTGAAAGGCGCCAACCCTAATGACAAGTGAAAATGCCTTACAAATGACATTATAGAATATCCTCTGGAATGTCTAACCCTGGTGCTTATGACGAAGACAAGGCTACAGCTTCTTTGTACTCAAATCAAGTAACTACTGGGTTTCATGAGTGATCGGTTTATGTACCAGGTATTGTCATGTGCTACAGACTCCTCATCACGCATATTCCAGAGCACACCTCCCACAAGGGGAGTATGAGCTTTTGCTGCAAACAGGACAGATTTTTACTTTGTAGCTGAAGCCTGTAGTGAAAGGAGTGTAAAAGAATGACAGTATAAATGTAGAAATGATAAACATGTTTGAATAAAAAAAGCAATGCTTTGCTTTTTCCAGTGCAGTTGTTTCAAAACATACACTCAGCATCAAAAAACTGTTGCACCCCAAAGGAAGTGTTGGATTGTAATGTTATTCAAGAGGAAGATAAAGGTTACCAGGAACAGTAAATTATAAAAATATAGACTTTTCCAAAACTAACATTTTGAAGCTGCAAAAACTGAATTTGTGATTGCTGGTACCAAGTCACAGTAAAACGATTAATGATACCCCAGTCACCCCGTCCTCTTCTGTGTGAAACCTTGGTGTCCTGTTTGACCTATGACTCAGCATTGCTTCCCATAATAAATATCTGACAGAGTTTGCATTTTTTGTATATATATATATATATATATATATATATATATATATATATTTTTTTTTTTTTTTTTTTTTTTTTTTTTATTATATTATTTTTTTTTTATATCTTGGCCGTATTAATACACTCTGTCCTCTGGTTCATTCTAAAGATGCTGAGATTTTGGTTCATGCATTCATTTCATCTTGATTAGATTATTGCAATTCTCTGTTCCAGGTTTACCCCCCGAAATGCTTCGCCCTCTGCAGTACATTCAAAACTCCGCAACTAGAGTCTTAGTATGCACCAAGAAGTCCATGCATATCACCACCATCCTTCATCAGCTGCACAAGATACCAATTGCAGAACACATCTAAGGAAGAGTGTATATTGGGAGAAAGTCTCATACTCTTAAACTTTGATTTAAGTGGTAAACTCAACTTTAAATGTAAAGTGGCTTTGATTGAGTAAAAGTCTAATAAAAGTCTCTCATGAAACATAGTAGTCCTCAAGACAGTTTCTTTCTGTTCTCCTCCCTACTGCACGCAGCACATTCCATAAATCTCTCTCTCTGTTTTTCTCTCTTCTCTCACAGTTTTTCTATGGGAATTTGTTGACAAGGCCCCTGCTGAAACCTGACCTCAGAGATGGTCAAGCACTCTTATGACCCAATTAACCCTCTATACACACACACACACACACGCACCCACACACACGCACCCACACACACCCTCTTTCCAGACACTCTTAACATCTCTGTCTATTTAGTATTTGGCTCCAACTCCACATCTTTAACCCTCAATGAAAGCGTGTGACAGATGCTCTGAGCATCCTGCCAACAATAATTCTGTTCTTTTTTCTCTCCTGAGCCTACAAGCACGTAGCTGCACTTTAGATCTCTCCTGATCACTGGCAAATAGTTTGGCACTCAGCCTCAACAATAACATACCTTTCTGTATCAAGCTTGTCAAAAATGACAAGCTGATATAATGTATTGCAGTGTTTTTTTCAGTCGCCTGCAAAATATACTTGACTGGTGATCAGCTTCAAAATATTGTGTAAAATATAAAAAAAACTTTGCAATTATTATACAAGTAGAAGAGGACTGGAAATGTAAGAGACCTTTGGAAGCTGGCATTTGGGGCATTTAGAAATATGAGTCAGAGAGGCTCTGAAATCATTTTTCATTTCACATCGAGATAAAGCCGCATTCTTTCAAGTAAAGCAACCTGAGCTGCTTCAGCATTAGCAGTGGTGATGGGCGAGACAGGCAAGTGAGACATTTCTCTGTGTGCTCACTCACTTCACTTAATGCCATGAGCACGTGCTGCTGGAAACCTATACCCACAACTAATGCAAGACAGACAGATACAGAGGCATGTAATAAAATTTAAATCTATGGTTGGGATCACCTATAACGATCTTCTCATAGAGAACAGACTAGGATGTATTTTATCACAAACAATATACAAAAAAAACTATGAATTTCAGGTTGAGTATATGCTTAGCAAATGCCCACTCTGCCCCCTCCCATTTGTTGGACCTCTCCAAAATGAAAAAATTATGGAATGATAGAACTTGGGCCCCAATGTCATGATACATGTTCCTACTGGATTATCCCATCATTGTAGGTTTAGTTCAAGGTCACCAAACAGTGAAACGTAATGGGCACGTCAGTGACGTGTTTTCAAGACCCACCCTTAGGGAATCTACTAGATAAACCAATGGAAACTATAGAGCAATGCAGGTTCGATTTGGTTTCGATTCACAGATTGCTTTATCTGTTTTTTGACTAAATAAATATAGTGACTTTAGTGAGTGTATGCACAGCATAATCAACGCCCCCTCCAGTGTGCTCCCCTCCCACTTTATTTTGATAGGATGCAACTTTCAAAATAAAGCCTAGTTTGGCCATTTAAAGCGGTTTCCAGATAAGGTGGTAAATTCCCATGTGATATGCATCGCACGTTCCTGTGATAATTCAGCAGACTGCAAATTAACATGAAAAAAAAAAAAATGAAGAGCAACACGAATCAAATATTTATTGCATTATGCGGTTTTTCAAAAAAGAGAAAAATGCACCCAGTCATTTGAAAATCACTGAGCTTCTTTCAGCATGAGCTTGAGAGTGTGTGTGTATATACACACAAGTGTATTTGGCCAGCAGGGTGGGAGGAACTATGAGGGAGGCGTTTTGTTGTGAGGGGACTTTCCCAATGAAACACACGCGCACACACACACACACACACACACACACACACACACACACACACACACACACACACACACATCACACACACACATCACACACACACACAGTTGGGAGATCAAAGAGCAGATTCCACTCTTACTGCTGTTCCACTGGGACACCTGCGACTGTTACGAATACATCTATTCCTGCTGTCATTAATCATAACACCATGTATCTGACAGCTAAACAGCTTAATAGCCACACACACACACAAACTGCGGACTACTTGTGCACTACAAACAGATACAGATCAGAACACTGTGTTTCTCTGTATTTTGCATTCAGTCTACACTTTCTCTGTGTATAAGTGAAAGCTCACACACTGAGGACACTTATACTGCGCAAATAATTGATGTGACTTCAGGAGCTGAACTGAAATACACATCAGATTAAACACTAATAATGGATCAGAAATCCTGTTTTAAATTCCAATGGGTATAAATCAATTATGAAGTAGTGTTTCTTCAGAAGATGGCTTGAGAATGGCAACACCTGTATAAGTTGTGAGGTGTTATCTTGTAATTGAGGCTGAACTTGCTCATAACAAGGTGTTATGAATAGGACAGCATAATGGTAGGATGCCTCAATTAGGCTCCTGTTGGGCAAATGTGCAGGCCACACTATTTGTTGGAACTCTCCAGAATGCTCCCTGAAACAATTATGGATAACTTGGGCCCGAAGTCACAATGCATTGTCCTGCTGGAATATCCCATCATTGTGAGTTTTCATAAAGTCTATAGTCACCAAGCAGTGAAACATAATGGGTCAGTGACATGTTTTCAAGTAAACACACCACCAACTGATGTCAATGGCTTTATGGAGTTTGCGCCACACATTAAGCCTA
This sequence comes from Prochilodus magdalenae, assembly GCA_024036415.1. Taxonomy (NCBI): domain Eukaryota; kingdom Metazoa; phylum Chordata; class Actinopteri; order Characiformes; family Prochilodontidae; genus Prochilodus; species Prochilodus magdalenae. The sequence continues at coordinate 265,853 of JAMWET010003474.1, read as the reverse complement.
CCATCAGCCTGAAACAGCGAGTACCATGATTCATCAGACCACAAAATATGTGGCCAATTCTCTAGGCTTCAGTGTTGTGGTGTTAACAGAAGCACTCTGTTGGGTCTTCTGCAGTGACCTGAGGGATATATGTGTGGGGCCTCCAGCCTTGCATATGGATGTGATTTCTGCCAGAGTTGCTTGTCTGTTCTAACCAGATACCGGTCAAGAGGTCAAAATCCTTTAATCGTATTTGCATTGTAATCCTATATATATATATATTCATACATACATACACGCACACAAAGATCTGTCATCAAAACAAAACCGTGTGAGCGACCATTTAAAATGTTTGTTTAAAACTACAGAATATTAGGTGAAATGCACAGCTGGTTTTCTTCATAGTCATTTTCTAAATAACAGATCTCTTCAAAATGAAAACATGTTACAAGATAAAAAATAATACTCATATATATATATTGATATTTATGTGCTGTCTTACATATATATATATTATATATACATAAACATATATATATATATAAAGATATCATAAGGTGGCAACCATATTGTTTGTTTAAGGAATATTAACTATATTTTGATGTCTTCATATGTATATATATATATATATATAGTATATAAAATGCTGAATGACTCCAAACTTTCGACTGGTACTGTGTTTCATGCAATTCCCTCATATGATAGTCTTACCCACTTAACCATACCCTAGAGACAGCTCTAAACACTAAAATATTTGGAATCTTTTAAGAGACCCAGTTAGGGTCAAAAGGTTCTTGGCTCTAACTTGCTGTGGCACGAGTGAGTCAGATTTCATACGCTTTTCCCAGCTAAATCCAAGTACAGCTTTAAGGCAAGGAGCCACAAACAAAATTAAGATGTAAAAAATGATAACAGAAGCAAATTTATGAAATGATTATTCCTTTGTGGTGGTGTTATTAAACAGGAACATCAGACCTCCAAGCCATGTTTGGTTTGTTTATGGTTCATTCCCACCAGTGTCAGCTTGGAAAAGAGGTCAGCTGGACACCAGATTGGGAAGTAAATAGCCTGGAGGAGAAAGCGAGTGAGCAATCGAGAAAGACAGAGAGAGAGAGAGAAAGAGAGAGAGAGAGAGAGAGAGAGAGAGAAAGAAAGAGAGACAGAGTGAGAGAGAGAGAGAGAGAGAGAGAGAGGGGGGAGAGAGAGAGAGAAAGAAAGAGAGACAGAGTGAGAGAGATAGAGAGGAAATCAATATTCCCTGTCAGCTTACCATAGCTTCTCTCAATGCTATCTAAATAAGCTGTTTGCTCAGATGATTCACAGTCAGCATCGCATTTTTGAAACAGTCAAGCAGGCACATTTCTAAATATCTTACAAAACATTGATCAACTTTAATTTCACCTCTAAAACACTCAAAAAAACTGAACCCAGAAGGAATCAGCTGACAAGGATGAAACTTAGTGGGTAGGTTTGACATCATGATACGTGCGAATGATTCAACTTTCATGCGACCACAGATGGCTGCACCGCGCAGGACTACACGCATGCAGACCGTTACAATGACTGACCTTAACACCACATCAACGTTGCCAAAGACTGCAACGGCATTATGCCAGACTGTGATGGAGTGATTCGGAATGGCAACCGGTTAATCAGTGATGAGTCCCACTTTTTTTTTGTCTTGGTGAAGACGACCAATGAATCCGTGTTTGGAGGCACCGTGGTCAGTGCCAAGATGAACGGTTTGTTGTCACAATGTCACTCCACCTCCACCCCTACCGCAATATCTGAAGAAACTGTGTGAGAATATTCAAGCTGCATGGGATGGATTATCACAGGACACCCCTCTACAACTCCATGCCGAGAGATGAGGCCCCCTTAGTAATAGCAGATCTATTGGAAACAACATTATAATACCATAAAAACTAGATACTCAATCTGCAATAGAGGGCATTCGTACTTCTGCACTGAATGGGGAAGGGGAGTGGCTAAGTGGTGAACTTAATGCTCGGTCAGGAGGATCTTCTACACCATTTAAAGTTCTGCTTGACAGGTGCATAATATAAACTTATTTTTGCTGTTACAGAGAACCAATAGGTCAGTGCTGTTTATCCTGTTTGCTAATGCTGGTGCAGCAACTATAGCAACAGATTGCTAACCGTCAACCTAGCTAACTTTAGTTTCATGGCCTCAAAAACCTGAAAGAAACGAGTTTGTTAGCTGAGTTTCAGGTATACACACCCATGAATTTGCAGGGGAAACCTTCTAAAGAAGCACTGGAGAGGAATATATTCATTTTGCTGTTCATTCCAAATATCAAAAACTGTTCTCCAGCATCGCTTACTGCCCCTAAATGGTTGTGGTTTCAAATCTATGTTGTAAAGTCACAATTCAGCCACTTGCCTAATGGCTTCTATTGTAAGTGAGTTTCAAGTCAGTGTATCTTTTACTGAGTATAGCAAAAAGGCGTCATCTGTGGTAATTGACAGTATAATCCACACACTACAGATTAGCTTTGAAAACACTGTGGGATTCCTTTAAACTGCTAACTAATCTGATCTTTCTGTACAGTGAATCATTCCTTCTCTTTTGGACATTCTTGCAGTGGGGTACTTTTCAGGGAGGCTGCCAGTGTTTGAATGTGGAAAGACTTACACACATAAATACCTAAATGACACCACTTCATTGTGTGTGATGAGGAAGTCCGCTGTTCAGCTCTTGCTGTGGAAAACTCCTAAGTCGCTGAATCCAAATGGATGCACAAACAATGCTATAGTCAAGACGACCTCGCAGTGATTAATACAAAGGAGCCTCTTAATCACATTATGGAAGTGATGACTGAACATTTTAGGCTAGTGAAATCTTGCAGAGCCAAGCAGTCCAAAAGACCTTTGACGACAAAGATATGGTGGCCAGATGAATGACCAGCGGTCATAATTCAGGAATTTATCAGGCTCTTTTTCAGCCCCTTAACTTGGCATGAATGCTCCGAATCTATCAATGCTGCACTCTGTGTGCTGTATAGTTCTCTCGCTCTCATTCTCAGAGAGAGAGATACAGAGAGAGAGAAAGTAGTTGTTTACCATTCAGATGAGAATAACAGTATACTTCATTTCAGTGCTTGGTTTCTGAGTTCAAATTTAAGGGAATGTAAAGTTGAATATGGAGGTTTCAGTACTGCTAAATGCCTTAAAGTACAATATGGAGGTTTCAGTACTGCTAAATGCCTTAAAGTACATAGAACTGACATTCTGTGAACCTCAAACACGGTTGTTCCTCCCTCAAACACAAATCCTGCATTTACAAAAAATCCAAAATCCTAAAAGTTTTTATTTATTAAACAAACAGCACACTATGAGCCAAAATCTACTGTTTTAAGCTTTGAAGGAAATGTCTGCCCTTTTTCATACCCTTTTCCAAGAATTTAAACTGTCACTGAACATGGTTAATATTCATCTTCAATTGAGGCTAAAGTAGAGGAGGGAGATATGGCAAAAATACAATATTGCAATCCGTCAAATTTTAATGATGCTTTTTTGTCCTGCTTATATCTGTATAATGTCTGTTAGGTGTTGCTTCTTCACAGCGTCTCAATGTAACCAGCTAATCACAGCAGAGCTCATCAAATTATTCATGAGCTCACCAAAAAAGGGAAAACAGCTTGTTCCATTCTAGAGTCAAATCATATGGTGTAAATGTGCATGCAAACCAAAATTTGGGTCACATACTTTCTGTGTAGACATCAGAGAGTTTAAAAGAAGAAAAAGAGAGATGTAATCATGACTATACCGTATAGACAAGCAACATGAATAAACTAATGTAGCTAGAGTTGGAAAAATTACATGAAAAACTAGGGCTTCTGCTTCATATGAATTTTCCATTCATTGATTTTCCACTAAGGCTGTAATTGTTGGTCAAGTGTTTTTGGGACATACAATACTAATGTGCTTTTATGTCCACGTTTCGGGAAACCAGCAGCAGTTCTGCTGTAATCTGTGTAGTGTATAAGTCAGTATACTGTGGTATAACTGATCATGCTGAATCTATACCTAAATTGGCATTGTGTGCACTGGCCTTTCTGTGAAGTATGTATGTATAAGCAGGCCTCTGGCTCAGCTTCCTCAACCGGTGACTCCACAGCATCAAACAATAGCGGTCTTCTCTATTCATCATCCTGTTAGCTCACCCGCACTGTTACCACTGTATAACTTCCTCAGGGGTAGCTGGGCTGGTAATATCATTAGGGGAGTGGGGGGTTGGTACAGATGTGTTCAGCTGAAAATAACCCTGACTTTAATCATAAACTTAACTCTAATTCTAACCTGTTGGCTTCCAAAATGTAAAGCTGAAATGTGGGACAACATATCGACACAACATATAATGGTCTCTACAAAGGTGTGCATTTGGTTGGAGATTTACATTTTTAGGTGGTTTTAGATTTTAGATATTTGATTTGTCATGTTGCATGAGCACAGTCAAATTTGACAGTGACAGCTGGGAAAACACTGAAACATAGACAATATATGGGTTAAGTTGGTTAACTCTAGTGTTTATTCATTAGCTTAGAAATTGTGTCTTGGTTTCAACCAGCAGTGATTGTTACTGCCACCAACCATTTAGTATCATGCAGTCAGTAAGAATTTGAAGACACAGTCTTGCTATCATCTTGCTAATATTTAAGGGGACATATTATGAAAACCACATTTTTAGTGCACATCTTGTGCTCATACATCTGTAATGCCTCCCAAACAACACGCTGTGAAATGAGACAACCCAGTCAGTTTTTTATAGGCTGCCATGGTCAGAAAACATGAATTCATTAAGCCATTCAGATTGAAGCCTTCCTCGGTCAAGTGGACGCTCATTAGAATAATACCACCTCCATCTCCACCCATGTTTTAAGAACTACCTCTGCAAAGGATTGTCATGTTTTTCTTGCATGTGCCAGAACTGCTAGCATTGTGGAAGTTAGGATCTAAGCCCTGGAACTGCTCTGTTGTTGGATACAGGAAGTTTATTTTTCATGGCAACGTCCCCAGCAGCTAAAAACATGTCAGCAAAAACCTGTACATGTGTGCTAACCACTTTGTGTCTGACACAAAGGTGAAGTCAGCTCCCTATTGGCCAGCCTGTTTCACCATTTCAGCCAACTGCTTTTAACTGTTACACCACTTAGGGCAGAATGAAAAAAGCTGAACATCACCACCTCTAATATATATATATATATATATATATATATATATATATATATATATATATATATATATATATATATATATATATATATATATATATATATATATATATTGTTGCATTTTTTTAACACAATTAAAATGCTCTAGTTACCCCCTCAACTTTTGTAAATAATTATGATGGACAGACCAATAGAATAAATATTATATCAACACACTGCATCCATTGTAAGTTAAGAAAGTTATTTTATCCTCCTGTAATGTTACATTTTGGAAGGTTACATAATTCCATTAGTGCTGTTTTATAGGCTGATATCTTTATCTAAACATAGGAAAACCTTCTATGACTAATTGTCTTTTATAGATCAGTGTGTATATATTTATTCAACAGCAAATTTCAATTTTACATATTTTGTAACTTCTACTATAGCTGGAATTCAACTTTTTTTGCTTATGGAGCATAAGAGAGAGAGAGACACAGAGACAGAGAGAGTGAGAGTTGTAATCATGAACAAGTGACTATACTGTACAGTTGAAAGGGACAGAGACTTGACAGTAGAATAAAAGAATGAAGAAAGGGCAGTTAAGAAGAAAGCAGGGAGGAGGAGAGAAACTAAATGAGGGCCAGAGAAGTAAAAAGAAAAGGAATGAAAGAGCAAGTGAATTGGGGAAGGTTTGAAAAGATGAGAGGATTCTACATCTTTGTGATTTGCAAAAAAACTGAATGATAGAGAGAGGAAAAGAAAGAGAGGGGCAGTGTGTAAGTGAGAAAGAAGGATGAGGAATTATATGAGTTGTGAGGGATCTTGATGGCCTTATTCACACTTGACCTATGTCCTTTTTCTCAATTGCTCGGATCATCTCTACACACACACGCATACACACACAGACACACAGACATACACACACAGTGCCACAGACAGTGGCTGTCGTGCTATCTGATCACAGTGCTCTTTTGTCCATGGCTGTTTGCAGCTACCCACACATTTTCCTAATGGACTAACGACTGTATGATGGGATGAGACAGGCTGCGGTCTCTAAAGCTTTGAACTGCTTTATGAATGTGTTGGTTTTTAAATCATGGAGAGTGATTCAACTGTGTCTTTACATTTCCTGTGTTTTCCTTTCATTCAGTTTACTTTCCTACTGTTAACTAGAGAGTTCTGGTTCTAAAATCTGGTTGGCTGAGACATTTAAAGCCATTGTAAAGCAAAAAGCAAAAAAAAAAAAAAGTAATAAGCACAATTAGGGTAAATAAAGAAAAGGCTAAAGCAAACATGCCTTAAAGACTGAATCAAATGTATGTTAATATGTGTAATTCCTGTTGCTAAAAACGAGCAGCCTTTTTCATCATGAATAAAGCCACAAAATGGTAGCAATATCCGCTTTTAATATGTATCAGATTAACCTGGATCTCATTTATGTTCCAGCCAGCCAGTAAAGTGCATTACATTTCCTCTTGTTTGCTGAGTTGTATTTTATTTAGTTTAGAAAAAGCTGATTAGTTTCAATGACAGGCTCAGAATCTGATGTAGCCCTGCTGTCACACTCGTCATTATACATTACAAACAAGCATGAGCGTGAGGTCAGGACTAACTGTAATATACACACATTTGTCCACACGCCTCAGTTGACTTGCATACTAAAGCGCCTGTATCATCAAACAAAGAGTTTGCTGTAGCAAAGACTCAACACATAAAAACAATACATTTACATAAACTAGCAACCTTTTATATATAGAAATTGGTGATCTCATAGATTTTAGTGCATAGATTCTATTTATTTGCTGAATACACACATGAAAAACAAATTAAATACTAATATTAAATGTTTAAATAGTTTTACGTTATTTTACTTTTACTGAAAAATATTTTTTTCTTTTTACATTTATTTTCAAGTGAAAATAAAATAAAAGTATTTTAAAATTAGATTTTCTTTTTTTATTTTGTTTTCCCAGTATGCTATCAAATAAACAATGCATTGGTAATTAAAACCTGAAGTAAAAACATGAAACTGTGGAGGATGTGTCCACTTATTCACACTTTATTACACAACAAAACATGCCATTTCACCTGGCTGTATATCTGCCTGTTCAGCCTTCTGCAGCGCAGCTAATTCAAAATTTACTGTCACTGACCTTGACTGACCCTGTCACTCAAATGATACCATATGTATTGCACATTTTTTGTGACATCAAAAATGATTTCATACTCAGCACCTGTGTGTTCATACTCATACACACACACACCCTAAATGCCAGTGAACTTTCTTATCTTCTGACAGAACACGAAGTAGTGCTGGAATTCTGCTGGAATAACAGCTGTGCTGAAAATGGTCCACCACCCAGTACAGATCTGGTCAGTGGTGCCATTTAGTGGCAGGGGACTAATACAGATACTAACACATATAGGCTACAGTCAGTAACTGTACATGTTCAGAACATACTTATAAGACAGGTATAAAAGCTAAAATGGCCACTGAGGTGGATCCGAGTCAAGCAGCCTCACTGCATTATATGGGCTCACTTAATGCATATTCATGAACTAGCCCTCTGGATAATTTTGCATCTATGATGTGTGTATAAATGCGTATTATGAAACTGCACTTTTCTTGGGCGTTTTTTGTTTCTGGCAACTGACCCAGCCGTTTGCATAGTTCAGACACTTATTGTGCAAGTATAAAAGGTTATAATGTTTAAAAATAGCACTGAAATACTTCAAGCTATTCAGGTACAACTTTTACTTCCCCTGCTTGAGGCAATGCTGCATTAACCTTTCTCAGTTCTGTGACTACAGATCATTAATTAAGCAAGCTGTTTTTTTTTCATTCATATTTATGTAAATGGTGCGCAATATTTAATTCATATTCTATGGCCTGTTTATTCATCTTCTAGAACTACGAGCTTCGCCAGCCATTGAAAAAGAAATGGTTTACTATGGATGGTTATGTTACATCTTAATATAAGCTTGCATTTCTTTGAATTTGTTCTTCTTCTTGATAAGTGCTTGGGGAATGATGAAGTCTAAACATAATTTCTAACTCTGTCATTTTTTTTACATGCAAAATAGTAGTAATAGCATTTTTGTGTATATTTTACAATGTAAATTTTTCAATCTTCCAGTTTTGTTGTAGAGAAATGCATAACGATAATCAAAAAATACCTGTTGGTATCTACAGTCATTGGCAAAAGAGTCGTTGCACAAACAGTTACACCCAGAAAGAATCAGCCAACAGGATGAAAACTTGGTCGTTTTGACAGTTTGCGAGACATGTGAATGATTCACGTTTCATGCTCATTTATATGATGTAATAAAGGAGGGGCCTTAGTGCTGTACCTGACTGACCCTACAGCCATGATTTGGATATTTAGTGAGCAGTGATGCCCTCCATGAGTCATCTTGCTAGTGTCAACACCACTGGCAGACGGCTGCACGACGCAGGACTACATGCACACAGACCATTATGACGACTGCCCTAACACCACACCAATGCCACCAAGAGTGCACTTGTGTAATTCCAGACAGTTAGGAGTGACTCTGAATAGTGTCTTGGTAGAGATGACCAATGAATCTGTGTGTGGAGACACTGTGGTCTGCGCCAAGATGAACGGTTTGCTGTCCGATCCATCACAGGTCCAGAAGGTGTGGTGTCACTCTACCTCCACCACTCCACAAAATCTGCAGGAACTGTGTGGGAATATTCAAGCTACATGGGATGGATTATCACAGGACACCATTAGAAACCTCTACAACTCCATGCTAAGACGTCTGGCATGTTGTGTTAGCAAACACGGCGACCTGATGCCATACTGCGAGACACTACTTCTGTGTGTGTAGCTCCCTAAACATTGCCCATATCAGTCTTAATGTATTATTACTCATTGTACCTGGTAACCTTTATCTTCCTTCCCAATAGCAATTATCCCACACTTCCTTCTGGATGGAGCTATTGTTTTGACGATGAGTTTACTGTATGATATTTAGTGCTGTATAAATGGCAAAGACTATATGAGATTCCTTACTACTGATCGCTACAGTGCAAACGAACAAGCAAACAAATAAATAAAGAAATCAATTTACCTCCTACTTTCTTAATGTTCATGGTTTACGTCAACTTGGGGACATTTGGGGACAGTTTGACCTCACAATGGACTAAATACACGTTACACATAAGCTGCACACACACACACACACACACACACACCAAATATGGATGAGGCGGCCCTGCCCTGAAGGGGCGGGAAAGATAAGAGCCCTCAAACTCGCGCAATTCAGCAGAGGCGCTCGAGCTGAGCTTAATCAGGCCGCTCGGTCCCCGCGCGCACACCGATAAGCCTCCACGGAAATAAGCGAAAACGTCAAAACTTACCAGCTTATGTCGCTCCACACAAGACCAGCGAGGAAGGAACAGCAGAGCACTGGATACTGACCCATCACGCCTGGGCTGGTCTGACATCTGTGGAGAGAGGTTTGGAGACGGCTGGTGAAGGAGTTGCGCGAGTTTCGGAACTGAAGCTGAGGATTTCTCCTCCACATCATCCCTCAAAAACCTCCACTCTGGAATCTTCAACTACACGTGGCGCTTATAATGCCCTTTCAAACGATGCTACACAAAGTGTGACACAGTCGACCTTCTCTGCCACCGTGTGACTTAAGGCTACTGATTTCTATTGACCACTGAATTCGGTGAGCTTTAGTGTCGCGCTGTTCGGCGGGAAGCGCGCGACCCAAACCCAGTTTCTGAGGGAATTTACAAGCTGGCTTTTAGCGTGTAGCACAGCCACCGATTCCAACAGCGAACAGCGTTCAGACTCCGAGCTCAGATGGACCACTTTCTCCACAGAAAAGAGACTCACTCGGCTGTGGAAGGTAATCTGCACGTCTACTCACCAAACGGGATCTCCAGCCTGCGCCGCTGATTTCCGCACAGGAGTCGGTAAAAGTGACTTTCGGTGTGTTTGGCTTTGTGTTGCCTCACGCGTTCAGGAGAGAGCGGCTCGCCTCGCGCGCCTCTTTAAATGCGCGCTGTCTCGCGGAGGCTCGCGGCGGAGCGGCACCATGAGCGCGACGGTCTGGCTGCTCGCGGCGCTGGCGGCGTGCACGCTCTGCGGTACAACGGAGGTAAGGAGAAGGTTCGACGAGCGTGTGAAAGTTTAATATCAGTGTTTGGCAATCTCACGGGCGGAGCGAGGGGGCAATAGTGGGCACGTGCCCGTGTTTTCAGCGCTCTCAGCGCCTGTTTAGGTGACCTATACTACCAGCATGTACAGCACTACACTTACTGTAAGTTTCTATGTGCATTCATCTGTCGTCTCCTCCGGCTGAGGCACGCAGGATGCGACTATACAGATAACTGTGATGCAAATGCTCCAGAACTGTGTTCACTTCAGGACGAGTGGAGGACAGGGGGTGGGCGATATGGCGATAATGTAATATCGCGATACATTAAGAAACTCACAATAATAGGTCATGATAATATAAACTTGAAAGGGTTAATGATGTCCTCTTTGTAATGAAACATGCAGTTTGTCAGTAATAAGCATATAGCGATGGAATTTATTACATAACATAATAACATATTAGCAATAACATGTATTGCCCCAGTCAGGTAAGCCTACAGGCAGTTGTAGGGTGTGAAGTGGGAACCTTTAGCGCAAGGCTAAAAAGCTATGGTGTAAAGTAAGTACAATTCAGCATGATGCACGAAGCTATAATAATAATAATAATAATATTAATAATAATATATCGAGATTTTATAAAGACACCTGAACACATTAAATGCTAAAGAAAAACTAGCTTCATTCACTCAAGTCCTACTGTATCCTCAAATTAGCAGCAGCTGGTAATCATTGCAACTGCTGTGTGGTCAGAACTCATTCATCTGTATGGTGCCACATAAAAGCCTGCAACATTGTGTGTGTGTGTGTGTGTGTGTGTGTGTGTGTGTGTGTGTGTGTGTGTGTGTGTGTTCACTCGTGCATGGAGATCAAACGTCCCAGAGGGAAACGAGCGTTTTTTGACAGTGTGGGGAAATATGATTGATTGATTGAAGTTTTTTTCTTGACTCCCACAAACCAAAATAAAAATAAATAAATAAAAGCATAAAGGCTAAAGCATAATTCCACTGATCCTTTAAAATCTCTGCGTAATTGCAGCATTAAAAGGTCAGCAAAGTTATTCAGAGGAGTTGGATTTAAAATGCTCTGATTTGTTCTCAGAGTTGTTCACAGTGTTGGTTATAGGAACCAGAAGTCTGACTCTATAATGCCTGTAAAGCTCTCCGACAGAAAGCTATTGAATGAAATGGTTGTGAATACATGGACTGATGCCTGCGACATTGACTGTGCTTACATGCACCTAATAAATGCACAACGTCAGAAAAACAGATTTTTCTTCACTACCCCGTTTACTATGTTTGGAAAATTCCGCGTCTGCATGAGTCCGGCAATAATTGGATTTCTGCTTGGTTAATAACCAGCTAGTAAACCCACAGAAGACAAGTTATGATAACATAATGGAAAAATCAAACATACATGTCATGACTTTTTTTAAAACAATGAGTCACTTAATCGACTTAAATCAAAATGATTACCATGGTAATAAGTGAAGGTAGGCCTATTCATTGTTTTGAGATAGTTCTGCAATAGGGAGTAAGCCTTAAATTGGAAAACTAGCAAAATTGATAGTTTCACTGGTTGTTATGTATAGTAGACAAAATGGCTAAATTTGCATTTTAGACTCTGCGGTCCTGGTTCCTATCACCACGCTTTAAAGATACTATTTTCACATCAGTGTACTGAAAAAACTAAATGACTGTTTACACTGCAGTCACAGAACTAGGCAAAAAATTTAAAATTGGAAAATTTGTGGAATTTCTGCTTAAAGAAAGTGCTGGATTAGGTATAGACAAGCAGAGTTTTACAGTTGTATAAAATACAATGGAAAGAGTCTACAAAGACAGGAATACAACATCTGTTTGAGTGTGTGTTGTGAGTGTGGGCGTGGGGGGTTGGGAGTAATTTCATACATTGATGTTACTCAGACAGCCATTTCCTTCTATGTTGACAATATAAGGATGGCCATTGTCTCAGCCTAATTGTCCAGAAAGAAAAGTCAGTTTGTTTGGACAATCCTCTTAGATGTTTAATTGTTTTGCAGCAGTTCATTAAACGAGTACTCATCCAGCTCTTTAAGAACAGCCCATACTTGCCCAACAGGTGGACGTTGGAATGTAAGTGATTACATTAGCAGGGAAAATGCTAATGTTTAACTGAAAAATGCAAACATCCTGTCTATTCTGTCTTTTTTTAAATTTCTGAGTTTTATTGCTTCTGGATTCAGAGTTTTTTTTAAATGAGATTAGATTAGATTAGATTAGATTAGATTAGATTAGATTAGATTAGATTAGATTGAACTTTATTGTCATTGGTACAGAGCCAATGAAATACAGGTAACAACCAGGCAAGCGATGTAAAGGTTACAGTATGTACAATTATGGATAGCGGAGGAGTGGCAGGAAAAATACAGATTATAAGAGTTCCCATCCAATGTGGACTGCCTCCTGAGGGAATATGCGTCTCCAGCTGAAGCAGTGGATGTTGTGGTTATAGAGCTTTTTTGTAGGTTGCTTTTTTTTTTGCCCTGTTCAAGCCTGGTGGCTGCAGGGGATGAGTATTTGTAGACCTCAGTTTCACAGGTACATGTGCATGTTTAGGAAGTCCCCCTAGTAAGCACATATTTTTTCATCTTTTTATGGTGTGTGATTCAGATGGAAAAAATTCAGAGGATAGCAAAATGAGGCATTTCAGTGGATGAAATTAAATGTGTGCTACAGTAAGTAGGCATGTAGCCTCATGTGCATGGCTCATGTTTAATTCATTCTTAGTCTTAAGTGCTGAGCAGAGGCATGTTTATACCTTAAAGGGGGGAATTCCATCCAAAAATTCAACCTTTTTATTGTCTGTGAGCTGCTGAGCAACAGAGCCCAACTGCTTAACACTTTCGAAGACATCAGTTTTGAGACACCCAGTTTGCATCATGTGTATCATCACTAGAGAGAGACCAAGTTTTTGGTTCTCCTAGATGTCTTATTTCAAAAAGTTTGTCAGCATTCAACAATTGATTTGGGATGGAGATGTAAAATTTGGCAAGGGAGCACTTTTACATTGCCACAGTTGGTGTGCTGATGGTTTCATGGGAACACAAGTGTATATATGCCACATTACCTTGTTGACATGATATCAGGGTTTGTGGTGCTATTATGGCATGCATATATGTGCAATATACAGTGGAGCTTCTAACCCTTTTAGTGTGTAGAAGTTTATTGGGCAGTTCTATGAGTCAATTCATTTTTACATGATCTTAGAGCATTATTAATTTTGATCAAAATACTATAGTTGCATCATATCAAAGACACACCTAAGTGTTATTGGACGGTATATTGCAATGACAGTATCTACCACTGTGATTGCCACTATGATGCTATTCAGGGTTCCTGAAAGGTCTAAAACAGATCTGAGAGAAGGATGTTTTTTGTGACATAGAAAGGTACTAGTTGCTTTCCTCACAGAGGTGCAGTGTGTCAGGTAGCCCAATCAAACTGAGATGGTACATATATTTTCATATAAACTAACCCTGAAGATTAGTTTGCAGTTTGCCTGTATGGATAGGCTACATTTAGCCAACAAAAACCCAGAATATCTTAATCCCAATATTAAAAAATGATGACTTACCCAACAAATGAATACATGAATAGTCGATTTAGTTATCAGTAAAACATAGAAGAAATTAACAGTACCGGTCAGAAGTTCAGACACACCCAACAAATTAATACATAATCTGATCTTAAAGACTCTACAGGCTTACACTTAACAGTTCCAACTGATTATATGCCTGGAAAAATAAACGTCCTGATATACCATATATGCTTTTGATGTGTCACAATAACACGTTTGCTATTTCGCCACCTCTGTTATAGATTTTGTTGCACAAAAAAAACACCTTTTATATCTTTTTTTGCACAATTTAAAAGCTCTAGTTACCCTCCAGTTTGAATATTTGTGACGGACAGACAAATAGAATTGGTCCAAAATTACCTAAATAAATCTTATATTAACCTCCATTGTAATTGAAGTAACCTGGTTTATCCTCCTGTAAAGTTCAGTTTTGGATTTTCAAGGTGACTGCATACTTTTTACGAGTGCTGTTTTATAGGTTGATGTCTTCACTTTTATTTGAGGCAAAGCTATAAATAAGTAGTCATGTCTAAACTTTTGACGGGTACTTGGACGTGGAAGTACAGCATATGTGCCGAAAACCCTGTACCTTGTTCATACTGTCCAGCCCCAACTAAACTGTTTGAACTTACCTTAATCCCCCCTCTAAACCTTCTTAAACCCACCTTTAGAATGATAAGTAGCTCCTCTTAGGGACGGTTTATCTCACTTTTGTATGTCGAATCTTAGAATTTTTCATCATGATCCTAAAACCTTAAAACATTGCAATGAGACCCTTTTTAATCCAATATTGTTCAGCCCTAATGCGTGCATGCCTGTGCATGCTTGTGTCAGCAGATCTACGTATCATTATCATCTGTCATTTTTCTCCAGCCCTCTTCTCTCAACACTGCATTCCATTCCTTCTCTCCAAACCTGTGGAGTGCTGCGTATTACATTTATTTCAGTGGAAGGATATTGAGAATCAGCTGCGTATAGTTGAGAGCCTTATTCTATATAGAGTTAAATGCAGGCTGTGCACATTTCTGCCTTCTCCACCTGTAGAGCATGAGTGCGTATGTGCCTGATGAAACATTCCGCTTTGTATGTGTATTTATGTAGTGCAAGTGTTCACTTGAGTGTGTGCTTATGCAAAGTCTCATAAATGTTTATGCCCTGCATGTGTTGTTCTCCAACAGCAAAGTGTTTCAGTCATTTTTTCCTGCTCAGACATAAATAATCATGCCAGCAAAAAGTCTACTCCATGATGCGTGCCAAGATTCACTTTCACACAGGAAATCTATGTGGCAATTTAATTCAGCTTGTTGCCCTCATTTGGAGTTGCGAGTTATTACTTGTGTTTTGTTGCACCAATTGGATGTAATTGGGTAATTACATATTCAGCAACATAGTTTTTTAGACAGCTAATTCAGTTTCATTCTGTATTGGCAGGTTCAAGTATGCTTCAAAGTTGAGAAATAACAAAATATGGGACATATAAAAAGTTATAATAAAGTCTTTTTTATTTAACATAATCTATAGAAACAGATGTGGAATATATTGAAAGTTTAGATTCTGCACTTTCAGAATTTTCTCAGAATTTTATTATGTCACGCTTTTGGGATTGTTGTAGAAAACTGTAACCTCCAAGGCCAATGTCCAAAACCAAGTTTGAGAACACTGACACACTGTATTTATCTGGTTTTAATTTTTACACAGCTTCTGTTTATATTGCCCTCATTTAATGATGAAAAGGTCTAAAAGTATTTTAATTTAATTACATAAAACCTTGTTACATTGAAAGTTAAGAAAGTTTCTTCTTCTGAAAAATTACTATTTTGGAAGTACAATGTTGTGTTCTGACAGTGAATATATATCTCTCATTTTGAGTTACGTTCTCTCACAGCATGTTCAGAAACCGGATGTCAGTAGTAAGATCACAATATGACAATATGGTATCACAATACAAGTGTCATGATCTAACACAACATGGTACAGAACAGTGCACCACACGTACAACATATGTGGCATCTTATGGTGCTTATTTGTTGATGTAGAAGCTTGCAGATCCTCAGGATGGTTCCTATACTTACGGTTCTTAAAAGGTGTCAGCTTTTCTCTCGTCCATAAATGGCCTGTGTAAAAGTAGATGCAGGAACGTCACTATACAATGTTCTCCTTGTTTTTCGGTTCTATATACAGCTTTTACACTGTGTGAAAATGTCATGATCAGTGGACCAGTAGAAATGCTAGTTACATAAACCTATATTAAAAGTTAATGGTATCCCTGACTGTTAAGATGTACAGGTCCCGCATATGTGTACATGTCCATTAGCATTCAAACACCATACACTGTATAAAGCTAGCAAAATTCAAAATTCTTAAAAACAGACAAAATATGTTAACTAGTAGACTATCATTTTTGTTGTTGAATTATATTGTTACTCTCTCTCTTGTCCAGTGAGCGAGAAACAATGAGATAAACATCTCATTTAACTCTGATGTAACATCACTCTAGTGCTAAACTTTTTTGAGTATCCTATTATCTGTAGTAGTGACTTCAGTTGAACCATATGATGTGACAATAGTGGCCTACTAGTACATGGATGTTTTTCATTTCTGTTTTTCATAGTTCATTAAATAATGAACTAAACACTGTGGTACTGCCATTGGGTTTTCATGTAATATTATAATAGTATTGGACATAGCCTGGGACACTATACTACATTCCCTTAAGGTCTCAACGGCGAGGGTTCTCTTTAAGTGTGAAGAGACCTAGGGGGCTCATACTGTTTAAGTGACAGCAACAATTACATGAGCATTGAGATCATTATAAATACTTTATAATTACTTAATACTTTATACTAAATACTTTTCTGAAATAATAGTACTTCATAGTATCTCAAACATCCGTCCATCTGTCTTGTTCATATCTCTCTCTCTGTCTCTCTCTTTCTCCTTCTCTCCATCCATACCCATCCTTTACTGATATTTTCTTCATCTCTCCAACCCCCACTTCCTCCCTGCCCCCTTTCCTGTCCCGTGTCCCCAGTAAATGCTGCCATATGAGAGAGAGAGCAGTGGTCAGCCAGTGGCCTCTGTCTGGACACAACCTATGAACAGAGCCCTTGTGCTACTACAAGCATAACTGCTATTGTGAGACAAACCAGCTTCCTCTCTTGATCTGAACCCACTCACGTGCTTATGTGGACAACAGAAAGACACATAGACACACACGTGCGCGCACACACATACACAACAAGAACAACAAACATATGTTTGGAACGATTACATTTTGCTATATTATTTAAATTTATTTAAATCATTTTATACATAATATACTTGTATATGTGTATAATATACATAGAGTGAATTATATGTACATTTGATATACATACGCAAATTCACACCTCCCTTTTTCCATTTGTTTTGATGTGATGCAGTAAAAGAAAACATGGGATGCCGTAAAGGGAAATTGGGTACAGATATTATCTTATTATTAGGTTAGATTAGATTAGATTCAACTTTATTGTCATTGTGCAGAGTACAGGTACAGAGCCAATGAAAAGCGGTTAGCATCTAACCAGAAGTGCAAGTAGAGTATTATTTACATAAAGAGCCGTAGTAATAAATGAGTAGTGCAAGTATGTGTATGACTGTATGTACACAATAAAAATAACATCTGAGGTAGAAATAACATGACAACATTATATGAGAATATTATTATATGATACCAGTATTATTATATGAGAACAATATGAGAATATTATATTATTATTATTGTTTTTTATTATTGTGTAAAGACACAGTAATAACTTCCTGTCAGATTTAAATTAAAGTACAGTATTTAATCTGTTTACAAAAAAAAAATGATATTGTATAGAATCTGTATAGTATTTGTTCACCTGTATATGTGTAGGTATTAATGAGAAATTATTCAGTAAAAAGTCAGTAAAAAAGATTCAAGTCAAATAATTTCATAAAAATGGAAAAGACTGTGAACTATGTGGTACTGAATTGTGGAGTTAGACTGTTTTTCATCATTTCTGTGTTGAATTTTACTGGGCCAGTCTGAAATCATGGCTCAATGGCTCAGTGGAGTCATACTTAGCATGACGCTAACCCTATAATGCTACAAGAAGTAGAGCACATTAGCACCAGCAGCTATATTTTACATTGCGACCCTTGACTGTCATTACAGCACCTATGTACATTAACTTCTTCTAGGCTAATGTTTATAATCAAGTAGCCAAGCCTAACCTACTTGAAGAATATGCACGTTGTGTGTCCAGGTGATGCATTAGCCTGAACAGAAAAGGGCTAACAGGTTACAGGCTACTACATCTCGGTTAGCATGTGCTATTGTTACGCTTTACATAAATGGAGGGGACAAGGACCATTCAGTTGCAGACTAAAAGGAACAAGGTGTCCTCTGGCTTCATATTGGATTCAGGTAATAGTGGTATTTGACGGTTTAGTCAAATACCACTATGCCTTCAGTGGACTGCCCCGAGTGATTCAGAGCAGAGAGTACAGCTTATATTCTCATGATCCTGAAGTCTAATTTTATATATTATGTGATGTTTTGATCATGTGAACTTCTCAAAGCACATATTTATTACTGCTGTACAGAGACTTATTGTTATTATTAAAACTGGGAATGACTGGAACTTCTAAGGTTTAGAGCAGCACTATGTAAGAGGT
This sequence comes from Prochilodus magdalenae, assembly GCA_024036415.1. Lineage (NCBI taxonomy): Eukaryota > Metazoa > Chordata > Actinopteri > Characiformes > Prochilodontidae > Prochilodus > Prochilodus magdalenae. The sequence goes on along the minus strand of JAMWET010003474.1, from coordinate 247,265 downwards.
CTAAAGTAGTGATGGGAAGTCGATTCCAAAAGAGTCAACTCTTTCAGCATCAGCACATCTGGAAGTCGGGGTTGACTCTTGGCCAGTGACCCTAAGAGTCAAAAAGCTTGAAATCGACTTGAGTGTAATAAGAGTCTGCATTTAAGCAGTGTGAGCAGTGCCAGCACGCCTCACCAGCAGTAGCACAAGCTCTGTATATTTTCTATACGCCCTGCACTGCAGCTGACAGCTCATAAGTTTCTTCATGACTGGGGTCACTATAAAAAGTCTTTACTACAGCACAAGGAATGAAAACAAAAGATGAACAATGTTTTTTTTACAGGATTTTGGTTTGTGGAACATAAGATTGAGCTCAGATTAGTTCTATTTTCCAGCTTCTTATTTAAGTGATCCACCTTAAATAGGACTGCAGTTACGCTCTGCTGCTGGCGCACCCTGTGACTGCTAAAGATTGTTTAATCTCTGATACATTATCACCAGCTCTGGTATGGCTAAAATTAAAAATCATTGAGGAGTTGATTATTTCTACTCCACCGGCAGGAGTCAGTAGTCGTAGTCAAGTCCAGAAAAACTTGTTGTGCATCACTGTTCTAAAGCAGAAGTGATATAAAAAAACGTTCTTCCTCAAGTTGTGGGCAATTACGCATTTCCACCAGAGAGGTCACCATTTCCCCAAACCCTTCATGGTGTAGCTAAATTAAAATATGTGCTCACTGTCTTTCTCCTTCTGTCTCTCCATCTTAGAGGGATCCTCTCCCTGCAGCTCTGGCTGAACTGGTGAAGAGCGGCTCTATTTCCTCCACAGAAGAACTGCAGCTACTGCTGCTCTCTGACTCCGTAGGTAAATCTGCCTCCATCCACACTCACCGTGTCTCAGTCACATTCTACATCCCACATCTTGCTTTCAGCATGCACCCTTACCCCCAAGTCACTGCTTTTCAACAAATGAGACCCATGGTCTTTTGCAGGCTTGTCTAACGCGTATTATGATGTTGCCACATTCAAAGTTGCTTGTCTAATTTTTCCCTATTGAGTTTACATTGGTTGTGTGCAATGGGCACAGCTTGAGTTTCAAGATCCGCTAACTCAAAGTGGTGTCAAACTTCACACAGCACAGATGAGATAACAGTAGGGTGTTTATACCAAACAGTGTGTTTTACTGTCCCACATGATTCCACTTAAAAGTCTCTCTAAAGTTTACAGCCCATAAGAAAAAGTCTGCTTGCTTATACCTAATGTCAGTACCAGAGTCTTCGCAATGTTATGCTGTAGTGGAATATAGTGGTAGTCGGTCGGTTGTGATCCGTCTGCGTTTTAAGTCCAACTTAAATCTTTATGGCCGCCCAGATGTGGTGTCCCTGCTATGTCAATAAACCCTTTAGCATTTATCAGACACCATGAAGATGGCGTCCAATATACAGGACATATTTAGGCCTGTCTAGTAGGCATGTTGGATTAGTGAGATAGGAAATATTGTCAAGTTTCAAACTACATAACCTACTTATTCATGGCAAAATTCTGTTCTTGTAAGCATGCCAAAGACTGTAGTTGTGTTATGGTGATGCGGTCATGCTCAAGGGAGCTACAAATCCTACAGCCTATAGCATATGCATTTGGAAGTCCACAAACTATTCCTGTGTATTCTTGTGTTATACTATTCTGTATATTTTTTAAGATGTTAAATGCAGTTCTGTTGTGGCATTGTTGCTGTTTGTATAGTATAGAGTTTATGCTCACATGCTGTAACTCCTAAGAATCTCGCACTCCAGGATTGTTGCAGAGGCAGATTGCCAGACGAGTTCATATTGTGGCTTTGGGTTGCTTTATGGCCAGTTTGTTTACTTAGCTACCTAAACACACACACACACACACACACACACACACACACTCACACACACATACACATGCACACACACACACACTCACAAACACACACATACACACGCACACACACACACACACACACGCACATACATACACACACACACACACACACACACGCACACATGCGCGCACACCCACACCCACACACACACATACACACAAACACACACACATACACACAAACACGCGCACACACACACACACACACACACACACACAGATTTGTAAATACTGTAACAATTCTGTTTGTTCAGTGACACACAGACAAACGCTGGAAGTCATAACAATAAATGTTGACTGCATGAAGCTGATGACTGCAATAGATTAATATGGAAGTTAAACTCTGATTATAGATGATGATGAAGAGAGTTCCCATGCCAACAATACCAACAATCGGCTGCCAAGGAGTCTTTTGGGTAAGCTTCAGACATCTCATTATTTTTATCTTGTTTTCCTTTCAGTGTCCCTCTCTCTTTCACTCTCTCTTCTATCTTTCTCTCACTTACTCTTACACTCCCTGTTTCTCTTTACATCTTTCTCTGTCTCCTTCTCTGTTACTGTTCTCATGTCCTTTCCCCTCTCTCTTTCTTTCTTTTTCTTTCTCTGTACCTTTCTCTATCTTTTTTCCCTGTCTCTCCTCCACCCCTTTCTTTCTCCTTCCTCTTCTCCCTATTATTCTTTTTTCTTTCTCCATTCCTTTCTGTATCCTGTTGCCACTCATTTTTTGCTGCTCTCTCTCTCTCTCTCTCTCTCTCTCTCTCTCTCTCTCTCCCTCTCCCTCTCTTGCTATTTTTCTGTGGCTGTTATGAATCAAGTTGAGCTAACAGTGTACTAAGTGAACAGATGGTTGAGTGAACCAGAGAAATGATGACTTTATGGCCCAAAACTTCAGCTGTCACCTCTGAAATTCATGTCAGTGTAATCTAAAAACTCTGATGTCAGCTGACTGGCTTCTTGGCTGATAATGTGTATGCACTTGTCTGAATGTGTGTGTCTCTCCATCACACTGAGCATCATTAGCTCTTTTCCTGAGTCAGCAAATCAACCTGTCAGTCACTGAGCTGGAGGTGTCATGCACCAGCTGTATCAAATCACTGTTGCTCCTGAAGAGGGAACTATCATAGCAGAGAAAAATGTGGAGCATCCACACAGTATGATGGCTTATTACTGTCATGCTGAGTGGGCTCTTTTTAAGACAACCCACTGCGCATAATTTATACCGCACCTACTCCTTCAGCATCTGCTGAACTTACTGACTGCTGATGTAATGAAAGACATTCTGTTCAGCAGTTTCAGCGTTGTAACATCAGCAGTCTTATCACTGGAATGTTCTCGATTGCACTTTTAAGAAACATTTAACGGAATCACCAGAACTAAAAAAAATCATCAAACTCACAATTAGAAAGCATGCAGTTTTCAAAGGCCTGCAATCTTAATTGAATCATACATGATTTACATTTAACAAGTTTTAAGTAGGTAAGTTTAACCTGACAGCCCAATGCTTTTAAACACATTTAAGCCCAAAGCTTGAAATTAACCCATGTGCTGGACTAATCACATGTAAATTGCAATCAGAGTATCAGTAACATAATCAATACACTCTATAGGAACAGTCTTCCTTTGTTCCTCTTGCTTATTTACCCCTGTACTCATCTATCTCTACCCACATTTTGGTGCACTGTATTGACATATTGGCACTAAAACTATATTACTATGCTGTAGTGGGCTTACTGGCGCTATGCTGCACTGACTATTGTATAGTTGCTGTCCAAAGAAAAACAAGTATCTCAAAATCCTCATTTCATTTTAATGTAAGTCAATGGAACCAGGTGCCTTTCCAAGCACTTTTAGGCCATTTCTGTTGGTCCATTTATCGTGCAGTTCTTACACAGTGTAAACAGCAGATGCTGTATTTAAATGATGCATAAAAGTAAGAATCAATTAAGAATAAACAGTTTGTGGCTAGATTGGTTTACAGCCCATTTTGCTCCCACATAATAATTTATATGTATATATATATATATATATTATTAAATTATTATGTGGGAGCAGGATGGCCTGTAAACCAGTCTAGCCACAAACTGTTTATTCTTAATTGTTGCTACATCAAACCATAAACTTATACAACCTGATCTGGTTTTCACAAATGGTTCTGAAATGTGAAAACAGAGCAAAGCCTTTGAGTGGCAAAATCATTTTTGTTTTATAACGTTTTAAATATATATATATATATATGTAATATATATATATATATATATATATATATATATATATATATATATATATATATGTAATAGAAGACTTTCAGCTACCTCTCACATTTGAAACAGAAAAAAGAGGGGTTTTTTTTTTACTTCCAAAGTACAAATAGTAGGAATATAAGTCATTACTTTAACTTAATGTCTCAAGGTACTTTAGTGGAAACATTTATAAAAAAAATTCATTAGAATTAGAAATTAGAAGCATTTGCCAGTGGTGCTGGCACACAGAGGAATTTATCTACAACTTTTAGCCCATCTGTTTAGTAAAACACCCAAACGTATGTGAGCCAGAAATTATTTTACAGTATATAGCACTGGTCAGAGGTTAATTAACCCCATATAGGAACGTCTTTTAGTAAATCTGTCACTAAAAATTCTGTTTTTTAAAAGACATTCTGCTTGTTGTAACACAGATCTTTATCTTGTGTTGGGTTTTATTGTGTAGATGCTCAGCCAGCGCAGCAGGCCCTGTGTAAGGTGAGGACAGAGGTCATGGAGGTCACCCGCTCCATGCTGGACCGCAGCAATGCTAATTTCTTGTTGTGGCCACCATGTGTGGAGGTGCAGAGATGCTCAGGATGCTGCAACACGAAGAATCTGAAATGTGTGCCTGTACTCACTCACACGCGTCACTTACAGGTACAGTATTAACAGATATACAAACAGGTCAAAAACAGGCCTGCTTTGCATAACAGCAGACATTCGCATGGCATGCCCTTCCAAACACACGTCACAATTAATATTTCCCATTTGGTGATGTTGTGATGTTGAATACCTGTATACATGCTGTGTGTTTTTATGACATTAATTCAGCATTAATTGGTTTGCACAAGAAAGTAGTAAAAGACTGGGTCCCTGAAATACCTTGGTCTAAAATAAATTACCAGCTCAAACAAAGAAAATGAGAGGAGAGACTGAACCTCAACACTCTAGTCATAAGAAAAAAATTTCCACTCTCCATGTTGATTTCAGCTATTTAAGGAATTTTCCACCATTTGTTAACCTAATCTCTGTATCATGTTTAGCATATGGTCGGTTACCACAGACAATAATATTAGTGCACTTAATTTTTTACTGAGAAAACAACATTTTGACGTACCCTTGAAGTTAGTTGGCAGTTTCCAAAGCAGATAAAGATCAGGTTGAAATATAATGTATTCTTCAGTGGACTCAGGGCTTATTATCCATACTGATATTAATTATTCAGTCAATAACATGAAAGTAGTACATAAACATGATGTTCTGCACTTCACTGTAAGGATCTGGTGGTGGCCTTTTTAATCATTTTAGTCAGCACTTACTTAAGCACTCTGGTCATTGTAGGAATGACCATTGACTGCTGTTAGTTTGGAATTTATGGTACTTATAGTAGGATGACTGATGTGTGATGTCTGTTCTTTTTCATGTTTGCTTGTTAAAGAGAGGTGTGACCGGAACAAAATTAAATTCTAAAATGTTGTTGGATCACATTATTGACATATTAATAAATGCAGCATCATGTGATTGACAGACATAAGAAATTAAACAGCAGAAGTACTCATGTTCCTTGAGAGAATAAGGGCTTGAGAGAACGCCGCTGGACGGATATGCCCTTTAGATAGAATGGGTCAATGCATTTTCAGCACATTTGATGGTAACATCTCCCGGAAAACCTTCACTCGTTTCCTCCTCTTCCTCAGGTAATGAAGATCCAGTATGCGAACAAGCGTCCGGTTTATGATAAAGCCATTGTCTCAGTTAACGATCATGTGGAGTGTCGCTGCCAGCCTGCTCCTCGACCTCCCCCCCGCAGGAAATCTCCTGCCCACAAACAGGAAGCAAGAGATCGTGTAGGTAAACCTCGCTATAAAGATGACCTCCACCGCCGAGATGAACTTAAACACAACCAGAGGCTCCGGCTGGAGGACATTCTTGACCCCAGCTGGCTGCCCAGGGAGAAGCACTCTCACCCGTATACATCTGCTGGACTCCTCCCTTCAGATGGCCAAGAGATATATTTTGGACATGATGGCTGGACTCACAATAAGACACATCATAGTGGACATAGAGACCATTATCATGGCGATGTGAAAAAGCACAATGGCAGTTCCAATGGCACAAGGACGGGGTCTATAGAGATACTGTCAATTCCCGTACCCAATCACACAGAGAGGGAGGAGACAGGAAGAAGGTTAACACTACTTAATGCTACAGGACAAAAAGAGCAGTTTGCTATGGACAGAGCTGAGTTGCCAAAGAACGCCACGATATCTGACCACAGTCTAATCAGTAAGGCACATAAAAAGGAGGATGGCGTGACTGAAAGAGCCAATCAGATTCCTCTTCCTGAGTCTGACTTAAGCAGTCAAGTAACAAGGAATGAGTCTAGTTATCAAGCAGACATCAGTGAGAAGCACAATCCACCACTTGCAAGGCACAGCAATCAGACAGATAAGGTCTCTCCTGACCATGCAGAGGAGAAACGAAGGGATGCATTTAGTCCAACAGAGGAGCCTAGTGAGAAGGTGAATGGAAATGAGATGCCAGAGCTGGACAGGACACCAACAGCCTCTGGAGAAAAGATGAGCAGCTTCCATCTGGCTATGGAGAAGCAAGCATTAGAGGAGGAGAAAGAGGAGCTGCTGCTGCTCCATAAACTCCTTGATCAAGAAAAGCACCAGCATCCCCTTAAAACACAAAAGCACAGTGAACACGCTGAGCAGAAACAGCACCACAAACTCCAGCACACCTACACAACTACGCAACGTACAGGTAAACCCAGTCATGCCCATTACCCAGTCATTACACACAAAGAGCACTGTTACATCATCAAGTAACCAAAACGTCATATCTCTGAAACATAGGAACAGGAACGATGTAATGAAATATTCACACAATAATTTCAGGGTTGATAAAGCAATGTTAAAAATATTAGATGATGGCAGCATGCTCTGATTAAGATTATATGTCTTTTTAGAGTTATGCTATAACTACTTTATATGTTTCTAATGTACCTATATTTCTGCATAAATATTTTAGACCATAAATTTTAAGACCTAAAACAATCTGATTTAAATAAAGAGATAAAGAGAACCCAATTAAACAAATGAGACAAAAATATTATACTCAGTTTTTTATTGAGGAAAATGATCCAGTATTACAGATCTTTATGTGAATCTCTAGGATTAGCATTTATTTTGAAGGTGAAATTAAAGTAGCCGCCCGCTTGTTATTAAAGAGGCGGGATCTAAAAGAAAGTGTATCATGACATGAACAAAGAAGATTTGTGGTGTTAATGTTCACAAGTCCACCATTAGGAAAACACTGAACAACAGTTTTGTGGACTAAACAAGCTATTGGTCTCCTAAAACAACACTGCTGCCCGTCTGCAGTTGGCTAAAGTTTATAGGGACTAGCCAAAAAGACTATTGGAAAAAGGTTTTATAGACAAATAGGACCCAAATAATAACTTTTTGTTTTAAAAGAGAAGCTTTATATTTAGAGAAAACATGGTGGTGGTAGTAGTTTTGCTGCATCTGTCACAGCTTGTGTTTATTAATGAAACAATGAATTCTGAAATATACCAGCAAATTCTAAAGGAAATTATTAGGACATCGGCCGGTTAGCTGAATCTCAAAAAAATGTGGGTTGTGCAGCAAGACAACAACCATAAACACACAAGTCAATAGAAATAAAGTTTATGTTTTAGATTGACCGTGTCAAATTTCAGACATTACTCCTATGTTGTGGAAGAGCCTGGACAAGTGTTACTTCAGCATCCCAGAGTTGAAGCTGTTCTTTTAGTTATTGCTGCACAAGAGTGTCCTACCAAAATTATGTTTTGGTCTCGTTTGTTTTATTGGGTTGTCTTTATCTACTGTGAAAATCTGATGCTTTAGGTCATATTTATGCAGAAATATGGAAGATTCTAAAGGCTTCACGCACTTTCAAACATCACTGTAGGCTGTTTAATATTGCATACATTGCAAGGAGATGCCAAAGGCAGAGTTCCACTGATAAAGACTATAAAACTGATCTAAACTAGTACTCATCTAATCTGACAGTTTGCTGCAGATGATTAAACGTATGTAAGAATATGCACTGAGTGTAAAACTTTTTCTACCTTCCTCCATTATTTCCTTAGAAACCACATCATCTGCACCTGTAAAAGTTACCCATTCCCATAAACATGCCCATACACCTTCTCAACTCCCCCGACCGCCACCTCAGCCACCCAAGAAGCGAAGAAAACAACGCAATCGCATCAGCAAAGCTGCCATGAGGGCCATCCTTATGTAGCACTCACAGGTGAAGTAGCTAATACTCCATTTTCATGCTCATGCAACAGCAAACTCAGTACTGCTGACATGTTTGAGGTGCTCTGTGCTCAGTATTGCTGACAGATGTTCTGTGTTTTTGTTCTTTCTCTTTGACAGACATGGCGTGGTGCACTAGCAGTGCAAGAAAGCAGTGGTTTCCTGAATAATGCCATTTGTTCATAGTGTGTTTATCCATGGTGATCCACAAACTACACTACTAATCCTCATCCAGTAACCCTTTTCCTGGGAGAAGCTGAGTTTGGCAGACTTTTGGGAACTGGACTACTTTTTCCCATGACACAACAGTGACACTGTGGAGGAGGATGTAACTTACAACAAATAGCGCATTTATAATAGATTAATGCTGGCAGTGGAAGTAGTTACTGCACTGTACTCTCTGTCTGCCATGCTCCCAGGTGGAAACACAATGTCCCCAGTGACATTGGGGGACTGGTTTGAGGAATGTGGCCTACAGTTCTTATGAAAAAGACTGATCTAGAAGCTTTGGTCTAGAAGTATTATACGATGGGAAGCTCTAAAATATAAAGACTGGTTGAAAAGGATTAGTGTACAAACTTTATGGAATCATAACACGGGTCTAGAAGCTCTTTGGGATGGGAAAGACGTGTCTAGAAGCTTTTTGGAATGGTCTAGAAGTAAATGAAAGTATTCTGGTCTAGTAGTATTTAAGAGACAACAAGTCTAGACATTTTTTTCTAAAAAAAAAACTGATCTAGAACCTTTATATGAAATAAAAGGACAGATGTGAAAATATTCTGGAATTAAACAAATTGGCTAGTTGCCATTTGGGAAGAGAAAGAATTCTTCTCTATACTAAGACTAAAAAAAAATACAAGTGGACTAAAAGCTTTCAGACCAAATTCATTCAGATGAGTAGGGCTGATCTAGAAGCTTTTTAGGAATTTTCTAAATTGTCTAAAAAGCTGTCTAGGAGGGGGAACATATTCTGATCTAGATGTATTTAGTAGTACAACAACTAGTCCAGATCTTTTTTTTCTGGGTTGAAAGTACTGTTCTAGAACCTCTCTGGAATAAAACAACATGTTTGAAAGATTTCTGGAATTATGCTACATACGACAGGAAGGCATTCTGCTCTAGACCTATACTGAAATAACCAGTGGGATAAAAGCTTTGTGAATTAAGGAAGAAGATCTACAAGTTCACTCAGATCTGGTCTAGAAGCTTTTTTAGAATTTAAGGACAGGTCCCGAAGCTCTCTGGGATGGGAAGGACTGGTCTAGAACCCATCTAAGAAGGGAAATACGGGCATACAAGCTGTTTGTAATGAAAAGGTATGGTTTATAAGCTCTTTCTTTAATCCATAGACATGCCGTAGGAGAGTGAGGCAGTGACCTTGATTCTTAAATAACCACTGTCTGTGGATCTGTAGCTGGGTGGTGCATATATTTTTGAGTGTTGGCAACCAGCATCATTTCTATTCAGGTGTGGCTTAGCAGAGGAGTGTTTTTATTTATCCATTCATAAAGACTTTCAGAGTAAACGACAGAGAGAGTGGCAGAGATGAGACCGAATAGCCAACAAAGGCTACAGTCCTTCACAAAATCACCGCATTGACAGTATAAATCAATGTATATCCAGCTTTCCAGATTCTTAACTGTGCAGTACTGAACTTTCATCCCATTAATAGTTACATATACAGTACATAACCATAAACACCATACTGTTTTACTTTATTTTTTTATTTAATTTTCATACTATTTAATTTGACTGTTAACACTGGAAAGAACAGATAAAGGGGTTGCAAATCTGTTGTATTAATTCAGACCTCTATAAATATGAAGGTGCTACGTTATGATAAGAAAACAGCTTCACCATTAATATTATTTATTCTTTTCAGCTCTCTTTATCATTATTTTCTATTACCATTTCTATGTATTTGTTGCTCGCCATTCTGATAGAGAGGGATACGTGTCTCCAGATGTATATTTGTGTGTGTACAAGTGTGGCAATGTTTGCACCAGACTTTCCCCACCAAAAAAATAAAAAACTAAAACCTGCATATACATATATTTTTAATTTGCTGTGTTATGGTGATTTTTATGGTGAATGGCGTGGCAATTTGGATGATTCTGGCATGTGTGCTGTCATTACAAATTATTAGATTCTTTAAGTTTTTAAGAACTTTTAAGTTTTTACTTTTTAAGTTTTAAACAACGTATTTTCTACAACTCTTTATCTGGTAAGAGCCTTTGGCTATGCACACAAACTGTATGTTGTGACATTAGACAGCACTGAGTAAAAGTCAGAGATCACTCTTGATTTATTAAATCTCCAGTTTAGATGGCCATTATGTACATGTTCATTCTTCCAGAGGTATTTCTGAGGAGATGAGGTATAATGTTCTCTTTGTGCTGGGGAAAGTCGATAGAAGAAGGTTGTCTTTGAAAGAGAGGAGAAAATCAAGCTCAACTAACTGCCAAGTTATAAAATTTGAAGTACAAGCAAGAAACTCTCTCCCATGAAAAACACTTTTCCCAGTTGCCTGATATGCCTGTTCTATGTTACAAGATGATGTCATCTTGTAAAACTGTTAAGAGTCCGCCTACTGGCAAGCTTGGCACATGGTCACACAATGCACAGAGTACTCTTCAAAGCTGCACTCCAGTCTAGTTTGTGAAGATGGATCAGGCCTTACAGGATCGGGCTCTGGCTCAAACTGATACAGCAGAACCAACACCATTGTGAGAACAGTAACAATGTGGAGCTTGAACTTGTAGGGGGATAGTGCTCTTGCAGTTGAGAAATCAGAACACAGTGGGGGAGCTAGCCAATCAGAGCACAGCTCATCAGGATGTAGGGTTTAAAAACAGAGGAGCTCTATTAGAAAAAGACGATTAATACAGATGAAATGAATATGAGAAATATGATGTGTTTTAGGAAAGATTAAGCATATAAATCTGTTATGAATGTTGAAAATGACATCACTGAATGGGATACTGGGAAGCAGAAATCCAACTTCTAAGACTTTTGGAGAGTGAAAAAACTTTTAAACTTTTAAATTTTGGAGAGTGAAAAAATACACCTGCAGATTTTCTTTGGCAATGGGTGGGCCAACTACCTACGGGACAGTTTAATACTATTATCAGTTGGTAAAGTTTAGTGTAATGGAAATATGAGTAACTTGTACCTAATGAGGGTGTTTTAACTGGAAATGAAATACATGAAGTTCCCTCTGACTCTCTGACTCTGCACAGTACTGTATGTGATGCTGACTGTGAGACGGCAATGAGATTTTTCATAGGGGCAAAACATTCCTTAGAGTTTCCTGAGCGTGTGTATATGTGTGTGTGGCGTAGTGAGGTATGTTTGTTTGTCTGGTTTTCTGTTGTTTACTTTGTCTACAGTGGTCCACCGTTCACTCAGTCCAAATAAATTTCTTTTCCTTTTTCCTGTTCTGTATTATTTTACCTCATATTTTTAACTTTATCGCCAGCCTTGTTCTCACAGTCCTCCACAACCGCATGAAGCTTATTCATATATTCATACACATTTATACACACAAATATAATTTTCTCTCTCTCACTCACTCCTTCTCTCACCCTCTCGCTCCCTCTTTCTTTCTCTCTGTCTCTCCCCCGTCCCTTTTTCTTGTTGACTTTACTTTACTGGACGTTCTCCCAGTCTCCCTCCCCTGTGTTCCCAGTGTCCAGGACCCAGTTCAGCAGAAAGAGCAGAGCAGGAGTGTATTAATAACTCTCTCTCCTCATCTCCCCAGCCAGCCTGATTAAAACAAACACACACTCACTATGGGTGCACAGCACCCGTTTTCAGAGTTAGCCTGTATCTGCTGAAATGATGTAGTTTAGGTCAGGTAAGAGGCGAGATACCCAGATTATTAGGGATTGCCATCTCTTGTTCGCTCAACATCCTTCAGTAGGATTAATAAACAGAATAGAGCTTACATTAGTAAACATAGTCAATCAGAGAGGGTTGATATGAAATGAAAAGAAGATAAAGGTTAGCAGGAATAATAAATGATGATAAATGTGGACTGATATGAGAAATATTTATTGAGCTACACATACAGAAGTAGTGTCTCGCAGTATGGCGTTGGCCCACAATGTTTGCTGACCCAACATGCCAAATGTCTTGCCATGGAGTTGTGGAGGTTCATGGTGTCCTGTGATAATCCATCTCATGCAGCTTGAACATTCTCACACAGTTCCTGCAGATTGTACGATACGGGTGGAGGTGGAGTGGCACCAGGCCTTCTGGAGTGTGAAGTGTGACAACAAACCAATCATCTTGGCGCTGACCACGGTGCCTCCCCACATGGATTCTCTGGTCGTCTCGACCAGGACAAAAGCAGGGCTCGTCACTGAAGATGAGCTGCTGCCATACTGAGACACTCCATGACAGTCTGGCACGCCACCATTGCAGTCTTTGGCGATGTTGACGTGGTGTTAAGGGCGGTCGTTGTACAGACAGGGCCTTATGTAGTGCCTTTAGAGGCAAATAGTACCTCAAACAAAACTTCCTTTCCAGGACTGTAAAGACTGAAGTACCGCTACTGCACCATAGTTAACATTATATGTAAATGTCTGAAAGACCTCTGGTGGTTCACTGGTTGTTTTGGAAAGTACATCAAGTGTCTGTATTTGTGTTAGAGACATTGAGACCTCTGGTTTGTATCGCCACCACTGTAAAGACAAATCTGAATTTGCATTTAAAGCAAATCTGAATCATTTGGCTTACATCTGTGATTAACTGGTGGAATTACACTTCATGATACCTTAGGTGTCTGGGCTTAACTGGACAAATGTAGCACACATTTTTAATATTGTTGCTCCCTGTTGAAAATACAGATTTTTAAAGTGTCATTTGGATTTGAATTGGAATTAAACAATACCAGTATGTGGTTAGTGTAGCTCAGCGGATAACACCACTGCCCGCTGTGCTACACCAATAAGAGTCCTTGGGCAAGACTCCTAAAACTACACTGGCCTCCCTGTAATACGATTAACCTTGTAAGTCGCTCTGGATAAGAGCGTCAGTTAAATGCCGTAAATGTCTTTGTGCTGGATTCTTTGCTATACCAAATATTTTTAATCCTTGGGCAGAAAGCTCCTAAAGTACAACTGCTCTAACCAATATGATTAAAAAGGCCCTATTATTTGTATTTTTCTTCCTGATAGTTTTTTGTAACCAGTTTTTAACCATCCAGTGAACTGAAAGCGGTTCTTCTTTTGGATTTTGGTTCCATACTTGGTTCCCTCAGTCTGGAAGAGTGCTGTCCTAACTGAAACATCATATTTCTGAAACTGTAACATTTTAGAAGACAGTAAAAGCATTCTTAACTAGTGTATGTAAAAGCGTATGCTAATGTAGCATGTAGGTAATACATTTTGGACCATTGCTTATATTCAATTCATCAAGAAATGCTCACACAGAGTCAAAAGCAATGATATGCATTTTATTTCAGTTCCATTTTTTGGTGCCAGTATTAAGGCTCCTTAGAAAGCGCCCTTATGGACGACAATAGAACAGTACTACTCTGTCTATTGTGGGGGACGATATCTACATGTACCACTTCAGCCGATCTCTCCAAGGTCCTCATGAGATCCTGAGTTTTAATGCTAAAATCTTGTCATTCTGTTTAGTGACTGGACTACTTTGTGTTACTCACATCTCCTATTTTGGAGCTCTTAATTTAGCCTTTTATTTTAGACCTTAAAGACCCAGAAAGAGAAGAATGGCTCTTAAGAAACTTCAGTTCCTGTGTTGAGAGATGCAGGATATGCTGAGGAGTTTCACTGAAGCTCTACTGACTGATTCATTGATGTATTTATTGATTGAGCTACTACATTTTTGCTTCGGCTGTTTTTAGCTCAGCACCGTTTACTGCTATCTGAGTCATTATTCCAGGTCAGTAACATGCTTTTACTTCAGAATGGGTGTAAGCTGCTCTACTCCCCCTTCTAGTCTCCATGTGACTCTTACTCAACTCTTACTCAAAGGGTTCAATGGGTTTTTCACCTCCGTCTTAAAAGAGTATGAAGAAATAGTTTTTTAATGTTTATAATGTTCATTTGTATGCAAAATGTAGATTAATTTATTGATCGAATGTTTGTTTACACATCCTCTGGCAGAAAATAACCTTTTTTTCATGTATTGGGGAGAAAATAAAAGTTACTGCACACAGTAATTCAAATCTAACGTAGTGTGTTCTCTGTAGAGGATGTGTTATCTTGCCATTTGACTAGGTGTGTTTTGCAAAGGTCAGTGTTTCCCTCACTTATCGGAAAATAAGCAGGGTACGAAAAACGTATAAGAGAAAAGTTTTGAGTTTTCAGGTTTGTTTCTGTTGTGTCTCTGCCTGTGGACGGTTGTGAGGAGTGTTCTGACCTGTGTTTGCCCACCCACTCAGATATAGCCAAGCCAGACATACTCCCATACATGCTATCAAACTCCTTAATGTGATATCAGCAACCTAACGTGTTGGATTAATGGTGTTCTGCATTCCGCAGCATGGCCAGACGCAAAACGTTAAAGCATTTGTAGAAAAAAAAAATGATATGAATTACACTACTGGACACAAGTGGACTCTTACTGGGTCTTTTTGCTCTGGTGAGTTTAAACAATACACCCCACAGCTAACGGCTCTCATTAGGCCAGGCTTTTAAGAAGTCAGTTAAGGGTTTCTTACAGTGGAAGAAGGAAATCTTCACAGCTGACACGATGGAGGTTTTAATGCAAAGACTCTTTAGTTGTATAGATTTTGAACATTTACACAAAGAATAGAAATTTTGAAGAAACTAAAAAAAGGGATGGCTGTGGGATAATAAGTTATTAAAATCCAACTCAATATTCATACAAAATATTCATTCATAGAATAATTAAGGAAAGTAAGATTAGCTATGTAAACAATCCATTTTCATTTTTACCCAGCTCTTTTTGGAGGCCTATGGAGTAAGTCATCTGTTCTAGAAGTGTCTAACAACATTACCAAAGATGCCAACAGCAGGAGTTTTCTGGAGCCAATGTTATGTAATGGCTTTCTTACAAGAACATCTTTAGGAGGTAAGCATCCTCTTTACTTAGCCCATCAGGGATATAACCAAGATAGGGGATGGGAAGGCTGTACTGATACCAAAACCCAAAACTCTAGGGTTTTGGCATACAGCAGGGTTCTACAGCTATATACTGTAGAACCCGTTTCAAAGCTCTATGTAGAACCACCTACATAATGAACTTGTCTCTGTGATCATTCTTTACCTTTTCCACCTTTACCATTACCTTTGTTTAGACTTTTTTAGGCATTATAAAGAATCAAGCTTTTCCAACAGAAGTCTCTTTAGGCCAGTGAGTTGGTGCTGGCACTACCAGGATGACTAATGGAGGACATCACTGCTCTAACAATGGCGGCTGTTGGGTCAGCCAGGTACAGTGATAAGGCTCGTCCTTGCTTACATCACATGCACAGCCGAGTGTGAAACTTGGACCAATGACATGTCTCACAATGTCAAATCTACCCAGCAACTTTCATTCTTGTCGGTTGATTTCTTCTGGGTGCAGCTATTTGTGCAGTTATAATGCTGACGATGCGTGTATATGAATAACCGTTGGTAACTCTCCTGTATTTGGAACTTTGACCTCTTTTACAAAAAGGATTGTAAAGCTGTTTATACCGACTGTATGAAGCGAAGTATTCCTTTTAATGCAACACAGGGAGCCTAGGTTGAATATGAGATGTCCTGAAGTTCTGGTTAATAATTAAAAGGCCATATTTGAGTTGTAGACATTCCAGCTCCTGGTTTCCTTCACTGCCACTATACAGAACAGTTTTTCTACACTGCATCAGCACACATCAGACCATTCTGAATGACCAGATGACTAAATGACCATTCAAAACTGTGGTCTTCCATAGTGGTTCTCTTTGGGCAGCTGCAGTATAGCCTGGGCTGTTTACTCCTAATCCCCCTCGCACACTGCTGTCTCTCCAAACATCAGAGAGCAGAGACATTCGGCACTGGGCTGAAAAACCGGCCCCAAAGCTTTGTTTCTCTTCTCACACACCTCTCTGCCTCTCCCCCGAACCTTGGTGAAAAAAGAGGATGGGATGAGGCTCTGAAGTGAAACAGAGATCACAATAGCATCATTAAGAAAAGCTGTATTGGAGTTATCTGATTGACTCTGCAGTGCTGCTTCCTGATACGTGCCCCGCTGCTTTAGTGGACTGCTCACGCCTGACTAATCTCCTGACGTGAGTGAGCGAGTGAGAACAACACTCTCTCCTGATCCCACTGACTGGACATTGCACACACTTTACCAAGATGGTTCTTCAAGGGTTACTTAGGGTAGAGAATGGTTCTGTATAGAACCATGAGCATTTAAAGAACGCTAGGATGAAATGGCTCATGGGCATTGTGAAAGGGTTCTTCAAATGTGCTTATACTGTAAAAGTTCAATCTAAAAATATGTCCATATGCTACGAGCAGTTGAATTGACGTTTTGAGTTGATTGATCATTTGTAAAAACACTTTTTACAGGGTGTATTGAAACGTATATTGAAAGTTTTATGTAGCACCAAAACCAACTGTTACAATGTCAGGCTTGTAAGACAGATTAGCCCTAATTGGTGCTATATACTGTAAGAACCCTTTTCAAAAAAGCTCTATGTAGAACCACCTACTTAATAAACTCTTCTCTGTGATCATTCTTTTTTCTTGTCAGCTCCATAATATTAAAATTGGATACAACAGACGAAGTACAAGTAGAAAACTTGGGACCCAGCTAAACCACCCCCCCCCAAAAAAATAACCTCTTGTGTTTTCCAGATTATGCCCCATCAAGTACTATGAATCCTAGTTGTTGAGAGTTCCATATTTATAATATCAGTGAGGATCCAATGCTGCCAGCACAGAAAATGTATGCACAGAATTGCTGGCATAAGAGTAACACTTTTTTTACCAGCTGTAAGAACAGCAGGCAAATTTGGCTTTTCAGCAGAATTTAAATTACACCCATACCCATAGAAAAAAAACTCAGGCCTGAGCACTTCTGGACAGTCATCAGGAGTCTGTAATGGTCCTATATAAAAGCTTTACTATGGAACCCTTGAAGAACCATCTTTGTTAGGTGTTTGGGAACACTGCACCAGAGCAACAAAGACTTCTAATTCTACACCCACTAGATACACCATGTCCACAAATGTGTAGAGGCCTGTTCATCATGTTACCTCACTAATCTTTGGGCATGTGAATGATCTTCAATTGACCTTACAGGAATACACAAAAGCGAGACTCTTTTCATTTACCTCATTTCCAGTAACTATGGGAAGTAAATAGAAAACAGCAGGACATGTATCATCACTGTCCAAAAACAATCTCCACGTTCTGTGGTTTATAGTTTCTATATGATTTAAGCTGTTGTTCTTTTCATTGTGTAAAAATGTCATGATGAATGTATCGATACAAATGTTAAAAGATTCCTTCGGAAAAAAAGGATGTTTTTGCCCTCTCCTGAAGAGTTAACATTGGGCAGCCACAATAGATTTAACAGAAAATGAAACTAGAGCTGCAGATGATCATTTTGTTCATTTGGATTTTCCACACTGGGCATGTTTTTTAGCTTTACTAAGAAATCCGCAGACACAAAATGATGTCGAGGTCTGGTCACCAGTGTTCTGAGAACATCAGCATTTTGTGTTCATATGATTTTCTCAGTAAAAGGTTCACAGTTGCACAACCTTTCAGACTCGCCGTCTTCTCACAGTGGAGGAATGGACAGGGTCTACCATGTCCTACATGCTTGTTAGGAGTCACAGTTTCCCTTTCTGTTAACATATTTTTGAGCTCCAGTTTCAGAAAATGGAAGACTTAGCAAAAGTTCTGCTGGGAAGGTTCATTCATTCATTTATTACTCTCGACCAGTCCTTTCAAAATGATTTTGAGTTTGGCCCTGCCTGGTGGTCCAGGGCTGGGCTCTCCTCATGCTGTCCCAGTCTGGCAATATCTGCAAGGGTCTCAACGCTCCATAACCTGGACAGAGGATGGGACTCAAATTCAAGGATATGAAAGATAAACATTTTGTTGTTTTACACCTGCCTTTTAGGTCTTTCTGGTGGTCCTGTTTTTACACATCTTTTCATTAAGCTGTGGGCCAAGATTCCGGAATAGTGAGATTCCTCAATCTAGGAATTTTAAAATGACAGAAATATGCTTATACAATAGATAACCTCCATCTCCATCAGACTGTGTTTCTTATTGTGCTAACTAATTGACCTACGTAAGCTTAGTGTTGCTGGGTGGGACAAACTTTACAGAATGTTGGTAGAGCTTCCTTTATATTTGCCTTCTTTATGCATTCTTATACTCAAACTTCTCCAAAGTATCCAGGAAACTCATATCTAATAACTTTTAACTGGAAACTAAATAACAGAAGGGTGGTCTCTGACTTTTGCACCGTCCTGTATAACGACATATACAGTGCAACCTTTAAATCAACAATCGCTACCACAATGTGGCCTCCTGTGTCTGTATATGTGCGCAGGATGGACGGTGCGGTCCACACTGCCGTCGTCGGGGCGTCAAGTGTTATTTGTGGTGCGCTGTCACACTGAAGTTAGCACACACACACATAGAAGTATGTGCGGAAGTACACATGCATTCACACACCCAAGTCATACACACGCCCACACGCACATACTCACAATGGATCAGATCTTTATCTCTACCGGCAGCACACAGCGTCTTCCTGTTGTCTTATTTAAGACCTGAGTCGTGTGTGTGTATGCGTGTGTCTAAGTAAGTGAGTGTGCAACCATGTTTGAGCTAACAAGTAAGGGTCTCTGGGTATATTTAGTACACATGTACCCCTCTGCACACATACACACACTGATCCTGCTGCGGGTGAGTAGTCAATATGTGTATGTCTGTGAGGTGTTGAGGTAGCGGACAGAATCATCTTCATTAGTTAGATACTATAGTATTTCCTCAGAAGGGTTCAGGGGCGCTAGGTATATCTTTCTAGAGCTGCCTTTACCTTTAGTCCATCTATAGTCACTGATTATAACTGAGTTACATTAGTAACACATTAATCAACTCGATTAATCAAGTAAACACAGGTTTTAAAAATATCTCTTATTAGAGCTGCCACTATTCTCTATTTATAATCACTATAAACTGTATTAGTAATCAAGTGACCAACCGATTCATTTGATGACTACTATATGTCTGCTGAATATACAGAGGTTGGACAATGAAACTGAAACACCTGGTTTCAGACCACAATCATTTATTAGTATGGTGTAGGGCCTCCTTTTGCGGCCAATACAGCGTCATTTGGGCAGCCGTGGTTTTATGTTTTTTGGATACAATCCGGGTTAGCACCCGAACATCCCTTTCAGACAGCTTCCTCTTGCGTCCACAGTTAATCCTGTTGGATGTGGTTCGTCCTTCTTGGTGGTATGCAGACATTACCCTGGATACCGTGGCTCTTGATACATCACAAAGACTTGCTGTCTTGGTCACAGATGCGCCAGCAAGACGTGCACCAGCAATGTGTCCTCTTTTGAA
This sequence comes from Prochilodus magdalenae, assembly GCA_024036415.1. Taxonomy (NCBI): domain Eukaryota; kingdom Metazoa; phylum Chordata; class Actinopteri; order Characiformes; family Prochilodontidae; genus Prochilodus; species Prochilodus magdalenae. Next base: position 227,264 of record JAMWET010003474.1, on the reverse strand, counting down.
CTCTGGTATGTCACCCATAATGTTGTGTGCATTGCAGTATTTTGAGCAGAACTGTGCTCTTACCTGCTAACTGAACCTTCACACTCTGCTCTTACTGGTGCAATGTGTAATTAATGAAGATTGGCCACCAGGCTGGTCCAATTTAGCCATGAGACCTCCCACACTAAAATGACAGGTGTTTCAGTTTCATTGTCCAACCCCTGTATGTCTGACAAGGCAATTACTATGTATGGTCTTTGGTCTATAGTCAATATATTACTCTAATAGTCCAATACTTGTAAAGTAACTTACTATAGATTATACTAGAAATGTAATAATATACTGATCACTCACTACTGAGTGTTTCGATGATTAATCAAGTAACCAGCGATTTTAAAAAGGGTAAATAGAATACATCTGCCTAAGGCCATTACCATCTATACTAAATCTATAGCCAGTAATTATAGATCATATCATCTAACATAAAATCCTCTGATTATTTCAGTAATTAATCAAGAAATAAGAGGTGTTAAAAGGCTAAACAGTACAAATGGAAAATGTCTACAACTGAAAAATAACAATTCCAGAACAGTAAAATTAGAAATATGCTCTGTCAAAAGAATAATTGCACCCAAAAGGAATCTGCATGAAGATTAGGGTTACCAGGAACAATACATGATGATAACTTTAGACTGATATGGGTAATATTTATTGAGCTACACATACAGAAGTAGTGTCTCTCAGTATGGCGTCACCGTGCTTGCTAACGCAACATGCCAGACATCTCGACGTGGAGTTGTAGAGGTTTCTAATGGTGTCCTGTGATAATCCACCCCATGCAGCTTGAACATTCTCACACAGTTTATACACCACTGTAGTGGTGGAGATAAAGTGACACTAAGTCTTCTAGATGTGTGACAGGTGACAGTGCGTACGTGCTTATGTGACGTGCAGCAATCCAAAACAAAAAGCGTGTGATACAAACAAAATGTGTGCATGTCTCATAATATCAAACCTACCCACGCAATTTCATTCCTGTCGGTTGATTCCTTCTAATTCCTTTTGTGCAACTATGTTTTTGAGGATGAGTTGAGAAGTTCCTTCAAACACCTCAAACTCCAGGAATACCTGTTGAAAACGTGAAAAGACAGTAAATTATGACAGACTGATTTGTGGAGTTTTGTCCTCTACCATTATAACACTATAAAAACTAGAGTGCATTAGCATCAGCTAAGTCATTGCCCAGTCTCTCCCATTATCAATCATTAGCACTCCTCAGACAGCACCTGCTTCCGAGCTTCGGCTGCGTTAGAGCAGCAATTACCTACACCAGGCTTTGATTAGCCAGGACCACACACATTATGCAATTTAGTGACACATTAGCCAGAATGACTGCCTACAGAGCAGCGCTAACAGCTACTACTTCCCTGTTAGCTTACACTATAGCTACCCCATGCATAAATATGAAAAAAGACCCTTCTGTTTCAGGGACGGGACTGAGAGGAACAAGTTTAAGTTTTGTGTAGGTTAGTGTCTTCTGGCTCCACATTGGATTCTGGTTCTAGTGGCTCAAAAAATTAAATAAACCTGCTAGAAGAAACATTCATTTTTCAGGCCGTAGAGGTTATTTGACACTTGAAAGCACATTGGGCATGGTTTCATGCCCCTATCACTGTACCTGACGATTGTTTTGGCTGGTCGGTTAATGCACATATATCTGTGGTGTGACAAACTCAGAATACATCAAATATTATCTACATAAATATCATATTTGCTCTAACATTTCATCCACCATTGTGGTTATGACTGTTTCAATCAAAAAGGGCAGAGAGTATAGTTTGCTTTGATATGTATTACCGTAGTTACATGGCCCGATAGTTGAAACAAAACCAGGTATGGGGCCACGGCCCTTTTGGGATGTGCAGTTTGGTTATGAATGGTCATAGTGTTGTATGAGTTCACTGCGGCTTTACTAATGGAGGCTAAATCACAGAGAGGGAGGAGGCTCGTCTTTCTCTTTCAGATTTATCTGCTCTTAAAGCACTATTTCATGTAAACATGAGCACTGAGTGACTCTCTATCATTCGCATGTAACAATAATAATAACAAACCTTTTCTTTATAGCGCTTTTGCCTAAGCATGCACAGTTTTCTGAGGGGAGAGTCAGAGCACAAGTAAAACGTCCTCTATGTTTGAGGGTATCGTTTGCCACACGACCTTTCACGGTTGCCAATTATTAGGCGGGATAAAGGATGTGCCTTTGTTTTGCTTGAGAGCGAGTCCTTGGCCTAGACCCCATAGGTTATTTGGCTATGCTGCTTTAACAGTTTACAGTCCTGACTAAGGAGATGATCCTGATGAAGGCCATCAGCCGAAAGGGACCCACAGCATTCCTAAGAACACAGAGAGGAGACAGTGATGTCAAACTCCTAATTTACTCAGGAGTTATTTCAGGCCTTATCTTTAATGATCACCCTCTGTGCACTAAAGAGCGGGGTTTAAAGGGGGCGTGTGTCCGTGCGTACAGATGTTCAGATGTCTCCCAGGCATTGGTGCCATTCTTTATAGTACCAGATTGCTATTAGGCTTAACATAAGCAATTTAAAGAATTTTGAGCCATAACTGCGAAAATGATGAGGTGCTGGATGAGAAAGCTTTCCTGAGCACAAACCTACAACGGATCTTAAGATAAACACTAGGGACTTCATAAGAGTGCTCTTCAGATTGTAGGAAAAGCCTAATTGCTTGTGTAGGACAAATTTAATTGTATGCTAGTATAGACTATTAATATTCATGTATGTTTTTTTTTGTTTAAGTAGCTTATTAATATTGTGTTACATTTTAAAGGTGCAGGATTTTTAGTTTAAAGTGTTCCAATAGACTAAGATACTTAACAGAACTAATAGTTTTGACTGTAGACCAAAGACATGCATTGTATTGCAGAGATATCTACCGAAGTTAGCATGCTAACCAGCTAGCCCCAGCCTGTCCTGTCTTGTAATATTTAAATTCATGACATTTAGCTGACACTCTTATCCAGAGAGACAAAGGCAATTGTATTACAGTTAGGTCAATGTAGTGTTAGGAGTCTTGCCCAGAGCATAGGCACCCAGGAATCAAACCCCACATGGGGTGATAGCTCACTGGCAGGTTGTGGTGTTATCCATTGCGCCACACCAAGCACCAGGACCACTTGTTACCTCAAGAGGCAGCAGTGAGTCACTGTAGCATTGAATCTGCCATCATGTCAACATGAGAGGCACTGCCCTGACAGAATATTCGAATCAACTGTCAACCATGTTTAAGGTCCTGCTCCCAGTTGGATCATTTAAGGACAGGTATCCGCTGAAAGAAAGAGTAAATTCAACAATGGCTAACGGTCTTGCCAAGAGTCCAAGTTCAGTCGCATACAAAAGTAGTGGTTGTTGTTGGTGTTGCATTCCATCGACTTCACAACTCAGCACTTGGCCAGTAAACTAATGTACGCTTCTGAGATTTCTTCTATTCGGGTAAGAAGTGCAGAGGGAGGGGAAGGGACTGTGCATATCCTTGCTTCCTAGGATAAGGGTGGACACCACAGCTTTCTGGTGATGTGTTGCCCACTATTTGTCTAGAGTATTACAAATAGCTCTTTAAAGCTGACCACAAATGACATCAGGCGTTTTAAAAACACATTATTATGGGGTAATTTATGACCATCTTTTTTAGATTATTATTGGTCCTGTCCAGTATTACACAGTCCTTCCATTATTGCATTTAGCTGACGCTCTTATCCAGAGCGACTTACAAGGTTAATCATATTACAGGTAGGCCAATGTAGTGTTAGGAGTCTTGCCCAAGGACTCTTGTTAGTGTAGCACAGCATAGTCACCTAGACCGGGATTTGAACCCCAGTATCCCACATGTAGAGCTGGCACTCTGGGTAGTGGTGTTACCCGCTGAGCTACACCAACCACATTATCTTCATTGCAGTCAAGTAACCAAAAGACGCTTCATGTCCAAGATTCCCTGCTTCAATTTTGCACTGGAGATACAAGGATATAGCAGCTACCAAGTAGTGGAAGCTTAGTCTATACTCATTTTGAGTGCAAATGCTAACAAGTAGTCGTACAAGCACAAACATGTTTTGCCTGACATGGTACATTTAGGCCACACTGTTTAAAATCAGATTATTTAATTATTTAATTATTTATTGATGAGCTGTCCCTTTAACCACCTGCTCAGCTGCTTTTGCCATAAAGTTACTAGCCTGAATTGGATGTTTACATGCAGTTCTGTGTTATGAACTAAAAGTCGAAGCGGTGATCTGTAATGAGGTGTAGAGTGGATTTGTACTGACGGTGCTCTTTTAGCAGATAGGCTGGATGTTTCAGAGTTTATGGTTCATCAATAACAAACATATTTGGTTTGTAAAACCTGGAGACTGTAGCTGTAGGTTTTATGCTCTGTAAACGTACTTACAGACGGTCAGGTTTGCCTACTATGTAGCGCGCCAAGCTAAATGTGTACATTGCGCCACATATGCTGACCATGGTATATGGTTGTATGTGGTGCTTGGCATTGCATTGTGTGAATCTGAATTCCCCCAGCGTGGCGAGGCCACCTATAGCTCTGAGTGGACACAGTGATTATCCAACTGTGTTCCTAATGCTGTACTTTCCAGACACCTTTTACGGGCTTTCCTGTGTTTATTTACAACAAAGGACAAGGGACACACTGTCCACAGAGGACTCTCTCTGTCTCTCTCTCTCTCTCTGTCTCTCTCTCTCTCTCTCTCCCTCTCTCTGTCTCTCTCTCGCTCTCTCCCTCTCTCTCTCTCTCTCTCTCTCTCAGTCATACACAAACGCACATGCACATGCTCTTTGAACAATGGATCTTAAAGACTTGCTGTGGAATGCCTCTGCTTTGGGCAGAAGATCAGAATTTGTCTGGAATGTGGAGGAAAAAGTCTGGTGTCTTGGTCAAGGCCGTAACGACTGCTCTGTCGAGAGGGTCTAATGAATGTGTGTGAGGTCACTGCGACAAAGAGAGAAATTATTGAGCAAAACAACAGGGACAAAACAGCAAGTGTCTCACTAACACTAGTCATGCTAGTGATCAGAAAACTAGTGGTGTTGATATTGGAACCATTTTGGTATAGGTGGATATACTGTACAAAGTTTAGACAAAATAACTCTTATGTCCTTATGATGCTCTTTGTGATTTCTGCATACATGTTTATGCATTACCACCAGCATTAGCAGATACACTATATGGCAAAAAGTATACGGACACCTGAGCATCACACCTATGAGCATCCCTTCCAAACCATGCACATTAACATGGAGGTGCCCAACCCCATCCTTTTGCAGTTATAACAGCCTTCACTCTACTGAGAGGGCTCTCCACATTTTTGGATTTTGGAGTATGTCTGTGGGAATGGAAATGTGGTTCCATTCAGTCAAGAGAGCATTTGTGAGGTCGGGCAATAATGTTGGTTAAGACGGCCTGGCTTGCAATGGACGTTCCAATTTATCCTGAAGGTGGGGTTGAGGTCAAAAAAAGGATGTCACTGACATGTAAAACAACCAATCACAGTCCAGCTATTTGGCACGATATACAGAAAAAGGCAATCTGGAAAACATGGCACAAACAGTCTTTTGTGAAACCCAGAAGTATATGAGAAAATGAGCTGCAGCCACAGAGGTGGGTATAAATTAACTCCACCAAGCTTTACTTTTGGCACTATGCAGTCTCATCTTGGTATTTACACTACTGTGTAAATTCTTCTTCCAGTATTTAGTGTACTTAAAACAGGACAACTGAATAGACATTTCATGACGCACAGAACAATACTCGAACTGATTTGAGGTCAGAAATGTAAAGTCACTTAACACAAGCCACATCACACCTTTTTAATATTTAAAACCGCATCTCAAGCTCAGTAAAAGTGTTAGCTATTACAACATCCATGCCATTAAATTGCTGTGGTTTAAATACAATCATACAGTCATAGTGCAGGAATGAGCTAGTGCATAACCTATCATTTTTAGTAATCACACAGCTATGCATGATACATAATGCAAAGACCGAGAGAGGTATAAGGAGAACTCAATGTGTACACAAACCGTACTGCCATCTTTTGGTCAGTTTCCACATTGCACAGTCCAAGCTTAGCATGCTGTCTGCTATACAGTTTGTAAGAGTTCACAGGCAGAGATGAAAAGCCTGATGGTCGAGTTTCCTGTTGATTCATTTCTATAGTCCAAAGGTTTGTTATTGCCCCTCTCCGATGCTTAATGAAACTTGGTTAAAAGAAACAATAATACGGCATAATTCAGTAGATTTCAATTCAGACAGTACTTGTGAATTTCTGATTTTACCCCCAAGACAGCTTACAAAGTAAGCTGCAAATAAAGTTCCAAGCCCGGTTGAGTTCACAGGTTTCGGCGTATCACCCTGCGGTACATTCATTGATACAGTAATATGCGAATGCAGTAGATGAAGTCTATGAAGGTTTCGGCGTATCACCCTGCGGTACATTCATTGATACAGTAATATGCGAATGCAGTAGATGAAGTCAGCAGCAAACAAAGCTCCAAGCTAGGCATCCAACCTAGCATCCACTCCATTACCCGTTAAGTTATGTAATATTGTGTAGGACAACACTGCGTACCTCGGCACCTATCCTCATTTTAACAGAGTTCATGTTGGGTATCCTTTTTGTATTTTTGTCCCATCAGTGTTCTCTCACTACAATACCCAGCATGCTTAGTACATCAAGCAAGCATTAAGGATCCAGTATTATGTGCCATTTCAGGGTCCTAGCAGTAAAGTTACCTGTTGGGTAACATGTTACAACGTTTTAAAAAGCGCACACTCAAATATCCGTAAAGGACCGGTTAATGAAGAGCTTGAACAGTTATTCCAAAATGCAAGAATACATGGATGCAGTCCTGCCTGGTTTGCATGATTTCTGCAGATAAGCTAGAAGCACACCATTAGGTTGCATTCTGAGAGAGCGTCACATAGCCACGTGCACTTTGGCCTCCCTCTGCTACATCTTTTGACTGACTCTCCATATCACCCCCTGGTGGTGGAGCAGATGCTTGCACCCAGGCTGCGACATTTATGTCCATACTGGGCATCAGACAGTAGCCTGAACGGTTTGAAAAGAGTACCCCAGGCATCACAGTAGGGTTGGGGGTGTACGCAGGGGGATTGCCGTGGTGGAGCTGTGATATCTCGGGAATGTGCTCATTGGCTGGATTATTCAACATTGTTGGATGTTCTGTAGAAGTCAGAGAGGTTGGAGGGGATGAAACATATCCACCGTTGGCTGTGGGACAGTCGGTGGCATCCTCAGTAATGGATCTGCTGTCTTCATCAAAAGTTGTGCCAGAGTAGAAGGATGTGTCCAGTGTTTCAGTTTGGGATGAAGAGTCTTGCTGGCAGAGTATGTAAGGTCCAGTGAAGCTCATGGCAGACTTGACTGAAATTCCACTTCCTTCTATATAGGAGGATGACTTGTCCAGTTCATGCATCCATTCTGATTTGGTCAAGCTGTCATCACTATATGGCAAAAGTGGGCACTCTAGGATACTGCCAAACAAAAGAAACGTGTGTATTTAATATGACAATGATGCTAATAAAAATGCTGACATGCTGTTTATTAATGTTATTTTTATAATAATCTTTTTTGAAGCTGCAATATTCATTCAATAAATTACATTTCAAATAATGAATGACATATGCATTGTTAATCTGTTTTATAGCTGTGATCTTCCTACAGCTCCTGACTTGTAGCTAGCAACTGGCCAACTAGCCTAGCAACATTAATTTTACTAGCACGCTCCTAAATGCATTTATACGCAGGAGTAAAGAGTTTGAGCATGCTAGTTAATTAACTGTACAGATCCAGAAGAAACTTTATCTGTGCCTGACATCAAGATCAATATCATAAATCATTTTTCCTGCTCCTTAATAAGAGCTGTCTAAAAGGCCAACAGCTAAAAAGAGCACCTGCTCTCCAGGACCATTTGTTGTCATGACACCAATCTGGATTAGCATTGTATGCTATTATATTTTTGTGCTATTTTTTTCATTCAAACAAAGAGATAAAAACAAAATACATGTATAAAATACAAAGAAATGAAAAATAATAGCATTAAAACTTCTTGCTTTGCATTTTTTTACTATTACTATTAGTATTAGAAAGAAATCTAACCATACATTTCTAAACTATTATTTCTTAAACTGTTGAACCTCAGTATGACACTTTAATGTAGACCTAGATTCAGGTTTTTAGAAGCTTTTGGGTGACCTTTGACCTCTTGTGTTTGTTAGCAACATTAGCTACGTTAATTTATGCACTGCGCTCAAATTTGGAAATCAAGAATGTCATGGTCGATGATGTGGAAGATTGTGTCAATTTTCTTTCGGCTTCCTGGATTCAGAGAATGGAGATGTTTTATAGTTGCAGGCCCTTTTGAGTGTGGCTGTTTTTCACTGCTCCATTTCTGATGCACAAACCAGCAATGATGCTGAGTACAGCACAATGTAAAGTAAGTACGAGTTCTGATGACAGTGATGAGGTTCTGACCTGCCCTTGTAGATGATGGGGTTATCTGAGGGCTGCATGATACACACAGAGGTCTTCTCATTCTCACTGTAGAGATTGCCCCAGCTGATAGGAGAACTCTGTAGAGAGAGCGAGAGAGACTAAGTCACTGATTAAAGTAAGATGGAACAAACATGCTGTCACTTAAGACGTCCTGATTTTCAGACTAAACAACGAATGTCCTATACAATCCTGTTCCGTGGAATATGTATTCTCCAAATTTAGCCCTTACAATCCCCTCAAAGCCCAGTCATCGCCATCCCGGTTTAAACACGCCGTGTGGAGAAAGCGCAAAATGTCTCACATGAAATGTACTGCTGACATCATGCATCCTGATAAATAATTATAGCAGAGTTGAGCGGAAGGAACAAATTTATATAAACAAAAATATCACCGTCAACGCTAGTTTATGTTTATAGGTGTTGTGTCGCACCAACCTAGTGGTGATGCTTTCCTGCACTGTTTTTACCTTCTACAAACAAAGATAAAATTAAATTTATTGTCCTCAACTGTGTGATCAAACAAAGCATGTATTATTGTGGATTTATTGGTGCAAAATGCTTATGAAGTTATGAGCATTGTGATTATCATGTTTGTTTGTTTCATCTAAAGCAGAAGCATCTGTAAAAGAGACTTTGCTTAATATATAAATGGAATGCTTATCAAGCCTATTGCCATGTTGGTAAAAGCATACACAGGTGAAAGTTGCGCTCATGATGACCTGAAAAAAAAGCGTTCTCATGTATAAATAGCACAAACTACTTTTTTAAAAAGATATTTTGGAAAAAAGTGCCAGTTTTGGCTCTACAGGTCTCAGTCATGGAAAATAGATAATACACGAGTGAGTTAGGCAAAAAGTCTATGAATCCTCGACATTACAAAAATATCTCTCATATTTTTAACACCAGAACTGGCAGTGTTGACCTGGCGCAGTTTGAGCTGCAGTACTTAAAGTCATTCAGTATCTGATTTTGCACTCAGTTCTGGCCACCGATGTTCAGTCAGGCTCCAGCCATTAAAATATAGCTCATTTTATTTTTGAAGCCAGCTCTCACTCACCTTCTTGCTCATTTCCTCCAGGACTCGGCTCTTAATGGGGGAGGGTATAGACACCTTCCATAGCACTACTTTCCTATTAAATACCACACACATACAGACTTGTTTAGCATTTTGTTCCAAGACTGTTTAGTCTATTATAATTAAGTTAGTGGTAGGTAGTAGGGCTAGAAGATATACAGGTAAACAGCTGAATATCAGGGTGATGTTATCTAGTGCTATAGTTATAAATGAAAAAGAAATATGGTCAAATGCTCTGGCAATTTTACAATTTTAAACTTTACTACCTAGAGATACACCATAACACACCGAGCTTTCTCTGTGGCTCCCCGGGACATGCAGCCCCCCACAGTATACCAAAATCACTAGACCAGTGGTTCTCAAGCTAGCCTCTGATAACTCAAAGTTTTACTTTATGTCATGTCATGTCATGATCTTTATGTCATGCAGTATGATAAGAAATACTGATAGAAACTTAAGTTTAGTAAATAGAGTGTTTTATATGATTTACCTGTGGCAGGCTGGAAGGGCGTTATACAGGATGATGAAGAACACCGCCACAAACACGGCAACCAAGATGTAAATAATGGTTGCAATATAGGAAGCTACACACATAAACACACACACAAACAAGTAAGATTGTCATTAATGTAAACATCTGTGAAAGTCAGGCACACACACACGCATGCACACACGCACGCACATGCATGCACACACGCACACACACACACACACACGCACACACATACGTACACACACACACGCACACACACACACACAGGCATGCACGCACACACACACACGCACACACACACAGGCACACACACATGCATGCACACACGCACGCACACACGCACGCACACACACACGCACACACACACACACACACGCACACACATACACAAGCACACACACACGCACATACACACATGCACACACACACACACACATACACACATACACACACGCACGTACAATCACACGCACGCACACACACATACACACACACACACACGCACACACATACACACGCACACACACACATATACACACACACACACACACACATACACACACAGAGACACACACACACATATAGGGGTTTACCTGAATTACTTGTGAAATACACAGGCTCAGACCAGTCAGAGGGCCGCCCAGAATAAATGTCTATTGGCAGAGCTCTGATCTCAGCGATGTATGTAGTAGTGGGCAACAGGGTGGACGAGGGGAAGGGTAAACTGACATCACCATCGCTGAGAGTGTACATTTTGTAATCCTAGTGAGAGAAATTGAGCAAGAGAATTGTCAAGAGCACCGAACATGTAAAGAGCACCTGGGAAAACTAATAAACGCACACAGCCAGTGTGCATGGGAAAGAATCTTCCTGACACTAGTGGTACCATAGGAGCTGTGTACACACATATATAGAATATACATATCTGGCAGCATATTTATTGTCGTATTTGATGTTATAGTTTCGTTAAAGTAGTATTAAACTTTTCAGATGTCTTCCCTTGGCCACCACAATGAACAATTCCAACTTCAGTCCTTTGGTCACATGGGCTAACGATTTTTAACACATGAATAGAAAACTCAAGACACACTATCAGATTTTTATCCAAGGTATAGCTTTACAAATATCATCATTCAATCAGAACTGTTATTCGGAAAGTTCTCTGTTGTGGTCCTTAACATTTTACATGTAGTTATTGGATATGAATTAATTACCAACAACAATGGTAATAGGGATGGTAAGATTCATCGAATATCTGTGTAAAAAATGCAAAAAATTTTGCACCTGATCAAATTTGGGATTAACTCAGAATGCATCATTTCTAACATGTTTGCATTAATAAATCCAATTTATTTATATGTATTTATTTTATATATATTATATACACTTATCACTACAAATATGGGACTGCAATTCTACTGGAGAGGAAAATAAAGATTACCAGAAACAATAAATTATGAAAAGGTGAGGGTGAAATGTGTTAATTTGTAGGTCTCATGTCACACCTACCTGTCAAGTATCGTTAAGGTTAGTTGATTCATTTTCATTTCAACTATTTTTTGATGATGAGTGTTTGTTTATTAGTAGAGGCCATACGCCTTTATTGTTTAAAAATATGGCTAATATTATTTGACCAGTAATTTAGATTGATTCCTTATCAAACTGTTTCTCAAGCACTCCCCACTGCTGCTCCACTCTCGTCAAGCCTCCCAACCAAGTTTTAAGCGAGTTGGAGGCATGTCTGCATGACAGTTTGAGAAGGCACACACTACTGCTATAAAGTGCGGAGGCATCTGCCTCTCCCTCCCTCACAGTTATGGCTGGACCTCTTGTCTGAGATTTTTGAGAAGCTTTTAAAATGATGTTTTTTTAAAAGTCAAAATGAAACAGCATAAACGAGATGTTGTAGTGCTAAATAAACAACTATAATAAATAAAACAGCACTTTTTAGTGAATTTGGGATTTGTAATGTTGTATGCTTAACATCTACATCATGCTGAATTGAAAATTGAAACATTTTTTCACATGACTTCATATCGGGTTGAACTGGACTGTGTGGTATCAAATCATGTAACATCACACTTTATTCGCAGTAGGAGGAAATCATATCGTATAGCATTAGTCATTTTTCCATTAAATTATTCAAAACTTGTGACATTTTATACATTCATCTGCAACAAAACTGGCTTTATATTATTGACTCCAAACTTTTGAATAGAAACTCCTACCTTTGTATCGTTGTTTTGGAGACGTACTTCATAGGAGAATGTGACAGATTTAGCGATGTTGGGTCTGGACCAACTCAGCGTCCAGATACCATCCTCCTTGCTCAACTGCATAGGGGGTAGTCGTGGAAGCTGAACTGCAGTCACAAAGAAATGTAAAATTATGAGTACCGCTTCTCATTCTGGAAGTTATCCATCCATTCACCCATGTATTTATCTATCATGCAGCGTAGGACAAACAACTAATAAACAGACCCACTTTGTACTGAATAAATCATATATAAGGAAATGAAGGCTGCATTTAGATTTGACCTCTGACTGCAATGTCCATTGGGGCTGCTCCCTGAAAGTCAGAGTCAAATCATTTGGAGATCCTTGCAAGTGTGGTTGGTGTAGCTCAGTGGATAACACCGCTACCCACCAAGGAACGACCACCACGTGGGAGACTGGGGTTTGAATCCCAGTCTGGGTGACTATACTGTGCTACACCAATAAGAGTCCTTGGGCAAGACTCCTAACACCACACTGGCCTCCCTGTAGTGTGATTAAGTCGCGCTGGATAAGAGCGTCAGCTAAATGCCTTAAATGCAAGTCAAGCAGTCAAGACATTTTCTTTAGCCATCAGTGTGTGTTATAAGAACAGAATGAGACACACATACGCTGACAGATAAAGAAGCAATTAAGCATTTGCAACCTGCCGCAACCACCCTGTTACAGCATTCATAACCATTTCATGTAAAAACTTTCTGTGAGGCAATAAATTCCTTTCTAAATTCTCTAGAATGGTGCAAACTACTTAGAATGACTTTGGCGTAACACTTTAACAATCCAGTAGTTAAGAAAAATGCTACCCTCCAAGAACCATAAGAATATTACGCACCTCACTAATTTGTCGCATAGCTGTGATGTCAGCAAGCTCAAACCTTGTTTACACCCCCTTTAACCAGTAAGTAAAATCATGATTTTAGCAAAAACTATTTTTAAACCATGGAAAGATGCTGACAAGCATGAAGATTAGTGCAGCAAAATATGCAGACAATGTTCTCACTTAATCAAAAAGTAACAGAGGGAATCAATGCACTTCACACATTGCCCTCCTTTGTGAGCTGAAGAGGTGTTAGAGTTGTTTAAATCGTGCCCTGCTGTGACTTCATAGGGCTAAAACTAAGAACCATTCTGCAGGATGTATTTGTGCACACCAGGTGGCAGCACTCATACAGCCTACTTATATAATCCATATAAATCACAACCAACAGAATACACCAGTGGATACTGCAGGATCAGGACTTAAAACAGTGAATGGAATATTAAGGAAGTACACTTCCTAGTAGTGGAATTATCTCTGGCATCACAGATGTAAGGAAATGGCGTTCTTTGAGAAGGCAAGGCTCCATGGTGTCAGGGTTATGATGTGCATGGTGTAGCCTAATTTACAGAAGCAGTTCCGATGTGGATGTAACTCACTGTTCAATTGGTTTGCAAATTCCTTGATGTAGTGGACACTTTTCAGCTCTACAGTCAGCATGTCAGGCTCCAAAGCGTACAACCAACATGAGAAATCCAGGACATCATGATGAGGCTGATTGCTGGGGTTGACACAAAGTTCACAGCTCCTAGCAAAAAGAAAGTTTGTGCTATAAGCAGTGTACTGTTGCCTAAGGGGGCACAATATGGCAAAAATATAGTATCACAATTCTTGAGATCTATCTATCTATCTATCTATCTATCTATCTATCTATCTATCTATCTATCTATCTATCTATCTATCTATAAGTTGGAGGTACCAGCAAAATGGTCATTTAGCATTAAAAAAAAGGTCAACGCCTATAACGGAGAACAGGAAAAAGAAAAATCTAACAACTGCAAAAGTAAATGCAATGTGCTGAGACCCTGTGCAGTTGATTCAATAACTATATACTAAGGATTGCTGTTTGAAGGCCATAGTTGGTCTAAATCTGTCATTTATTAACAATTGTAACTGTAAGTATCTTTAAAATGGCAGTTTTACAAAAGAAGACAAAACCTAAGTTCATTTGAATGTGAGTCAATGGAACCAGACTTTTTCCCATGCGATTTTGGGCCATTTCTGATTTCTGTCCATTCATCATGACATTTTCACACATTGTAAATGGCAGCTGCTGTGTTTAAATAATGCATAAAAGTAAAAACATGACAAAAATGGAGATTTAAAAAAAAAGGCTTATTGCGAGATAATTTAACACTGTAATAATAATATAACATAATTACTGCCCACTCTTGTCCTTTAAGATGCCAAAAAGGGTTTTGGGGAGATGCCATAGAAGAATCACTTTTGTTTTTTTAAAGAACTTTTCAGCAGAGGGCTCTTTAAAGGTTCTTGTATTGGCATCACACAAAGATCCCCTGGTTTTGTAGGTTGAGGTGGGTTGTGGATGTGCTTTCTCTGTTCTGAAGGGGAGAAGGTACTCACGTATTGGATCCATTAGTCTGCGAGCACAGGTAAAATGAGAGGACCTGGGCATGCTCTCTCTTCACCTGCCAATTACACAACACACCAATTTCCTCTATCGTACACTGTAGGTTGAAATCATCTTCTGAAAGAAAGAAACAAGGCAATGGAAAAACAAAGAGAGAGAGAAGAGAGGAGAGACAGAGAGAAGTTTGAGAAATTTGTCAGTATTGTCATGATTTATCTCCTGTTTTATCCAAAGTTAGGCTGTCATAACCAACAACATGTTACTTCTCTGGTTGTTCCAGTAATAACATGTAAAGGTCATAAGAATTTGAGTTGTGCAATGGGATGGCTTGCTTCACAAATGTCCAATGTGGTTTCTGACACCAACATTTTTATAGATAACTGTGGTGGCTGTTTTAGAAGCCACAGGAGTCTAATTAAGAATACCTAACCACTTAACATGGTTTGGGATGATTTAGACATGCAGCTGGCAAAATGCTAATTAATAGAATATAGGCTTCCTATTTTCACACCACCAAATGTCTTGGCTGACCAGTAGTATTTGGGATATGGGGAAAAAATGATTCATTTTCCACCAGAAATTGGTACGTTTTTAAGCTTTGAGCTTGTTTCAGGGACGTATTACAAAATACGTAGCCAGGACATTGCACAACTGTTAAAAGTGAAACACAAAATTCACTGGAAGGTTGCATTTTTTTCCAAATCACCACTCTGACGCAACACAGTCGGATTTCCAAATGTACTTTTCTTCGCTTAACTAATACTTTATTTTGGAATGCAATTATCGCGTACCTTGCTCAGCCACCCAGGTGACTGGGTGGCTCCAGTCGCTCCACAGGCCCACTCGACCCCGCGCTCGTACTCTGGCCTCGTACGAGGACCCCGGCTGCTCAGTAATAACCTTTTCAGTACTGTTGATATCACTTACCACCTAGCCAGAAAATGAGGCACAAATTCAGATGCATTGCCTACCATATCTCTGTCTCAGCTGTCACAGATCCTTATCAGGTTTCAGACTGCTAGCATCATCCTTTTATGTTCCGCTGCTATCTTTTGTGGGAATCTTAATGGTTTTGAGGTTATTGCATTCCTTTGTCTTCAGATAAGCAAAATGTATATTAAGAGTTTAAGAGGAAGCCTACTAAAAATGGTTTAGTAGATTAGCTACTAAGAACCTCCATGCAAAACGACACAGGCGGAGGTTCGTAATTCACATGACACAATATATAGTCAAAAGTGCAATACATTACAAAATACACAACATCACTGGTTTTAGTGAGGATTAAGTCAACAGCTCAATGCAAACACATTCTAACTGGAAAATGAGGATTTGAATACAGTCTGTCAAGCAACTGAACTGCTGTGCACACGGGCTTATATGGGAAAAAGGGTACTCACGGTCCAGTCGTCTCCATGCCTTTTATATTGGACCTCGTAGGTGAGTGAATCAGTGAGACGGGATGAGGAAAAGTAGGGGCTGCTCCAGCTCAGCAATCGACCACCAGCAACTTTACTCTCTCTTAAATTAACTGGGCTTTTGAATTTGCCTGTAGAAGACACAAACACCCAGCACTCAATAACGGTGCCAAAAAAGGATGATTTGGAGCAATGCCAGAGAACGATTGTTGATCGTGTGTTTATACGTGTATTTAATGTGAAATTTGAAAAAAGATTACTTACATATACTTTTCCATTATTAGCAGGTTTCAAAAATATGCCTTAGATCAAAGGCATTATTCTAATCTTTCAAAGAGCTGGCTCAAAAACATCCATAAGCAATACTAAGTGTCTCTAAGCATTAACTTTTCAGCTAGTCATTAGTGCTTGGTTGACATCTGTGGGTGTGAAAAGATAAACATGGGCAAAGCCACATGCAAACACATAGACAATTTTCTCACCCTTCTGGGCTATATTCAGAGTTGCTGCTTTAGACGGACACGATATGTTGAAGTAAACATCTCTTTGGCCAAGATAAAATACTGGAGTTTTATAAACACAACTACGACGGATCCTTCCATTGGACAACCGCACATAATGACCATCAGGAAGACATTCGGATTCGGGTTCGCCGTCGCTAGAGACAGACAGACAAAGATAAGGGAAAGATTATATGTAAGCCCCAGTGTCTGTATATGACTTCCCTCCAAATGCGTTTATTGTTACTACTTACACTGGTTTAATCACCAAGTGCAAAGGCGCATGAGGGTCCTCCTCCCAAGTGCAACGTATGAGGGAGGTGTAGTCATTGTAGCACTGCAGGGAGTCCAGGACTGGAGGTTCTGCAGAGGTCAGAAAATCAGATGTCAGCATTAAAGCTGAAATGCAAGTGAAATGCTAATTTATACGTACACTACCAGTCAGAGGTTTAGACACACCCAACTAAATGTTTCTGGTTTTCTTAAAGACTCGGGGCTTATGTGTAACAGTACATAAAAACCCTGATATACCACATATACTCTTGATGTAGCATACTATATGTTTGCCATATCGTCACCTCAAATATGGATTTTGTTACTCAAAAAAAACTTCTTTATTTTCTTATCTCTGTATTTTGCATAGATCTAGTTACTCCTAAAGATTTGTAAATATTCATGATGGACAGACCAATAGAATTGGTCCAAAATTGCTTAAATTTCTTGCTTTTGTTAAATCAGCCTCTGCAAGTTAGGAAAGTTATTTTATCCTCCTGTGAAGTTGCCATATTGGAGGTGCTAAAGATGAGTGTAATATTTCATAAGTATAACACTTACGCTGAACATCATACAATCGTTCTTTATATTTTACTATGAATTCCCTGTGACCTTAACCGACCGAAGAGGAAACTGTGCCTAATAGCTAAAACTGGGAATTGAATTGTGTAGTGGTATTTAGACAGGCTAATAACCTGTATGACCACTCATCCAGAGGGCTAAATCAATTAATGTTGAGGAATGTTCCCTGCACTCGTATGAACCAGTGGCATAAACTGGCTCTTGGCTAAATGGCAAAACATCTTCAGGCTTGTGTAACATGATCCAGTTGCCTTCTGTGCTTGTGTTTGTTTGCTTACTGTAGGACAATTGGTTCAGAAAAGAGCACTGCTTGAACTCAGAACTCAGAACCAGCAGAGGGAGTGCTGCAATTAGCAGGGTCCAAACAGACGTCATCTTAAGTGGGATTTCAGAGTGGGACAGCTCTGTGGAACTGGTTCTCCCAAGAATTCAAAAAATTAACACCAGCATGGGAACCTGCAACACAAAGACTATGACTGTATAGGCTGGTGTACACAACAAAGCCGGATTTCTCAGCCAGCCAGATAACATGAAGGACTGTTCAGTAAGAATGATCTTCAACTCTTTTCCGACTGGATAGACTGGGCTTAAGTTATCTTGCATACTGAGGAATTCTGCAAAGCAGGATCTTTCAGTTAGCCAGATAACTTAATCCCAAAGTCAAGCCTGCTTGGTGGAATACCACCTTGTAGATCCAAGAGTGATTCCCAGTTGTTCAAGAGCCTATGGCACTGGAACAGAAACACTTTTGGTGTTGACACTTCTACATTCTTATAGAGACAGAGGAATTGTGTATGTAGAGTTTATTAGAATATATAATTAATATTAAGAACTGGAAAACAAAAAATATAAACAAAAAATAACATTTCTCACAGGATAAAATCTATTAATGGACTATATATCAATGGAGAAATCATCTTAAGCAATAAAACACAAAAAACACCAACATAATACCAACATAACATCTAATACAAGCCTTACAGTAACTTCTGAACTTCTATCCTGTACTAGATAAAAATTTCCCCAAGAGCCAATCCACCACCTAGAAAAACTCCACTCCATCACAGTTATACATAGTCACACACCCTTTCCTTTCTTTTTCTTGATTTGTTAGTTTTTGTTTTTGTTTTGTTTTATTCTGTTGATGCTGTATATCTATATATATCAATTAGGGGTGATGATGGGCCAATACATATGTATGTATGTATATACATTTATATATATATACACACACACTATATTTATATATTATTATTGATATATTTATACAGTATATATGGGGACAGATTTAATAAAGTACTGTTTCTCAGCAAGCTAAGCCAATAACAACAGCAGCAGCAGCAACAACAACAATAACAACTACTACTCCTATTACTACTACAATGAACACTTAAAGCTAAACGTACAGTAAGAATGGCCAGCATCACCATCACACACACTATCTTAGCTAAATATCAAACGAAATTCAAACCTCAGCGCCATCCATCTACAGCAGGTCAGCACGGAGCTTTATCTCAGGAGACATCTGTCTTCATCACCACAGACAACCACACACGACGGCTGACGTCATCGCTCTCGCACGCTCAGTGCCTGGAATGGGAGGAGAAAGGGATTTCCCTCAGTGAGCGAGCGCGCGCGCGCAAGAGAGAGGTGCAGGGGAGGAAGGACGGAAAAAACGGCGAAAAGTGCGCTTGTAAGACTGAGAAAGGAAGAACAAAGAGAGCGAAGGAGAGGTCGGAGTTGTGTTTTACACCAAGAAAGCGAGTTTTCTGCGTGTAGAGTATGCTGAACTGGCGGGAACAGTGACACACCGCCGTCGCCCTGCTTTTAGGTGAGGGTTATTTTTAGTCTGAGGGTAGGAGGGAGATGAATAGGTGTGAGGCGAAACAGGGTAGCGGGGAAATACCTGTAGCGGTAGCGGCCACATTAGTAACTGTAGTAGCTCTTTTCAGGTTCCGGGTTAATCCTCATGTGAGAAATAGTACTGCTAGCATGGGTTTGCTCCTGTACTGTTGAAAATGCCTGCCAGTACAAGAGGAAGCCTAAGCTTAGACTAAATGGCCCGCTTTAATGGAGGAACGTCATCATTTGAACTTGGGCTTAAAGTCCCAGGGAGCCTAAATCTGTGCCCCAGTATACACGGTCATATCAGAAAGCTGTGCACACTTCCTTCTGTCAACACACAACATAGTATCCATTTTATCAGCTCCACTTACCAGGTAAATGCACTTTCTGTACACTTTGTTAGCCCCTTTCACCCTCTTCTACAATGGTCAGGACCCCCACAGGACCACCATAGAGTAGGTATTTGGGCAATGGTGTGTTAGTGTGTGTTGTGCTGGTGTGAGTGGATTGGACACAGAAGTGCTGCTGGTGTTTTAAACACCTCAGTGTCACTGCTGGACCGAGAACCAAAACTATCCGCCAACAATGTCCTGGGTGCAGCGTCCTGTGGTCAGCTTCCTGTGTCCAATGGTGAAGAACTTGACCCACACAAACTCTGAAGCAGCAGATGAGCTTTCATCTCTGACTTTATATCTGCAAGGTGGACACAGTGTTTAAACACTCCAGCAGCACTGCTGTATCTGATCCGCTCACACCAGCACAACACACACTAATACCACCACCACGTCAGTGTCACTGCAGTACTGAGAATGATTCACCACCCACATGATACCTGATCTGTGGTGGTCCTGTGGGGGTCCTGTCATACTTTAATCAGTGTGTTTACATCCATTCATGGTGGAAGGGTACAAGAAGCGTATTCCAGGGCAAATAGTCCTCAAGGAAAACGTTTTATTCATCAACATTACATTTTAAACAACCCAGAAGACAGGTGTAGGTTTACTGTGGGTTTCGGATGGTAAATAAATTGGCTATGTTTGGAGTAGACATCGTAGACCTTCCCGATACCACTACTGTTAAGAAATGGGTAGCCGGTGTAAAAATTTGTAAAAATTAACCATTTCACACAAAACACTGCCATTTAGTCAAGGTCTAGGCTCAGTCTGAGTCTATGAAAAGTTGTTCCATAAAGCCATGAATGCTGTCTCAAAAACAGGTCTAATTGTTTCTAGGAACTCTTGATACTGTTACAGCAAATCTTCAGGATTCTTCAGGAATTGTGCTCACAGTTGGACATTTGTTTCATGTACAAAAACATCTGCAATGAGTTTTAAAAGTAACTTAAAATCACACTCTTAGGTGTACTGAAAGTTTCACAGTTTGCAAAAACAGTGAAGACTGTTTTGCTGGATGTGGGGAAACTGGGTTTGTTTGAGTCAGAAGGAAAGCTGAGAAAATGTCTGTTTATGGAAAGTAGGCTACATAAATTTGGTGGTATGACCTCAAAAAGTCAAAAGACAAAAAAGACATAAATAAGAACATAAACAGATTAAAGCTGAATCTGACTAGTTTCACATTGACCATTTTAATTCAAGAGCTTTTATTTAGTAATGTTGTCGGACCTTGGATAAAATTATTATTCAGTCTTTTGTATGCTTTCACATTTGAAATCGCTGACAGTCGCGACCAAACGAAACACGACCAAACAAAACTGATGACAAATAGCGTTAAACACGCTCTGATTGTGAGAGACCTTGAAGTAAAAAGTTAATTTTAATATTTTCATTTCAATATACTCACAAAAGTGTATACACACATACACACAGACTTTTTCTCCTGTCCTGTAAAGTTTTTCTTTGTGTGTGTATGTATATATATAATATAATATATATATATATATATATATATATATATATATATATATATATATATATATATATATATATATATATATATATATATACACACACACACACACATATAAAGGCTTTATCTTTAGTTCACCTTAAACACTTTTTTAAACCAACTATCTCAATTCAGTATGAGAGGCAGCTCTTACCTTTCTTTTCTTCTACTTTAAGTCACTGTTAAACCTCCATCAGTCTACAATGTACGCTTGTGTGTCTCTGAACAGCAGTAGACGCTTCTTCTTTCGTGTGTGTGTGTGTGCGTGTTAGGAGGGAGTTGTTGGTGTGTTCATTGCTGAAGTGTGATATAGCTCCTCTTGCATCTGGTCTTTTTTTTTTCTAACTAACTTCAAACCAAAAACCAGAAGTTCCTTCTTTCTCTTGGTGTGTCAACACTTCTGCTGCCTGGTCAGCAAACCTCACATATTGCCTGTGCAGTGATAGCAGACAAGATAAGAATCTACGTATAGGATCTCCATAATGCATTGATCGTTACAAAAGCTCAGTGGCGTGTATCATCGAGCCCCTCACCTTTACCTTATATTCTACTGTTGCACACTTCATGATGTGTGTTAAGTAGGCATGTACTGTATGCAACGACTCCTAAAAGAAAAGTAGCATATCAGTACCATAGTCTGTTTTGAAAACCAAAGAGCTATTACCGGTTTCAGAAGTGGTGTACGGTGAAGATATGATCAAGAGTGGGCCTAATCAATGTTAAATATCTACCGCCTGTTTCATTTCTGCCAGTGATGGCGTGGTATGTGATACTTTCAGTGTTGTGCCATGTAAAAGACCTAATGAACACAGTTCTCTTGCAGTGAAAGAACAGGGTACAGTATTGATATGCAGTATATCTTAAAGTCATATTATTAATATATTTATTAGCTGCCATATAGCTGTCTATATATATATATATATCACCTCATTCCATCTGTTTTTTTGTAGGCCCCTCTAAAAGCTAAGAATGCTAAACACTCAGGCTTCTTTCTTTGCTGATCTTTATCAGATCTATGAAACTGTGAAATAATCATCCTATCATCATCTCAGGCATTGCCATGTCAAATATAACAGTACTGAGATATATGCTTTAATATGAGATGAGGTAACATTGGAGTTTGTTTACCCTGACTGTTTTGCTGCTGCACTGGGACGAAGAGTTGTAGGCCTGGAAAGATCGAAGAACCACATTTTGTGAAACTGACTAGAACTGTTTTCAAAGTAATGAGATCATGTGGCAGTGGGTGCAGACATCGTTGAGAGCAAAACAGCACTGGGTTACATGTCTACCACCATGCACTATGACATGTCTGCCACTATACTTAACAGCGGAAATGCTGTATAAGCTTTCTTATGTTAGCCTTCTGGGTTTCTTCATTGTTGGCCAGTTAGTTCTGTTAAAGATCACCTACTGTCTTTGGTGTGGAGAAGTTAAACGATTTGTTTAGAACGTTTCATTTTTATTGGTGTGCACTCCACACAAGCTGGAGTGCACGCTCATCAAATAAACTGTGATTCCCAAAAACCAGTCCACCTCCAAGTGAATCCTGCTTCACTTTGTCCAACACATTGTTAGCCTGCTTGAACTGTCCAAAAAATTTTTTTTAACATGATAGCTCACTTCCTTCCTTCAGGCTGACCACATAACCTGCTTGTTTTATCATTTGACTCTAGCTAAGCATTCATATCACTCTTGCATGTAGTTTGATTTGGCACATGAATGTGGAACATATTTTTGGTGGGAGGGGTCCTGCATCATTAATCGATTGGAAAAAAAAGCTCATGTTACTCACCTGTCAAGCAGATACAGAGCAGCCTCCCCATCCCTTTTCACACATTTTCTCTCCACCTTTTCTCTCCAGTAAGCATCTTCTGTTTTTCCACCGGAATTTTTTCCGGTTTTCATCTTAACAAGTCCAGCAGTTACATTCAGACACCTCAGTATCTTGTTCAGATTTTCTTGTTCCACTTTAATGATGCAGCAGTTGCAGCAGGCAACATTCAGCCTTCTTAGTCTTGTTCATTTTTTCCATTTCGTTTTTCTGTTCAGCAGTTCAGTTCAGGTGCGTCGAGCCAACTTCAGCCTCCTCAACTCTCTGAGATCTCTTCACTGTTAAAAGACTTTACCATCAACTCTCAGAAATCTCTCCAACAACCTCGCCCAATCTAAGAGCTTCCTTCCTTTGGCTGTTTTTCTGCCATACCTTCTTCTTGGCAAAACATGGAATATGCTTGTAGCACCTCCCTGTGCGTTAGTGCCTGTTATTGACTCGCTAAAATAATAATAAACAAAAACAGGCCTATGTATGAATATCATATCAGATTTATTCCCAGCATGCTCACACAACAACAAGCACGACTAGTGGACCATGAGGAGATGCACTTTCAAAATACAATTCCAAAATCATTTATCAAAAGGAAGTGAAGATCCATTTAAAGTTATGTTTATTGCTTTGATTGTAAAACGCAGGTGTTAAGCATTTCTGTTTTCATGTGAGATGCTGGATAATAACATACCTTTATTTCAAGAATGTATGTAAGAGAAAGATATCGATTTTACACAATGGCATGCTTATAAAAGCTAATAAATTATCACCACCAAATTCCTGACCAATCGCCAAACATCGTTTGTGTTATTATTTATCATAACGTTAATGTGTTATTTCTTGGTTAATGTGTTATCACTTTTAGTTGTTGCAATATGACACCAGCCAAACCAAATAAAACACATTTACATAACCCCAAACTCTGATGCTGACTTTAGCGAATAGACTGGGTTAAAAACAGATTAAATCAAGGCTTTATGAGGACCAGGTTTTCTCTTGGGCAGTTTTTTGATATGGAGTACTTTTTGTTTTATAGATTTGTATGGTAGCGTTAATTTGCCATCTTTAAAAAAATGATCTTTTGACAAATCACAGTTGGGCACCTCATGCTTATCGATGAGTGAGGGCAACAAAGGCTATTCCGTATGTCCCAAGCCAAGGACTTTTTTGACAGTCATGGAATGGAATTTTTTTGTGATGTTTAAGGGAGGAAGGTCCCACACACAACATCCTGCACCTGTAAGGCAGCTACAGTAGGGAAGTGAGCCCTGGAGCAATGGACATCAGGGTATGTGCAAGCTGTTTACCTGGAGAAGTGATGACACCAGGATTTGCTCTGGGAGAAAGACAGGCTGCTGGAGTGAGTGTGATGCTCTGGGCAATGTCCTGTTGGGAAACCCTGGGTCAGCCATTCATGTGGATATTAATCTGACATGTGCCACCGTTATAGGCTTCATGGCAGTGGTACTCCCCAATGGCAGTGGCCTCTTTCTGGAGTATAATGCATGCTGTCACACCACACACATTGTTGGGGAATGGTTGAGGAAAGATGATGAAGAGTTGCCCTGGCCTTCAAATTCCCAATATCTGTTTATCATTTTCATATAGAAAAAACTAATATTTACTACTGCAGTGTAGGTTGTGACGTCTCTGTGTGTTTGTGCTACATCACCACATGATTGGGAACTGTATATCTGTCTGCTTGTACAAGAAATATGTGGAGTTGAAGGCCTTTTCACACAGAAAACAACTCAGGGCAGGATTTGAAAACCTAAAGGTTGAAGGTGCATAAAGTTTTAACCATTATTAGATTTGTGGTGCAGTAATAAACTGGCAGACCAATCAGAGCTGCGTTGTCATGTTTACTGGTGTAGTTTATTAGCTCATTTGTCATGCTCGGAGCTCTGAGCTGAAGCCTTGTTGCCATTAATCCCAGAGTTTTACTGTCAATACATTTGCCAATACATTTGTATACAATACATTCTTCTTCCTGCACTCTCTGAATAGAGATTGGAATTGATGGGAAGGTTCAGTGTATCACATGCTTTTTTTGGAAAACCTTCTGTGATTATAAATAAGATAACACAGGACATGCCACTGTCTATTCTACAATCTAATAAATCAAATACATAATCCCACCTCTAGTAAATCAGCAAGGTTTCAGCACAGCAAGTTTTGTTATTTGTATAAGAAAACATACACATAATCAATAGCATTTCTGCACTGCTGAGATCAGAGTCTCTCCATTAATAAGCTGCACTGTGACATGCTGCAACATGCCGAGTTCATGAACTTTGAGTTTGTCAGAACCTATAAGTACCTGGGTGTTCATCTGAACAGTAAACTGGACTGGTCGGACAATACACACGCTCTGTATAAGAAGGGCAGAGCAGACTCCACCTGCTGAGGAGGCTCCAGTCATTCGGGATACAGGGTCTACTCCTCCACACATTTTTTATGACTCTGTGGTGGCATCTGCCATCTTCTACGGCTCTGCCTATGAATGAAACAGGCGGTAGATATTTAGCGTTGATTAGGCCCACTCCTGATCATATCTGCATCATACACCAATTCTGAAACCGGCAATAGCTCTTCGGTTTTCAGACCAAACTATGGTACTGATCTGCTACTTTTCTTTGCGTTGGACCTACTTTTTCTTTTTCGTTGTGTTGGACCCAGTGAAGGTAGTTGGGGAGAGGAGGATGTTGGCCAAGCTGGCATCCATAATGGAGAATACCTCTCACCCACTACAAGAGACAGGTGCACTGACCAGCAGCTTCAGTAACAGGCTCCTCCACCTGCGGTGTGGTAAGGAGAGATACCACAGCCATACTGCTGTTAGGTTCTATAACTGGCACCTCCGCAGACAGAGCATCAGACACTCACTACTGTAGAACACTACATGGACCCCCAAATACAATGGGATATACTGACTGACAATATAAAAAAATATATTGGTCAGCGAATTATAATTATCTTAGGCATAATGCACGTTGCAAACCAGTATACCAAATCAATATTTATATATTTTGTATATAATAGGGATAATAATAACTTGTAATATTAATTTAATATAATATAACTAGTAATTGTTTTAAATGGTACAGTGCAAATAATACACGTCATCAAAATATAGTTGGAAGAAAGGAAGTATTGGAAAGAATGCTATTTGGAAAGAAGATAAAGGTTACCAGGAGCAAATGATAAAAAATATATGCACATACAGGTAATATTTGTTGAGCTACACATATAAAAGTAGTGTCTCTTAACTAACTTAATTAATGGTGAGTATAAGTTTCACAGGCATTGTTGTTATTGGCTGTTTGGCTGCTTGGTGAGAAGTTCATGACTGTGATTAAATGTTGTACTTTTTTCTATTGTCAATTAACTAGTTGTCTGTGTTTTTTGGCCTTGAAAAGATTTGACATGTTGTACCGGATTGTAAAGCAATGATGACTTGAAAGTCCTTTGATGTCACTGCATGAAAATTGCTGTAGTGCCTGAGGAAGCTTGTGTTCTTTTTTTTTTATTCTGAAAACTTTGCTGAATATCTCTAGGCTGTTGGTGACAGTCTCTACAGTTCAGCAGAACCTTATCAGCAAACATCAGGGGCTGTGGTGTATTCTGTGCATTGCCGTAAGTTAAACGAAACAAACAACAGAGATGGTGTGAAGATTGGTAGAATGAGGTCAGAAAAAAGCAAGTGTGAGCAGCACTAAGAAGGAGTTTAAAGCCCACCCAGCACTGAGTTTAGAGCGGTAAAAACTATTTTATACGTTTAGGCGCTGCATTTATTGATCTTGATCCTAATTATTTAGCATATAATTTATCAGTACCTGACCTCACTACTGCTCCTGTTTCTGAAATGACAGCAGTGTCCCATCGAGTCTAGATTATCATCAAGATTAGATACTGTCACTGCAGCTGTTCCACCATTGTCATTCAACCATTAGAATGTAAACAAAGCCATTCACTGTATTTAATGTGGTGAAATTCTCTACTCTTGAGTTTTGGGATGGTGATAGAATCAAGGGATTGAATTGTCACCAGTGCAAATGTAGCCATATTATTACTTTCCACAACCAGAAATGGTGAACCTGTTTGTCTGCCGGGGGTTCGTACGAAATGATAAAGATGGTAATTTAGTGTTGAATCAAGATGAGATTATTAATATTGTAATAAATATTCTGAGAGCATTTTGCCTAAATTTTAGGTGCAAACCATCTTAAAACTATAGTGACTAAATATTCAGACATCAGGTAGTAAATTTGTAACCATTCTATTTAATAATTTTCTGTCTGGGAGATTGCAGAGACCTAAAGTTCCTATTAAACCACTATGGACAGCCCTGACCCGGTCATTTTCTCCAGGAAAGGAGCATTTCACATCAAACCACTCAGAATTACGTTAGAACTTAATATTAATAACAGTAGAGTGGAATTTCTCTTTGGTACCGTTGATTTGTTCTCTAACTCAAGTATTAGATTTAGAAATGTTAAGTCGGTTTGGTGAAGCTGTTACAGTGGCTCACGTTATGGTGGCTCAGTAAGTTTTGCATGTTTACACATGAATGATCTCTGGATTCCCCTGCT
The DNA here is from genome assembly GCA_024036415.1 of Prochilodus magdalenae. NCBI lineage: Eukaryota > Metazoa > Chordata > Actinopteri > Characiformes > Prochilodontidae > Prochilodus > Prochilodus magdalenae. The sequence goes on along the minus strand of JAMWET010003474.1, from coordinate 199,495 downwards.
GTCTCTCCTGCCTGTACAAACATAGAAAGATCTATATCTACTCAAATGTGCATAAAGTAATTTGCATCTAGTATTTGTGTGAAATGTTACTTATGATCTATGTTTGGTATTAAAGATAATACCAAAGCCCTCTTCTCCACCATAGACCGACTAATTAATCCTAATATTTCCTAATATAATGGGTCTTATGGAGACTTGTGTTCGGAAACCTACAAACAGTTTGCAATTCATTTTCAAAATAAAACAGCACTGAAAAGACGGAGCAAGTTCAAATAACCTCCCTTCCAAGCCACATACATCAGTAATGACAGCTTTCTCTATTGTCAGATATCGGGATCTTACAGCTGTTATAACCACATGTGATCTTAATCCTCTTCCTACTTCATTCTTTAAGATGGTGTCTGACCCTGTTCAGAGTGATGTCTTAATCACTGTCAACAGTTATCTCTCTACAGGTGTTTTTCCAGTTGCTTTTAAGACTGCCTTGGTGAAGCCTGTCCTAAAGAAGAGTGACAGAGTAGCTGTTCTAAATCAATTTAGACCTATTTCAAACCTTTTGTTCTTCAGTAAAGTCTTAGAAATAGTTGCTTTCAAGCAATTAAATGCTCATCTAATATCCAACAAGTTATAGCAGAAGTTTCAGTCAGGTTTTCGTTCTAATCATAGTACTGAGACAGCCTTAGTTTGTGTGGTCAATGACCTTAGGCTCAGCACTGATGTACAGAATACTTCTGTTCTGGTCTTATTGGACCTAGCTTTTGATACTGTGGATCACAAAGTTGGGTCGGCCTCTCTGGCGCAGTTTTAGAATGGTTTAGGTCACATTTAACAAACGGACTGTTCCTGCTTTTACTGGGAAATCACTTATCAAAAAAAAGTATTTCTTGTGAAGTACCACAGGGTTCTATTTAAAGGCCTCTGCTGTTCTGACTGCTGACATGACTTTCATAGCTTAGCTGATGACACGCAGTTATACATCTCCATGCCTTTGGATAATCTAGACTTGGTAGAAAGACTTAAAAGCTGTGTGTCACATATTTCTCTGCGGATGTCACAAAATGTTCTACAACTAAATGAAATATTGATTCCTGGTACTAAAACTCATAGAACAATGCTTTAGGACAAACTTGGTTCTTTAGCTACTAATAAAAAGCCTCAAGTACGGAACCTGGGCGTGATCTTAGATTCTGAGCTCAGTTTTATCCTGCATGTCAACTCAGACAGGAACAAAATCATCATGAAGTCCAGCTTTGTCCTGGGGCGTTATCTTGACCCAGTGGAGGTGGTGGGAGACAGGAGAATGAGGACTAAGTTTAAACACATGTTGAAGAACCTGTCCCACCCCATGTACCACTCTCTGGCACTGGGCAGCTCCTATAGTGCCAGACTGCTGCACCCACGGTGTGTGAAGGAGAGATACCGCAGATCCTTCCTTCCGGCCACTGTCAGACGTTATAACAGCCGCTGCCCTCAGTAGTCTATTTCTATAGTAGTTAATTTCTAGAGTAGTCTATTTCTATTCTACTATATGCAATAAAACTCAGTAGTCTATTTCTATTCTACTATGTGCAATAAAACTCAGTAGTCTATTTATATTTCTATACCTACTATGTGCACTAAAACTGCTTACTGTTATTTATTACTGCTCTAGTGCTCTACTATGTGCAATACTTAAATGCACCATGCATAGAATAATCTGTTTACCATCACTATGTGCAATGTTTCCTCTGATCCTAGTCTTCTGGATTACATTTTTTTAGTATTTTATTTTTATTTGTCTGTACTTTTTGTATTTTTAGATCTTATTTATTATTTGTATATTTCCTGATACTGTTCTTTCCTCTGTGCTGCTGTAACATTGTAAATTGTCCCTACTGTAGAATTAATAAAGGATTATCTTATCTTACCTGCTCACATCACAGAATGTCTCTCTGTTTATGTTCTAGCTCATGATCTTAGATCTACAGGTGTTGGCCTACTGCAAATACCTTCTGTAAAATAAAGGACACATGGAGAGACCTCTTTTAGCTATTATGCTTCTGAACTGTGGAACTCAATTCTAGCTTCTGTTATACAGCTGAGCTCTGTGCTCATGTTTTAGAAACATTTAAAAACGCATCTCTTTAACTCAGTGTTTACGTAAAACTACATTAACATGGTATTTAAGAGTGTGTGTGTGTGTACATGTGTGTTTGTGTGTGTGTATGTGCCTGTGTGTGTGTGCGTGTGCTTGCGTGTGTGTGTGTGCGTTTGTGTTTGTGTGTGTACGTGTGTTTGTATGCATACGTGTGTGCATGTGTGTTTGTGTGTGTGTGTGTGTGTGTGTGTGTGTTAGTGTGTGCGTGCGTGTGTGTGTGTGTGTGTGTATATATTTTTTCATGTTTGTCACTCTTAGATGTTTCAGATCATCAAACAAATCTAAATATTAGCCAAAAACAACACAAGTAAACATAAAATTCAATTATAAATGAAGATTTTTATTATTAAGGGAGAAAAAAAATGCACACCTATATGACCTTGTGTGAAAAAGTGTTTGTGTTTGCCACCTAGTTAAAACATAACTGGTTTATCACACCTGAGTTCAATTTCTCTAGCCACACCTAGGCCTGATTGCTGCCACACCTGTTCTCAATCAAGAAAGCACTTAAATAGGACGTGCCTGACAAAGTGAAGTAGACCAAAAGATACTCAAAAATTAGACATCATGCCAAGATTCAAGGAAATTCAGGAACAAATGAGAAAGACAGTAATTGAGTTCTATTGATCTGGAAAAGGTTAAAAAGCCATTTCTAAAGTTATGGGATGCCAGTAAACCACAGTAAGAGCCATTATCCACAAATAACAAAAACATGGAACAGTGGTGAACCTTCCCAGGAGTGGCCGCCCAGCCAAAATTACCCCAGGAGCGCAGCAACGACTCATCCAAGAGATCACAAAAGACCCCACAACACCATCCAAAGAACTGAGGGCCTCACTTGCCTCAGTTAAGTTCAGCGTTCATGTCTCCACCATAAGAAAGAGACTGGGCAAAAATGGCCTGCATGGCAGAGTGCGAAGATGAAAACAACTGCTGAGCAAAAAGAACATTAAGGCTTGTCTTAATTTTACAAGAAAACATCTTGATGAGCCCCAAGACTTTTGGGACAATACTCTGTGGACTGACGAGACCAACGTTGACATTTTTGGAAGGCGTGTGTCCCTTTACACCTGCCGTAAAAGTAACACCGCATTTCAGAAAAAGAACATCATACCTCCAGTAAAATATGGTGGTGGTAGTGTGATGGTCTGCTTCAGGACCTGGAAGACTTGCTGTGATAAAAGGAACCATGAATTCCGCTGTCTACCAAAAGATCCTGAAGAAGAATGTCCGGCCATCTGTTCGTGACCTCAAGCCGTGCAAATAAATTAGAAATCATGAAGGGGCCAAACACTTTTTCACACCACTGTACATATATGTATATGTATATATGTATGTAGTAGTAGTAGTAGAAGTATTCCTTCTTATTACTGATGTCAACTGTCTAAAAGCGCTTTGAGCTGCCATTGGTTTAAAAGGTGCTCTATAAATAAACGTTATTATTATTATTATCTGTTAAACAAGGCTTTATTCATATGGTGCTTTCTATCGGGAGGTGGCTGTCCCAGACGCTCATTCCTAAATATCTGCTAATGATATTTAAATCTTATCCAGTATTTTGTTTTTAACATCAGGAGTTTTTTTAATAACCTTTTATATAAATATACTGTATATAACCTGTCACAAATATAGTCCAAACAGCAGGGGGCAACATATCTCCAGAAAATGCCCATCTCCTCCTCCTCCTCCTCCTCCTCCTCCTTCTTCACTCTTTACCTAGAAGAAATGTAAGTGAGTTCAGAAACCTAATATCTTTACTTGCCAAGAGCATCTATAGCAGTGGGAATCGTCAGAGAGTACTTTCTTAATGAGATTATGCCGTCACGGTGGCTTGCCGAACGCAGCCATCGTTGTGTTTACTGTAGCTACCGGTCCTTAAATGATCTAACTGGGAACAGGACCTACAGACTGATTGCCTGGAGGTTTAGAATATTTCATCATACTGTCTGGGCAGGCCTATGTGTTTATCCTTTTATATTGGACTGATGGCAGAATGGAGGCTACAGTGACTCACGATCATCTCTTGAGGTACAAAGTGGTAGACAGGATGGGCTGGAGCTAGCTGGCTAGCATGCTAATTTCAGTAAACATCTTTATTATAAGACACATAGACTTCTTTAAACAATCAAAGTTATTTCCTCAGATTCGGTTAATAGTTTTAGTTTGTAGGTTGTTTTCAATTGACTTTATGTCCCTGAGTTGCTAAAGTGTGACCTGCAAATGCCCATTCTGATGCCCATACCTATTCTGATGCCCATGCAACCAGATATCCATGCAACTGCGAGGGCTTTGCTCAAGTGCTACCAATCTGCGTAGCAAGTGGGCCAGATAAAAATGGGTAATGTGGGCCAAATTTCAGCCAGAACAAATCTGCTATCTGGGTATTTTGGCCACATCCATATAATTCGGAGTCTCATGGACACATACTAAGCTTTTACATCCCACTATATTAAAGTAAATGTGCCTGAAAATATGTGTGATATTAAGAGTTTTCAATACCGAAACACATTTTGAAAACAATATGATATTTTATGCTCAGAATTAGCTAATATTGCCACTACCGGAACACATGGTAAAGTTTGTTTAAAAGTGTTATGACTGTTTTATAAATGAAGCATAATTAATGTATAGGGTCTCTTAAAGTAAAAGTCCATATAAGTGTAAAGTCTGAAATGGGTTTTCAGCTCAGACTGTGACTCAGTTAGAACAGTAGTGTAAAACAGATTTTTAGAAAAATCTCGTTTTGAAATGTAAAACATGTAAAACCATGTTTTAAAGTTCAAGTTCTTTGTAGAGCAGTCGTGTCTTTTACCCACTCATTTTTTTCCTTGGTACAGACTGACTGTGAGTCATTGGGTATGTTCATACAGTACTAGTCATCTATGTCACCACATAGAACCAGCTCATCTAAAAACTGAGCTGAATGGTGAATGTAAGACTTTCTCACAGTGATCTCTTTGGTAGCTAATTGTTTTTTCAAAAAATGTGATTCGACCCCTGCCCTCTTTTCTAAAGTCTAGGCCATGTCTGAGGCAGTAGCCAATGTTGATAAGGGCATACTTGGTGGCTCTGAGACGAAGTTGCGTTCGAGAAGTTTCACATCTGACACGAGTGTCTTTCTAGTGTAATTAACTCTGGCTTCCTGGAAACAAGAGCTTCCTTTTTGTTTATGCAAATCAAGTTGAAAAGCCTCGAAAAAACCACAGTAAATATAGAACAGTTCCTCTTTTTGTTCTTGTATCTTTGTCTTCAACTTTATCAGCAGGACTGGTTTGGTTGAAACACAAAGTGAATCTAGCCTTGCTGATTTGTCTGCCATCTTTACAGCGGTTAAGCCATAGTTTCATGTTTAGGGCTGATGTAGCTGTGTACTTATTGTCTGACGGAGTGAGAAGGAGAAGTAGCGCTCGTTGACTAATAAAGTTTCTTTATTTGAATGGGTAGTTTTTTAGGACATTGAGTTCTTTTCGAGCACTTCTTTTTGTCACCATATAGCCTCATAGTTTTTTCTAATTTCTTAAGAGAAAAAGAGAAGAAGAAATACATTATTACCGCCTAATGTACAGCATATGGAAATTAAATGTGGCTACAAGCTCCCATTTAGAATGATGGACCGCACTTTGGGTTTTTGATAAACCAGTGGTCAAGATAACCGTAAATAGATCTCTGGACATTGGTGAGTTAAATGAAACTGCGGTAAGGAAAAACTCCCTAAAATAAGGAAGAAGCCCAGAGAGGAACCAGCATTAAAAAGGGGAAACTTCCCTTCCTGCCAATGCTACTCTTGACTAAAAAGAAGAAAGGCATAAATCTTCTCTCACTGATCTTGTTAGACTATCAGACTCAGTTCCTTCATACATTACACTGTATAAGAGACTTATTGTATGAGAAGATCATCCTCCGAAGTGAAGTGTTTAACTTCTACCATCAGGCTATCGCTATAGACTTCCAAAGACTTGATGCGATGATACTCTCTTTCTCCTGGGGAATTTTTTCTGTTGTACTGTTTCAGTTTTAGAATCTGTTTTGGTGTTTTAGTGTTGTTTTATTGTTGTATGTCCTTTGGAGATAATAATAAAGACTAAACTGAACTGAAGACGGAACTGAGAAGTAGGGTAAAGACGAACCTATGGTATGAAGTTACCTATGAGCTATACTTTACCACTCTGAACTGTGGTAAAGTCACTTTAACACGTTTCCTCAAGTGGCTTATTGCTACAAGAAAATACATTTCATCCCAGACGTATTGCATCCTAAAGATCCTGCAGTGCAAGCTGGGGTATTTTACTTTCTAAAGGCTCAGTTAAATACGATGATCAATAAAGAACTTGATTTCTCATTAATAGAAATTGTGACAAGTAAACCAGTCCGCTGCTTAGCAGTTGTGGTAGACTATGACTGGGAATCTGGAGACTGCAGTTTACTGGTGGTGATAAGAGTCTACTCCTTAGTGCCACTTTGTCCTGCTTTAGCTTATTCTCAGCTCATCTTCTTTACAGTAAAGTGGATTTGGCATTAACAAGCCCATGTTGGCTAGCCAAGTTAAATCATCGATCAGCTCTGGTGTGCAATCACACAGAGCCAGCTTTTATTTAATTTGAGTTCATTTAAAAGAAGGATACACATGCGTGTACCAGTCGCTCCACAATTTTTGATCGTAGACGTATAAGACACATGATGGCTTGTTAAAAATATAGTCATGTAAAAAAAGATGAAGGACAGGAAGGGCAGCTTGTTATATCCTGTTTGTTGTCTAGCAAACAGCAGTTTGGTCAGGTTAAAAAATAGTCTCCCTGCTCGCCCCCTCACGTCTTTTACAACAAGGATTGCCAGCTCTCAGCCCAGATGCTGGTCATGATTAAGAATTGTGCTATTTTCTTGAACCTAGCCTCAAATCCTTGTTATAATCATGCTATAAACATGTCGTAGCAGATAGCAAATGCTATCAAAAGTGTCATAACACTTTTTCTTCGGTGAGGTAACAGTGGGTGTTTCTCAATACCAAGAATGTGAGGAACAGATCTCTATTATTGTGTAGAACGTTCATGACCAGTTGCCATACAAGAACACAAGGACACAGAATGCCGTACAAGTAGTACAGGCATTATTGCCTGGAGAACGATGAAGGAGAAGCCACTGGCACTGTTATTCATCCTTATTAAACAACAACAAACATTTATATTAGCTATGGTATTATTGTAGCAAATATTTAACAGCTTTATTGTCACTTTCTCACCTCATTTTGGTGAAGTAGATTAAGGTGCACTGTTTAAGAGAACAGCATAGGTCTGTATAATCAGCTGCAGAGAATGCTGAGTGCTTTCTCTCATTCTCATCAGCAGGACATCATGCAGTATGCTTGCTTTTCAGGGCAGAGCAGGACCACATCCGGATACTTTAACCATTCTTGGTACAGCATATGTGTTTCTAAGTATTGGAATGTGACTTGGCAAGGGGAACATGTCATGAGGCAAAAACACACATGATGGAATACTGAGAAATGGACAGTGTCACTTTAATGGTAACTGCTATGACAGATGCCATAACTCACGTCATACATCTCATGTCAATGTAATTTTTTTTTTACTGTGCTGAAGCTATCAAGCCATTAAACATAATATCAAATGTCATGACAGCTAACAGCAATGGTCGATGGACATAATCTAAATCAGGGCAGCACAGTATATTGGTTCAGCAGCGTCATCATGCACAGTTTCCACACTGCAGGATGTGTAATGTTGAGTAAGACGAATTAAATTAAACATGTAATTATGCAACTTTGTGGCAGCTTGGTCTGATTTAAGGAATCACGGTGCTCACAGTGCTCATCTGCTTTTCCACATGAGAGTATATATATATAGCAATGACTGTTTTTTTCTTATATAAGATAATCCTTTCTTAATCCCACAGTGGGGAAATTTACAGTATACAGTGCAGACCTAATCTGATTGGCTAACTGCAATGGCATGTTGATGGTTATGTTGATTAAGTTGCAGCATTCAAGTAAAACTTTTCCACACTCTGTCTAGCTTTGCGTGCTCATCTATATGTAAATGGTTCATTACTTTTAATTTATTTAATTAATTTTTTAATGCAAGTTAACTTAAAGAGCTTTTATTCCAAGCTATTTAAAGCATTTCTATTGGACTATTCATCATGACATTGTCACACAGTGTAAAGAAAGCTGCTGTGCTCAAACCTGGAGATACTGCTGATGCATAATTCATTATCATTAATATGAACAAGTACTGAATCAATAGATGTGGAGAACTGACACAGCTGAGTAGACTGTATCACTGTACAGCAGAATGATTAGTGTGTTCTCATTAGCCTGTTCCACAAGCATATGTGTCACAACAGCACCCTCTCATGGCCAGCGGGGTGATGGGATGGGATGCTGGAAAAGTGCATCAGTATGTACAGTACGAAGTGTCCACTGCATACAGCAGTACTAGCTGAAGCATCCTGCAGCGTTTCATGTGACTAGTGTTACAATGAGTTAAACAAAGTTTTATAGAATATAAATATACCCCACACTGTCTCCCTCCACCCCGCTTCTCTCTCTACCTCTCTCTCTCCCTGACTGGCTGACTGACAGAACCCCCTGGAGACCCCCTGAGACACACACTCATGCGTGCGGCTTCCTGCTGAGTGAAATGATGCAATTCTATGATTCTTTCATCTGCGGCCGATTCTGAGAACATGTGCGTTTCCTCAGAAATGACATAGAGCTCTGTCTAACCACGGCCTCTCACTTCTGTCTATACGCTGAAGGCAAGGAACGTATAAGAAGTCAGGTTGCTCTTTTAGGATTACAGGAATACTAGATATTATGCTTCTATCTAGGATGCAGTGATAACCCGTAGATATTCAGCTTAAATTCCAGGTGTCTTACATAGTTAAACAGTAACTACACAGACTGAATCAGTTATTAAGTTATTTTTAAGTTATAGAAAAGTGTAAAAAAAAATGTTCTGGATTATATGGGACAGCTTTGCTTGTCTCCATGTGCAGACAGTGGCCTTAGTTTATTACACTTTAGTGAAGGGTCAGATTGCAGTGCTGTTGGGAAGGAAGATAAAGGTTATGAGGAATAATGAAAGATGATAAATGTAGACTGATATGGGCAATATTTATTGAGCTACACATACAGAAGTAGTGTCTCTCATGGCAACACAGCATGGCACATATCTCGGCATAAGTTGTAGAGGTTCCTAATGGTGTCCTTTGATAATCCATCCAAGTCTTCTGGATTGTGACGCATGACAACGAACCATTCATCTTGGTGCTGCCCACGGTGCCTCCGCACGTGGATTCGTCTCGGCCAAGACTAAAGCGAGACTCATCACTAAAGATGACCAGCTGAGTCTCTCCATGCGAGCCTGGCACGACACCATTGCAGTCTTTGGGAAACATTGCCATGCTGTTAAGGGCAATTGTCGGTCTGCATGCATGTGCCAATGGTGCCTTAACAGAATAATTCGTGGAGGCCATCACTGCTCACAGGTCCACAGTTGTGGCTGTTGGGTCAGTTAACTTCTTCTGGGTGCAACTATTTGTACAACTACGTATTATTTTGATGATGAGTGTACATGTATGCAGAGTATACATATTAAGAATGTAACCTTAATTACGTGAATTAAAAAGCTGACTTGTCTTAATAGCATGTAAAGGTTTCTAGAGTGGGATTTCCCCAGTTAAAATGCTCTGATGATGATGTATTTTGAAAGCGGGAGGAAGTTTTAAAGGACTTTGTTGCAGAAACTTGAAGGCAGGGGACTCGAGGGCTGTTTTTCAACTAACTAGCAAAGGCAGAGGGAAGCACAATAGCTAATGGCACTGCTAGGATCATATCTGCTTCATCTCATCTGTATTAATTACCTTTTACTGTAGGGGCTTCTTTCTCACAGTGGGGGGATTCCCTGAGACTGTATGTGGTACATGTGTGATGCTGCATAACATGATCACAGTGCTCTTTTGACACTGTAACAAACCCAGCTTAAAGAAGGCTCACTCACACTTCTTTTTGAAGAAGTTCCACATAATCAAAGCATTAAATAGAATTTAGGAGAAACGTACCGTCTCTGATTTATAAAAAGGTGATAGGAAGCAGGTGTCACATGGTCTGTGGTGCAAATACACCAGTTTTAGCACACCAGTTCAGTCTTAATGACTCTAAGACACTTTGTGTTTCTGTTAGCTTACTGCTGGCACTACATTTGTTCATATATTTTACTGATGTGGAAAAGATATTTTTAGACATTCGAATCAAGTAAGCTTGTTTCTGTGCTGGATGCCAAAGTGTGCCGAGCTGCCCCAAGGCTGTCCAATTCCCCAGACTAGTGCGGTCCAGCATTGTGGAGAGACTTAAAAACTTCAGGCCTAAACAGTGACGAACAAAAATCACAAACCCCCATTTTCAGAATGGTTGGGGTGTTTGTAAAAATCAATAAAAATCTAAATTCTGATTGGTTAATTCTTTTGAGCCTTTATTAAAGTACAAAGAAATGACTTTTAAAGTTTTTGTTGACCAACTTGATTATGTTTTGCAATTTATACAAGTTCTGAATTTGAGATGTTTGTAGAATGTTAAGATGCATCGTGTTTGAACATTCCTTAATATGCTCGTGAATGGGTATCAGGTAAGGAAATTATTTTTGGGTATCCTCCAAAGGCTCAGTCTTTACAAGCAAACATGGGTCATGGCTCACCACTTTGTGCCAATGTATGTGAGAAAAAAATATTTTCCAAACACAAGATTTCAACAAATGTAGGTTTTTGACATCTACCGTACAACATAATGTGAAAAGGTTTAGAGAATCCAAAGGAAACTCACCCTGTGTAGGGAAATAACAGAAATGTTTGAGAGCCTCAAGCGCTTAAGATAGCACTCTGGTGAATGTACCTACATGGGTTCGGGAGTACTTCAGAAAACTTATATAATAAAACAGAAAGACATATATCAATTTTATGCAGAAAAGCCACTGAGCTCTCTGGGCCTGAACTCGATGAAAATGGGTGGTGTGGTCATAAAAGTCCACATTTCAAGTTGTTGTTGTTTTTTTTTTTCGGGAAGGGGGAGGTGTGGGCGCGGGGTGGAATGGACAAAACGTTATCTGTGCCAAAGACAAAAGGGACCATCCAGACTTTTATCAGCAAAAGATGCAAAAATCTGTCATAGTACAAAGTGCACCAGTGCCCACAGTCATACACTGGGATATTAGAGAGACATATGCTGCCATCACGACAGTGTCGTTTCCCATAGACACAGCGTGTGTGTGCTTGACTGGCCTGTCTGGAGTCCAGGTCCGACTCATACTGAAAATACTGGCACATCATAAAGAGAATTAGACAACTACAACCATGCAATGTGTAGCAGCACCAGTCTTGGATCAACAAAGAATGGGCAAAAAATTCACTTGCAAAACTGCAACTATCTTCAGTTTCCAAATACTATAATGTGTAATCAAACAGACCTATGAATATCAATATTAAAAGAGAAACACAGTGACTACTGTTAAGAGTGTATCTCAGTAAAAATCCATAAACAGCAGTGACAACTAGATGCCTATCATGATGATCTGTTTGTGGGAAGAGCTCAGTGTATTGAGAGGTAGGTGGATCACTTTAGTAGAAAAGTTTGTTCACTGTTACTTATTTGTATTAATTTAAATTCAGTTATATTTTGCATACAGCTGTAAATCAAATTGATATGTACTTACTTTAATTACATTAACTACAGTAACTAAGCATCTAATAAATTGCCTCATTGTATTATTTACAATTGCAAAGATATGGGTGAACACATCTAAGTTTAACTGTTTCTTAACACATCATCTTCCTCATTATTAGTATAGAGATACACACAGTACAAATAAAGATAAGGAGCTACATGGCACTTAGACTGTGAGTGAACACGTGAAAAGGTAATATGTTGCTTGTTATAAGAGCTATAGAAGTCACTAGCCTATATGTAGTTTATGATGTGAGTAAAATGTATTAATGGTCCCAGCAGTAGAACAGCATTTACCATCAGCAGTGTTTTGCAGTTTCCTGCAGGATGTGGCAGAGGCAAATGTGTGTGTGTAATGGACAAGTACAGAACATGCATGAATAGGGAATTTCATCAGAAACGTTATTCATCCACCTGCTGAGCATGTCCTTTTACAGCAGCACTGCGGAATTCGGCGTAGAAAAGCTTAAACCACAGACTGAAGTAGGAGTTAATTATGTTATTAAATATTTTCTTCTATAGGTAACAAAGATTTGACCACAGTGTAAACTATTTATACGAACAGCTGTAGCAGAGCAGTGCAAAATTTCCACACTGTTCACCACAGGGTAAAGAACAACAACAATATATATAAATATATAAATAAATATATATATATAGTTTGTTTTTGTTTGTTTGTTTGTTTGTTAATATTATATATATATATATATATATATATATATATATATATATATATATATATATATATATATATATATATATATATATATATATATATATATTTACATGTTATTTACTGTATAATGTGACTAAAATGCATTGCAAAAGCAAAAGGTGGATTAGTCACTGCATCAGATCAGCATTTACCATCAGCCGTATTTTGCAATTTCTTGCAGTACCTTACGTACATGAGTAAAGAATTTCATCAGAAATGCCAATCATTTAGTGTAATACAGTAACTATATTTCCAAATTCAATTTAATGTGCGAATTTTCATTACAATTCACCCAATGGCTGCATTTTTGGAAATTTCAGACACTGTACATCATCAACAGCAAAATTCAGTTTGAATTTAATATATTTATATATATATATATATATATATATATATATATATATATATATATATATATATATATATATATATACTCTTTGAGAAAACTCTTATTGATCTATTTACTGTGCTGGTGGTGATAAAAACTAGGGGCTTGTCTAAGGGTGAAGTCTAACTCTAAATATACTGTATATCCTTCTGTGATGTGTCCAGTTTACTAGAGGTTTATTTTCTCAGATATTGTGGCTCTATAGAGGCAGGCATGTCACAGCACACAAACCTGCATCTGCTTCCACAGAACTCATTTGTTTTTTGTCCTTGTTCTCAACAAAAACGAATAAGGCAGCTGATAGATGTTCAATGAACTTTGTTCAAACACTGTTTCTGCATTATCCTGTATATAATTTAGAAATATTTTGTACCTGTGTACTTTAGATATGTTGTACCTCCTATACCTCCACTTGTGAAAAGTAAAAATTAAACAATAGATGTTTATTCTTCATACACAAACAGATAAGACAAAAAGTCGGCGATAACAGGGAAAACCGGTGGCTACTATTAGGAGTGTATCACTTTCAGAATCCACTGCTGTTAGTCTATAATGATGATTTGATGGTAACACATTATTAAATGTTAATTGAGTCATTTTAAGGTTAGTAAGAGAAAAATATTAAATTCTAAACTGAATTTTGCTGTTGATGATGTACAGTGTCTGAAATTTCCAAAAATGCAGCCATTGGGTGAATTGTAATGAAAATTCGCACATTAGATTAAATTTGGAAATATAGTTCATAATTGTTACTGTATTACACTTTCTTTGTATATTCTAAATGATTGGCATTTCTGATGAAATTCTTTACTGTACCGCATAGTGTAATGCCACATCCTGTAAGAAATTGCAAAATACGGCTGATGGTAAATGCTGACCTGATGCAATGACTAATCCGCTTTTTGCTTTTGCAATGCATTTTAGTTACATTATACAGTAAATAACAGCATATAGGCTAGTAACTCAGTGATATCTACACCTCCATAATGAACTTCAATTTAATGTCCTGTCTGTCCATCTTTTCATGCGTTGTAATATAAGGATTTATGGTATCACAAAAGCCGCTTGTATATGTATATATATCTTTTACATATATGGTAGTTATTTTCACTTTTTTTTAATTTTGAGGTGGAGGGAGCTGAAGCAGCACCGAGCAGGAACGTTCCTATTACCACTAGACTCAACAGCAGAACAAAGAAGTAACACAATTGACAAACTTGCTACAGCGCCACCTTGTGGCACACTATGATTTGTTTATAACAATGTCATTAGGAGGGTAAAGCATGTTCTCAATTTTTCATATTTAGGCTTTAATTTTTCTTGCATACTCGGTAGAGATAATGTATACTGGAACACTGCAATGTGTTCTGGACATTCTTTTTAGAGACTCCTCCCCCACTACTTTACACTAGGCTCCAAAGGGTTAACAGGCAGGTTCCTGAACTACCATCCTGAACAACAACCCCCTGTATTTCACACTGCGCTTAAGACGTCTAGGTCTTGTCACCACCACATGGAGGACTTGGCTTCAAATAACTGAATGACATAATGTACATCCTATCCAATTCATCATGGCAGATTAGCTTGAAGATAAAGGGGACCTTCCCTTTAGAATGGCTGTGATGATCAGTGAGAAGCAGTTACATTGCCTGGATCTGGGCCTGTTTAGTTAGGCAGCAGTGCTGTTCTCTGCTGTAGCTCTGAAGAAGTGAGTCTCAGTGGTCCAGTGTGTGTGAGAGAAGGGGAACGAGAGAGAGAGTTAGAGAGAGTGAAAGTGAGAGAGAGAGAAAGAGAGAGTTAGAGAGAGTGAGAGAGAGAGAGATGCAGCATCCAGAGAGAAAGCACACTGAGAGTGTGGTGATGTAACAGCATGCAGAGTGGGGTGCGCAAGCAGCTCCACGACCTACACACCACATATTTGCACAACCTCGAAACCCCCCCACACAGAGTCACACACCACTAGCATCTAAATCACACCACACAAGTGCTTATAGGTAGTAATAACATACGCAAACCCACACTGTGAACAACCTCCACCACTAACACCCCACACACACAGAGCCTCACGTTTAAAATCCTGAACCTACACTCTCACACAGAACACCATGCAGAAAGTATGCTAGAGAGAGAGAGAGAGAGAGAGAGAGAGAGAGAGAGAGATGCAGATGCAGCAACTGCAGCTCTGCATTTTTATTTAAAACCTGCTACATTATCTAACCAGAATGGAGCCTCACGCTCCTCCACAAAACTCTGCACCCCTCTGCACAAATATATAGACAGATGCACTGTATCTGAAATGCAGTTGATTTGATTGAAGCTGTGCTGAAATATTAATGCCTCTCTGTGATCTCCTTTGCTTTTCTATGTTTTTATTTTATATTTTATCATTTTAAACCTTTTTATCATTTTAAACACCCAGTAAGAAGGCTTTTCTGTTTAATCAGCTTACCCTCTGCTGTAATCATGCATATAGATATAACACAGCTACATTCAATTTACAATAGTAATAGTCTAATGCATGATTCCCTGCTTCTGATTAAATGGAGCACAGTACTGAGGTTCTGTGGCAGTTTGTAGTAGCATGTGGAGACCAGGGTCCACACTGTTTTTCCAGGAACTGTGAATGCTATTTTTTTTTTTAAATTATCCCAATTGCTCTTGTTGGTAGACACGTGTATCTTACTATTAGCCCTCACATATTACTAGCTTCTCTGTATTGTAAGGTTGTTAACCCTTTTTAAATATCAACAATAAGGTGTTGAACCTAACTCTGATTGAGCCATCTCCACCAATTGGCAGAGGAGTCCACTAGAGCTTGAGGATTTTGGGGGTTAAAGTGGAACTTTGAGGAATGTTTAAATAATTTTTTTTTAAAAGTTGTTTTTGCTGTGATAAATGTTGTTTGAGTTACGAAGCACCATAAGATTTTAATGCCTGCACAGTTAGCCTACATGCAGACCATTGTAGGAAAGCATATTGTTCCCCTACCGATGTATAAAAACCCATTGCCTATTAGTATCATATGTTAGACAAGTTCCGCGCTGCAGACAGTGGCTGTGTTCTTCCCTTACCCCTCAGGGACCAGGTGAGAAAATGCTGCGGAGCTAAATGGCTGGCAATTTGCATGCCATAGTAACTTCAACTACAAGGGGGAATTCAGTTCAACAGACCGCTAATTGAAAAGCAACTGGCCATCACTGATTCATAGTTACAGGTTAGTCAGATTCTGCAGCGGTGCTGTTGTAAACACAGCAGGTTGTGCTTTTGTTGCAGCACCATACTGACCATCAGTGGTCACTAAATATTTAAATAAGGATGTTTTAACACTTGTCCCAAATACTTGTGTACACACCCAGGGCCAATTCTGGGGAGTGTTTTTTCACTGGTTTGCTTTCACACACAAGAATTCCATCCAAGCTGTGGCTCGGTTGAGCAAATTCGTATGCCGCTTTTCTCTGTGCAGGTTTGCAAAACAGTAGGCACTAGCTTCATTTGTTTACTGCATTGTATTATTTTCCATGTCCTTGGATACAAACAATCCTTTCCCCACCATCACGAAAGATGAACTGGGAAGTCTGTAAAGTAGTCATATGACAAAATAAATCAATAGCACATCCACACATACAGCAGCTCACGCTAGAGTTTATGGGAGGGGAACCCCAGAGCACTGATTTCAGGAAGACAAGTCCTGGGTTCCACTAATAGCTTTAATGCTGGGTCCATAAAAAAGCTCTAGTGTGAAAATGCTCTAGGTTATATGAAACTGAGGCTATTACCACAACTATACACTTCTACTAACAAGATATAACAGCAGCAGCTACACAAACCATAGCCCTCTAAACCCCTATCAACACCCACATGCTATTTTGCATGGATTTCGGATAGGCTTCCGGGCTAACCCTAAATGTAGCTATATGTAGCAAGACTCCAGCTTACACCATCTAACATCCTTGTAGTTCAAATGACACAGAGCAATTAGAACCAGACATATCAGCCGTGAAACTACAAACCAAAATTACAATAAAACTGGAGTCCTAAAATACATTTCTCCATAAACAGAAACTGTTTAGAGGAGGACTCGTCTAGAAGCTATCAGCAAATTACAGAATCACCACACATCTTCACAGCTCCATATGAGCCCAGCTGATCTGGGACCTGTGACTAAAAGCTTTTCCTCATCAGCACATTAAGAGTCCGTACACCGCTGGAACCAGTGAAGCGTGCACACGTAAACACACATAGGGATGCACACGTACAGTCAGAGCTTAGAGGACATCATCACAATCTCCGGGGAAGCAGAGAGGCAGAGGCGCTGTGGAGATTTTTAAAATCAATATTTCACTCTAATCTTCAGGGGCGTGCATGCTTTTTTTCGAGTGCAGCTAAAGGAGGAATCGGAATAAAGTGATTATTTACTTTTACACATAACCATCGAGCTGATTTCCAAACAGGATTAAGCTTCAGCCAGATAAAAAAAAAAGATCTCAGTGCTGATTCATCATCGATGCCACAAAGGAGTTCAGGACTAGGCGTAATCGATGACAGGAAAGGTGGCTTCTGGAAAACACAATCATTTGGACTCTTTCTTCCAATAAGCCAGTGCGCCATAGCAACTGTTGCATAGTTGGACAAGCAGTACAGAATGTTGGCCAAGATGCCATTCAACCTAAAGAATTTAAGGTGTGGTGACGGGCCTGGCTGTACCAACAGGTTGTAAGGGTGAAAACGTGCGGTGGAGAAGCCAGACACGGGAAAAGGCACTGGTCCCGGGACTCTCTAAAGATAAATGCCCAGGACACACTGCATGCGGGGTAGAAGTGGCATTTATTGGCCCAAGTAACCACACCATCTCACCATTGCTGTCCGGAGTAACTTAGAAGCAGCTGCATCAGACGGGAGGCTAGGCTACAACTAGCTCCGTCGTCCCTCGCAGAGAGCTATAGCTCAGCGCGCATGCGCAATAGTCAAGAGCACGTAATCAACCATTACAAGGTCCTAGCTTAGAGTGCGCTCAGACTGTAGGCGAATCAGATATGTTTCTCAGGCAGAGCCCTTGAGGATGGCCATTTGTAAGCAATCAGTTCGATTCGTGTGTTCAGCCATCACCAATGTATCAATGGGTTGCAGTGGTAGTGACATAAGGGTCAGTAACTAAGTAGCTGTTCTGCTGATGTGGTTTTCATATGTGGATGCAGGAACGACAGAGGTGCATCATTTTGCCTCCAAACCATTGCTTTGCCAAGTCACGGTCCAGAACTCTTTGGTGCTCCTCTTCCATCCCAGCACTTCGGTCACTCTGGATTTGACCTTGTTGCTGTTAATCACGTTTCAAGCCACGTCCAAATGTGGTTCGGATCAGATTAGCAAAGACCTGATTTTCTGTGTTTTTCTTTTTCTGCTGTCCAGACTAATCAATCTGGATACAACCTGCATATGCCAAACAACATTTTGGGCTCTCGCTCTGATCATGTCCAACTGCTTAACCTTTTTTACATTACAGTAAACAGTCAAGTGATGTCTATCTGCTTTCCAGGTGATGTTCCTCAGGAGCAATGTGAAGTTAATGAGCTCTCTAACTGCTACAAACACGGCAGTGGTGAGCAGTCTAGGTTACTCAGCAAAAGTGCCGCTAAGGTCATGTGGTCTAAATCTTTTAACACAGACTGCAATGGTGTCATGCCAGACTGTTATGGATTGTGATTGACAGTTGGTCATCTTTACTGACGAGTCCTGCTTTTGCCTATGTGTGGAAGCATCATGATCAGCATCAAGATGAGCAGTTTGCCCTCAAGCATTGGTCCAGAAGACCTGATGTCACTCCATCATTTATTGTTTCTTGTAACCTTTATCTTCCTTCCAAATAGCATCGCAATTAGATACTTCCTTCTGGGCGCAGGTGTTCTTTTTGATGAAGAGTGCACATGCAACTCTATCTCATGGAGTGTATATGAATCTCTATAGCAACGGAACATGGTTCAAACATTTCCTGAATCTGAATTTGCGGTTCCATCCTTCTCTTTGGGAGATTGTACCTGACGTTCATCTGGAGTTATGAGGCTACAAAGAGGGTTTGAGACACCCATTCCTCACTGTGTGTGGTGGTCGATTTGTCTGTCCATCTATATTTTGTGTGAAACTGGCCAATGGACACTCAGGAAGTCACTCAGAGAGGTTGACATTGGAGACACATGAAAAGACGTGCAACTGTTTACAGCTGCTTAACTTGCCGCAGTCGTTTCTCAAAAGAGAGAAAGAGAGCTGAGTCTGTTATGAACATGATGATATAAAGCATAAGAGTATCATATCTTGTCAAAGGACATATTTAAGAGGATATGCACCTCTGCTTCAGCTGTCAGACAGTGGGTAAAATCACACAGCATGGCTACTACTTACAGGTTATGGTTAAGGCTGTGATGCTAATGGAACCGGAACTGCTCCTCTCTTTATCCTGTTCAGTGTCAAATACTGAGCAAGGGTTTAAGAAACTGTCTAGCGTGGCGTAGGCAGAGCAAGCTAACATCTTTGAGGTACAGTTGTCTGGGAATTTGTTACATGTGTAGCGTGGTTGGTGTGGGCAACAGATGACACCACCATCCAATGTGGGACACTCTAGAGTCCTTGGGCATGGCTCCTTACACTATATTGGCTTACCTGTAATATGATTAACATTGTAAGTCGCTCTGGATAAGAGGGTCAGCTAAATGTGTGGGTGGGCTTCCTATATGCCAACTTGTTCTGGGATTGTTTTTTCATTCCACCTTAAATGGTACCAAGTTCATTCTGGCAGCTGTATCATTTAAGGTGGAATGGATCATTCAACTAAGGAGCTGGTAAAATCTAAGCTAGTTTCAGCCTCGTTTAAAGATGTATATCAACCATGCCTGGTAACAGTTCAGTTTTTAGGGATGGCCAAAAAAAAGTCCCAGCATGCCCTACAAGCTGGAACGGTGGGTTTCCCAACATGATCAGCCATGATGTCGCTATGTGTAAATTCATCTGGCTATACTGACTTTGAACGCAAATGCGGGATTTGATGAGGTTGATGATATGTCAAGTCTATGTTCTGAACTCTCCTCTGAACTCCAACTGCATTCTATGACAGCTTTAAATAGACCTAGGCTGCTTTTCTGTAAAGCTCATCTGACAAAAGTTGCTGTACATCAGATAGGAAGACTAGACTTGAGAATTCCATCACCCACTGTAGGCTGCCCAACCCCCAAAGAGACCATTAATTAAATTCACCTTAATGCCTTCACCCTGCAAAGCATCTTGATGCCTACAGCACCAGCCCTGGTGCTGCTCTGAGTCCTGTGCTCTCCTCACTTGGAGCTATGGCCCAGGTCATATTTTTATGGTCCTGCCACAGTCGATTAAGTCTGAACATTTGCTGAGTGAATGTTTAGTATGTATTATGATCAATATAATCCAAGCAATAACTGCTTTCTTTGTAGCACCTGTATGTGTAGCAGTAACTTTAATGACGATAAATAGAGGTAGCACTAATGAGAGCATCGCAGGGTGCGTGTGCATAGGCGTAACTAATCCAGGCCTGTAGCTGCAGAGATGTATGGAATTGACTGTGTAAGTGGCATCCAAGCGTATTTGACCTCCAGCTGCGTGTGTATGTGTGGATCTGTGTGTGTGTGTATGTGTGGATCTGTGTGTGCTGTATGCGTGTGTGTGTGCGTGTATGTGTGTGTGTGTGTGTGTGTGTATGTGTGGATCTGTGTGTGTGCGTGTGTGTATGTGTGTGTGTGTGTATGTGTGTGCTGTATGCGTGTGTGTGTGTGCGTGTATGTGTGTGTATGTGTGTGCGTGCGTGTATGTGTGGATCTGTGTGTGTGCGCGTGTGTATGTGTGTGTGTGCGTGTATGTGTGTGTATGTGTGGATCTGTGTGTGTGCGCGTGTGTATGTGTGTGTGTGTGTGTGTGTGTGTGTGTGTGTGTGTGTATGTGTGTGTATGTGTGGATCTGTGTGTGTGCGCGTGTGTATGTGTGTGTGTGTGTGTGTGTGTGTGTGTGTGTGTGTGTGTGTGTGTGCGTGTATGTGTGTGTATGTGTGGATCTGTGTGTGCGTGTGTATGTTCAAGACCCCTGTTAAGCTACACTGACCTCAATGTGTCTATTCACCCATGATTAAGATAATGTGGACGTTTTCACAATGTGTATCACTCTCTCTCCTTCTCTTTTATCTCTCTTTCTCTTTCAGTCTTTTCAATCTCTCAGTCTCTTCTTTCGTGCCATCCTACATTCATTGGCCTCTTTTTTTCTCTGAGTGGTATTATCTAGTAGCAGGGCCCTCAGGTCAGGCTAACATGGCGGTGAATCATTTCCTTGCTTTTATCCTCTTTATCTCTTTTGTGCCTCCTTTTCCTTGGTGACTTCTTCACTTTTCTCCAGTGCTTTCTCCTTTTATCTTTTATATACTTTCTTTCTTTCTTTCGTTCTTTCTTTCTTTCTTTCTTTCTTTCTTTCTTTCTTTCTTTCTTTCTTTCTTTCTTTCTTTCTTTCTTTTATCCAAGGCTCTTGTCACTTGTCACATTTAAGCATCATGCAATCCCTGCTGTCCATGGCACAGCCTTCCTCTCTCTATCTTTCTCTCTCTCTGCCTCTCACAGCCACTCTTTCTCTCTGTCTCTCTCTGTTTCTCAATATCACTCTCTCTTGATCTCCATCTCTCTTACCCTTTATATATATATATATATTTATATGTACACATACCTTTTCTTTCAATATCATTCCTTCTCCTCTTTTTCTCTGTCTCTTAATAACACTGTCTCTCTTAATTACTGTAATGCAAATACCTCTCTCTTTCAAAGCCTTTCCTTCTCTCGTCCTGTCTCTCTCTATTAACCGCTCTCTCTATCCCTCGCTATCACTCTCTCTTGCTCTTACTACCATTCTCTCTGACTCCCTTTCTTCACCATGCTCTCTCAATACCTCTCTCTCTCTCTCTCACACACACACCCTCTTTTCTCCCACCCTCCCTCCCTCCCTGCCTCCCTCCCTGCCTCCCTCCCTGCCTCCCTTTATCTTTCTCTCACTCTCTCTCTCCCCTTCATCTCACCTCCAACCAGTCAGCACTCCTTCTCCGTCGTGCTCTGTCCTTCTTTCTCTCACTCTCTCTTTCTCTTTCTTCTTCTCCTCTTTCTCTCTGTCTCTTTTTTCTCTCTTTCTTTCTTCCTCTTAGTGGCTCCCGGACGTTTCGACTGCCTCTGTTCACCAGACTCTCGCACAAGCTAGTCCAGCTGCTGCGCTCAAGCCAGGACCCACTCACTCAACACCGGGTAAGAGACAGAACACACATCTTACAGTGCATGTGGGATAGAGAGAGAGGAGAGGAGAGGAGAGGAGAGGATAATATAGAGAAGAGAAGAGGAAAGTAAAGGAAAGAACAGAAAAGAAAGGGATTGAAGAGGGGAAAAAATGATAGGAAGTAGATAAGAAGAAAAGGGTTAAGTTAAGGTAAGTTAAAGTAAATAGAAGGAAGAGAAAGAAAGGAAGTGAAAGAATATGTGGAGAGAACAGAAGAAAGCAGTAAGGAGAGTAAAAAGGAAGGGAGAGTAGAAAGGAAGGGGAAAAGGAGAGAGTGATGCCAGGGGAAGGAGAAAAGGAAAAAGAAGGGACAAAAAGAAGAGAGGAGAGAGTTGCGGCATGTGTAGAGACTGTGAGGACGTGGTGGGCTGCAGGAGAGTTGAATGCAGCGAAAGGAGAGAGAGAGAGCACATGAGAGACAGAGTGAGAGAGAGAGATAGGTTGTGAATGAGAACAAGAGCAGTAGAGTACGGGCGATCGAGTATACAGCTCTCATTACAAAAGGCAGAATAAGATAGTGGAGATTAAGAGAGGGATGATGGTATGTGAAAAGAGACAACAGTGAGCGAGAGACAGGAGGAGAGAGTGAGTGAGAGACGCAGAGATTCCTGTATGGCTGCATTATCTGTGTGTAATGCCCCATTCACAAACCGCAGCTGAGCTCTGCCAGTCTGCGTCGCGCATGTGTGCGTGTGTGTGTGTGGAGGGTGAATGGATTGCGGAGGAGAAACGAGTGAAGTGTGACAGCACCTCACAGGTCTGCATCCTCTATCTACATGAATGGGATATTAGTGCTTCATTAGAGGCGTAACGGAATCCATCAGCAGGACACAAACTTCTGTACCGGGTTTCAATGCAGCACTGATGAAGGTTAAAAGGATGCTGCCGGTGGTCAGTAACGACAGTGGTCATGATGAAGTCTCTCTCTCTCTCTCTCTCTCTCTCTCTCTCTCTCTCTTTCCTTGGTCTTTTTGGTCTGCATTTGACTCTCATCCCTCACTCCTGTCCCTCAGTCTTCCCCTGTCTCCTTCTGGATCTCTTTAGTTGGTTCTCTTCCTTTATCTCTGTCTCTCTCTGTGTCTTTTATGTCTCTGCCTTTCTCTATCTCTGTCTCTCTGTGTCTTTCTCTGTGTCTTTCTCTCTCTCTCTCTGTTTTGTTTCCCTCATTTTCTTTGTCCCTCAGTCTCGCTGTCTCCTTCTAGATCTCTTTGGTTGGCTCTCTCCCTCTCTCTCTGTCTCTGGGTTTCTCTCTTTCTCTGTCTCTCTTACCTATACTTTCTGTTTCTCTTGGTCTTTCCCTGTCTCCTTCTGGTTATCTTTGGTTGGCGCCCCCCCCTTTCTCTCTCTCTCTCTCTCTCTCTCTCTCTCTCTCGCTCTCTCTCTCTCTCTCGCTCTCTCTCACCCTCTGGCTTAATCTGTGCTCCAGATTGTCATAGCAGAAACAGCTGCATAGACCCAGTGCCTTTAACACCACGCAATCAGCAGTGTGCATGTGTGTGTGTGTGTGTGTGTAAGAGTGTTTGCTTGTGCATGGTGCCCCAGGGGTGAAGAGAAGTGAATGAGTATCAGAGAGTTTGCAGGACAAAAAGAAGGGAGGGTAAAAGGAGAACATTACTTTCACCGCGTCAGCAACATCTAGATCATTAATGTCACATGATTCTGAACTGGACTCTGAATCTATAGGAAGGGGAATGATAGATAAAGACAGAAGGAGAGGTAGATAGACGGAACGCTGGAGCGTTAGGTTGGTAGTTTTCACCAACTTTAAACATGAGTAACAAAAGCACCAGAAGTAAATATGACGGCTTATCGTATCTATTAATATGGCTTGTGTCTAACGGTTACATACTAATAAGGCTTGACCAGCGCTCTGATATGTGAGGTAACATTAGCCTCCGGCTGCGCTCCCAACTGCATACAACATGGTATTTAGAAAACATTACGGCAACATTAGAACAGCTTTCGGTCGTGTGGAACGTGAGGTTCCAGTGTCTGTCCTCTGTCTGACAGTAATGTTAGTCTGACAGTTAGTCTTAGTCTAGTAGAACTTTATCGGTGTTAACCTGAACGGAAATAGTTTTGTTATCTCCGTTCAGCATAATGCCACCTACCCACCTACCTACATACATACCTACCTACATACCTACCTACATACATACCTACATACCTACCTACATACCTACATACCTACATACCTACCCACCTACCTACATACATGCCTACATACCTACCTACCTACCTACATACATACATACCTACCTACATACCTACATACCTACCCACCTACCTACATACATACCTACCTACCTACATACATACATACCTACCTACATACCTACATACCTACCTACCTACCTACATACATACATACCTACCTACATACCTACATACCTACCTACATACCTACCCACCTACCTACATACATACCTACATACCTACCTACATACCTACATACCTACCTACATACCTACATACATACCTACCTACCTACCTACATACCTACATACCTACCTACATACCTACCTACCTACCTACATACCTACATACATACCTACATACCTACCTACCTACCTACATACCTACCTACATACCTACATACCTACCTACATACCTACATACCTACCTACATACCTACATACATATATACATACCTACATACATACCTACATACATACATACATATCATCACTGTCCAAAGAAAAACATGTATCTCCATTTATGTTGATTTTTACTTTTATGACTCATTTGATCACATGAGCTGCTGTTTACACTGTGTGGAATTTCATGAAGAATGGACCAACAGAAATGGCCCAAAACTGCTGGGAAAGACATCTGGTTCCATTGACTTCCATTCAAATTAAATGAGGTTTTTAGCCTGTCCTGTAAAGTTGCCATTTTGGAGATACTTGTTTTTCTTTGGACAGCGATGATATATAAGTAAATAAACAAAATCATCATGGGTTTTAGGGGATGGGGTGGGCTCTGTTGCACGGTAGCAAATAGGTTCACCCCTCCAATGTCAAACTCACTCCTCTGTCCTTGCATATACCATTAACTGTTGCTTGCTTTGCCTTCATTGGCTACAGTTCTTGCAGTTCAGCATAGCTTCAGAGGGTGTTCAAATGTGTAAAAGCGGAGGCGAGAGAGGACGGAGGAAAAAACGAGGAAGGAGAGAGATAGAGGTAGTGAGGGACAAATTGATGCATATATGGTGAGTTGGAGGTTGCATTGCTGCATCGCTGCCTAAATCGCTGCACTGCTGCTGACACATTAGCATGTCTCTCTGGACTGACGAGGAGTCGGTGATGCATAGAGTGCTAGGTGTGTGTGTGTGCTGAGGAGTGTCAGCTACTGAAGTTGTCGTTATTGTGCGAGCTTCACCCGGCAGAGACATTCTGCAGTGATAGCACGAAAGTAAGTGTGTGTGTGTGTATGTGTGTGTGTGTGTGTGTGTGTGCGTGTGTGTGTGTTTGTGCAGGAGTGTGTGTAAGATGCATCATTCCTGCAGGCAAGCTGCTTGCTGTGGTTAATGAAGTGGATATCAGCTCCCCTCCCCAATCTCTCTCTCTCTCTCTCTCTCTCTCTCTCTCTCTCTCTCTCTCATGCACATTAATGAAATCGCAGTCACTTCAACTGTTCTAAGAGGAATTCCAGATTACCAATCCAAAACAAATTACTGGGAAGATCCTCCCTGTGTGTGTGTGTGTAGCCTTTGTTTGGATTCACTGGATAAGTTGTCATTGTATGCTTTTATGACTCTAGTTGTTTGTCCTTGTGCTCTACACTGAGCACACTGATTTCATTAACATTGACTGTAGGCTACTCCTGCATTACACTGTGCTGTTAAAGCCTGTCTGGCCAAAAATCAAGAAATCATGTCAGTTCTTCTTTTATCAGAAATGCAGAATTGGTCAAGACATGGTTGGCATCTAAAGGAGGTACAAGGCTAACCAATGGTTGTAGCTTACAGCCACAGATTAGCATCATTCAGACTGCACGCCTAAACTAGTCACACACCTCTCTCCGATTCTATTGCAGGATCTCAAATAGACTTGCTGATTATCCGTAACGATGAACAGCTACACAACTAAAACAGTCACAGCCATCTTTAAACTCAAATTTGTTCTGCATTGTTGTCCGTCTTTAAACTGCCATAATGTTATGTTGCTCATTAACTAGCGTGCTACGCCAAAGTTAGAGACCATTCTTGATTACATCTGGAGTCTGTACAAGTCTTTGATCTTTTAGGAGAGATTTCTGAGGTAAAGAATCAAAAGAAAATAGTGAAAAAAGTGAAATAAAACTATTACTAGCTAGGATATGTTTTTGAAATGTTATTCAAAATGTCAGCAGAAAAGAATCCTGATTAGGCCATGTTCCAGTCCACTGCAAAAGAAACTTAAGGTGGGCTACTATGATTAGTGGCTGCACTGAAAGAAGTAAGAGGAAGATGGAGAGATTCTAATAGTTTTGTTCCTTAAGTAGTTTAAGTCTTTACAGCCATTTGCCATCGTATTATGGCCATTAGCGGCTCAGGGAAGCCAGACAGGACAAGTAATGGCCCACCTAATGAGGGTTGAAATGGTCATGCCACCCCAACGACGTCCAGCTTGCATCTGAAAACAAAAACATCAGGCATTTCTGGGAGCACATTGTGCAGAGCCCTTTTTCAAACAAGCTTTGGATTTGGCATTTCAGAATGTCGAAAGTAAGCCTCAAAAAACTGTAAGATCAGGTAGAATGGATTCACGTGACTTTATGGCTGGATGCATCATCCTTATTTATAACCCCCGTTCTTGGCTTTGGTAATATTCTAACTTCTTCTTATGCTAGCATAAAACTTTTTCTCATTTTAGACGTTAACACCTTACATTAAGTGTTGACCAGCTAACATGAAGTAATGAAGCAAGTAATACATCAAGTATGGTTATGTATTGCCGAGTAAACATGTAACATGTAGTTGTTACATGCTGACATTTAAACTATTTGCTACCTGTTTACTTAGCAGTAGTTAAGGATTGTAACCATTGTTAGCGTATTATGTCATGTTAGTTTGCCAACACATAATGTAAACTGTTACCTTGTAGGTTTTTCCATTGGATTTTTTTTTTCGTGTAGTTTCACAATTCAACTAAATGTAGACTAACTAACATGAAGTGATGTATTAGTCAACATGAAGTAATAAGATAAGATATAGTATGTAATGCACTAGCAATGTTTAGCTAATGGCAAATAGACATGTAACAACTGTTACATGCCCACTTAACATATGAACACGCAGTCATTATATGTTTTCTTTGCTTTAGTGATCATTTAACCATTGTAATCATTGTTAAGGTATTACTTCATGTAAGTTAGCACTTACTGTAATTTGGTACCAAATGGTGGATAGAAAATCTGCTACTGTCATCATTATATAAGCAGTACTTAAAGCTTTCAATCAATCAATGTTTATTTGTATAGCGCTTTTCACAACCGATGTTGTCTCAAACCAGCTTCACAGAAAATCAGTTTGTTATATAAAAGAAAGAAAAGAAAAAAAAAACATAAAGTTAATGTACAGACATTTGAGGGTGGGGGGTGGGGGAAAACCGGGTCCAAGCCCCACTTGAGCAACAGTGGCAAGGGAAAACTCCCGTGAGAAGGAAGAAACCTCGAGAGGAACCAGGCTCAAGGGCGGAACCCAACCTCCTTAGGTCGAAGAAAAAAATCATCTTTGGCAGAAAAAAAGAAAATGAATCTTAATCTTCAGATCTGAGAGATATACATAGCTGCTTCTGTTAAATATGCATTTTCTGCTTTTCCCTGATGCTGAAAATGCTTTTTTAACTTTAAATGAAATACATAAAGGGAGTCTCCAAGAAGCAAACCTCACACAGCTGAAGTGTTTCAGCTGATTGACTACCAGGGAGAAATATGAAAATCTGATCTTTGGCCAAACTTTTACTTTAATGCTAATGGATTGTCCATTTGAAATGCTTTTAGCTCAGAAACCCCTTAATAGATGTCTTTATTAAGTGCCTGGTTCGGTACGTAGGCAGCATATTGTACTGTGTGTGGTGGGCCGGTACGTGTGAGTTGTGGAGTGGTGTATAGTGGAACGCACTGTGTAGCGGGTAGGTGGGTAAGCAGCCTCTAATGGTTTCTTGGCAGTTTGTTTGTGTGTGTGTAGGTGTGAGTGTGGGAGAGGGAGCGTGTTCGGACAGTTGACACTAATTGAGTATTGGCAGATAGAAAATGCAAGTTCTCTTTCTCTGTATAGGAAGTGTATGTTTTAGTATATAGGGTATGTTTGCATATCAGACTTAGCATTAGCACCTCCTCATACACATGCCTACAGATTAGGTTGATATGTAGATGTGTAGAAACACAGCTTAACGTACCTGTGTCAGGTACACTGAAAGAAGTGTAGACATGATTCTGTGGATGTAATATATTCTGTTAATATGTAAATGATAATGATAAAAGAGGAGCTATTTTAGGAAATACAGCAGTGCGAGTGGCTGTGCACACAAATAGTGTAATATCAGCATCATGGCAATTAAAGGGATTTGTAGCACCTGTCCAAACACTATGCATTATTAAATTATTCCAAATGCACTCCATTAAACTTGATGTTGAATGCTCCATTCTAGAAGAAGTTACCAGGTCTAAGAATTTAATGCAATTTAGTAACCATTTTGGGTTCTTAAAAAAGCTCTATATAAGATGAAAAGTATTATTATTATTATTATTATTATTATTATTATTATTATTATTATTATTATTATTATTGTTGTTGTTGTTGTTGTTATTGTTACTGTTATTATTATTATTATTATATGCTCAGAAAACAAGTGGGCTGAATAAAAAACTCAACATATCTATGATCTGGCTGGAAACTTCGGAGATATCTGCAATCAAACTTCAGTCTAGATCAAAAAATATCAGCTGCACTTTGTAAAGAAAAGGCTTGTTATGTTTTACTTTATAGGCCATTTCTTTTGGTCCATTTACCATAAAAATGACAGTAAATGTAAAGGCCAGCAGGCATTTGAATAATGCTAATAACTGAAAAACAACAATTAATATACAAAGTTTTGTTCCAACAGCAGAGATATGTTAATCTATCTATTGTAATGATATATGGTGTTTTCACAAGCAAGCACACACGTACAGCGAAGATGGATGGTTTTAATTAGTGTGCTAATGTGCCTAAGACTGTTACTCAGTATAAAAGCTGATGGTAAAATCGCACTGTATTTGCATTACTCGAGACCTGGATCCTATCGCTACCAGTGTAAAGACATTCATGCCGCACCATGTCTCATGAAATCACTCTGAAAGGTAATCTTATTCAATGACTGGATTCTATAGAAGTTCTATGGAAAGTTCCAGAAGTTCTATGGAAAATCCGTAATGTACTGTATAATAATTACTATGCTCCCTGACAACTTTTTTCTAGACTCACCGGCACTCAAGTTAACATTCTGCACCATTTAGACTCTCTTTTTTAACTTTACAATGATCAACAGATTCATTATAATTATAATAATAATAATAATAATAATAATAGTTTACACTTCTATAGAGGCTTTCACAAACCCAAGGACGCTTTACAAACACAATAATAAACAAACAAAAAAACAAATCATCATGAAGAATAAAAATGTTTAGAAAAAAGTTTTGAAGACGGAAAGAGAGGGTGAAGTGCGTATAGATGAAGGTAGGGAGTTCCAGAGTGTGGGGGCAGCAACACTAAATGACCTGCCACCCATAGAGGAAAGCCTGAACCTAGGAACAGCCAGGAGACCAGAGTCAGAAGACCTTAGCTTACGTGATGGGACGTAAGGATGTAGGAGGGCTGACAGATAGGTGGGTGCTAGTCCGTGTAGGTCAGAAGAAGAATCTTATAGTGGATACTATACTATACTAAGTAACTCAAAGACATTAACCAACTAGCTATGTTCTATTCAATGGACTCAGCACATACATACTTAGATTTAATGCTGCTGTGTGTTTCAGAAGAGCTGTTGGGTTGAGTAATGATGTAGGTCTGTATCCTGACAGGTGTTTAAAGGGGTGTGGCTGGTCCTGGGCTGACAGCAGCTCTCTGTGGTGGAGAATCCTTTTCATCTCAACTCTTCATGCACAGTGAAGCACGCTACAAGCTCAAACTGCCAAGGTCAAAGGGATGTGCACGTGTACAAGGCCATGGTCAGCATTTATGCACAGGGCTTTCATAATGCAAGCCAGCCAAATAAGGGCCTATTAGAGCTGCAGCACTTTTAGTCCAAATAGCACATTCAGTGTCACCTTGCTGTTAAAATGCATATTCATAAACGTGCTTTACTGAAGAGGTGTGACCTCCAGAGCTATTAAATATGTGACATTTGTAAAAGATTGCACACTGATTGAGTCACAGGCGCTCTCAGGCTTGCTCTCTGGCTTCATCGCCTTTGCTTGGTGCTTCGCCAGCTGGTTTTGAGTTACGCGGAGTGGCGGTAATTTTGCTTTCACAGCTGGGGAAAATTATTGACTGTTGACTTGATAGGGACAGGTTGGATGTCTGAGGCCTAGTCGTGGTTTGGCATCTGGGCTGGTTTTGAGTCATAACGAACATGCTAATTTTCTATTCAGAGCTGAATGGATCCATGCTAACACATTCATGGGCCTCTTCTTTAACGCCCACAAAGCTGTTGAACTGTCAGCAGTTTGCAAGCCACTGTTAGCACTCCACTTGTAAATATGATTTACTGAAAAGAGAATATTTTTATAGTTCACTGTGTTAATCTGTGGCAGCATTTTAAAGTTTCAAGAGTGCAAAGAGAGAGAGAGAGAGAGAGAGAAAGAGGGAGAGAGGGAGAGAGAGAGAGAGAGAGAGAGAGGGAGAGAGAGAGGGAGAGAGAGAGAGAAAGAGAGAAAGAAAGAGAGAATGTTTTTGGCAGACTTAACTACAAATGGTTATATCCTTATCCATAAATCTCTCTCTCTCTCTCTCTCTCTCTCTCTCTCTCTCTCTCTCTCTCTCTCTCTCTCTCTCTCTCTCTCTCTCTCTTTCTTTCTCTCTTATGTCTCTCGCCCCACCCTCCACACTAAAAACACTTCTGCAGTTGACATAATAGGTCTTTCACGTGAGCTGAAGTCTATTTTAGGCTCTTTGTTGCATTTTTAGGGCGTGTATTTTTACCCAGGCTCTGAGGTCGGGGAGGTGGAGTCTAACTTTAGCTGACACTGAGGTTGCCATGCTGCTCTGTGAGTCACAGGCTCCAATTAACCAATCCATGACCTCCTAAATGAGGTCAGCACTTAGGCAGAGCTCTGCTGGGGAAAGCGGGCTAAAACGGTCTTCAGTCCTCTGCTCGTTTCGTCAGATTGTGAAGAGGTGGGCCTTAAATAAACGCCTTGAAGTGACCCACTTCTACAGGTGTGGTCGTTAAAGTGGGAACTTTCAGGAGAGATGGCTGCTACGGATGACAAGCTAGCCTGGCACAGACAGTTGAGCTCTTTTACTTTCTCTTTCTGTCTGACAGAGGTCAGTCGTTCATTCGGTCAATAGGAACAAGAGGAGAAGAGTGAAAGCATTAGAAAAAGAAAGAGGGGAAGGAAACAGAAGTAAAGACAAAGGGGGATGAGGGGATTTGGGGCTGAAAGGGCATTTCATAATTTGTTGAAGAAACATAGCAGGAGTAAGTCACTTGCTTCCTGGTCAGTTAGATGTGCTAAAGGATTTTGACCTTGGAGCCAGTTTCTCAGTTGCGTTGGAGCTGGTGTCACTTTTGATGGCGTCCCTGCTGAACACACTGAAATTAACTCTGTCAGGGGATCTGCAATTTGGACCAAATGACCCAGTACAATTAACCTTGGGCCCACCCCCATACATACACTTACGGGACCAATGGACTTCAGCCTTATTCACTAAGGGACCAATTAGATAACACTTGGTTAAGCAAGAGGCCAATGAGAATCTGCGCTGCACGGGCAACCATGAGTGTAAGGCTTTGGGTTTGGCCTGCGTTCTGTTTCAAAAAAGAAGAGTAGGCTTGATCCAGCCATCGATCTTTAAAGTATTCATTCATATGAAGTTACATACAATATTTAAAAACGTCAGCTGCCCTGAACATTGTGTGTTTGTAGTTTTTATTATTAATGGACCAGTAGAAATGACTCAAATTCACCTGGGGAAAAAAGAGACCACCCTTCACGTATGTGTTGTCCAGTCAAAAAACATAGCAAAGAAATGAATTGTGCAGAAAATTATACAGAAGCTCCAACAACTAATGATAAATCTTTTTCTTCCCCTTTATCTTTTACAGCATGTTCTAGTTTCTGTCTGTTTCTTTACGGTCTGGTTATACAACTTTATGAGGTGACTGCCATTGTAGCGTTCAGTCTGTTGCCATCAGTTCAACGTGAGACAATCAATAAGTAGCACTGCTGCTCTAGCAGCACATTCTAACCTCTTGCCAATCATGTTGAAGGTTCTGCTCAAGATTAGATCATTTAAGAACAGGTAACCAATTAAAGAGAGAAGTAAACATAACACTGCCACGATTATAACAACAACTTCCACTCTCTCTCAGCAGGAAACCACTTTCCTCTGCAAATAAAGAAGCTATATAAATAGAATTTCCTTGTCTCTTTAATCAGATCACTTTTATTGTCATGTCACATTTACACAGACATGAAGGTGAGTAAAAAACTTTGTAATCCCTATCAGTACCTGAATACAAAAAATATTAGATAATAAATACACGTAGTAGTACACCAGAATAGCTATGTTAATCCAAATATGCATTTTTATATAATAGTAATATAAAGTCATGAACTGAATGAACTGATATATACAGATGTACACATTTCCATATACTGTATGCAGTTGGTGAGTAAATAAAGAGATGCAGTGTATACACATACACATACACACACACACACACACAGACATATATATATATATATATATATATATATATATATATATATATATATATATATATATATACATACCATATGTCTGTGTGTGTATGTGTTATTGTGTGTATAACCCGGCATCTCTTATTATATATATATATATATATATATATATATATATATATGCGCAGTTATACATATGCTAAATGTAATAGTATAGGGTGATGGTGAGAGTAAGGGAGTGTGGATTATGGACATCCTTTTGGATGATTTAGGTGAGATGTGTAGTGACAGTCCCATTGACTCATGCACTGGCACTGCTGGCTGTTCCGCAGTCGATGGCCTGGGGAAAGAAAATCTCGGGCCTGTCTGGTTTTGGACTTTATGTTTCTGAACCTCGGCAGCTGTGAGAACAGACAGAGGCTTCGGTGTGCAGCGTCCTTTAACATCTTTCTGGTCTCCCTCAGGCAGTGGTGAGTGTACAAATCCAGGTGGTTTGGGAGCTGAAACCCAGTGATGCACTGGGTGATGTACAGAGCTTCCTGGTTGTTGATGTGTTGGGTGTACACTTCACAGGCTGTGTCATTTTATCACTGTGATTGGCAATGAAAAATATGAGGGGTGATCTCACTTTTGTGCAGTCCTGTACATCTAAAGATGTTTCTCCTACTGCAGGTTTTAGTCCACAGCTGAGGATCATTCCAGTTAACCTTGTATCTCTAATAACATTACTAAGCAATTGAATTCATTTCGATTATAATCAGATTAAAAGTTAAGATCTCTTAAGAGAATTTCGTTCTTCTGTTATAAAGATACACAGTACCAGTAAAGCAAGTCGTTGGTATTTGCAACAGTACATATATAATAAGTGCTGCCTCAACGATGCAATAAACAGCTCCAGGCTGAGGAATGCATTGAACCTCTGCCTTTTATCATCATCTATCGTCTATTTCATATAATATTGCTCTTATCTGTCTTTTTCATATGACTTCTATTATTAGAAGTACCTACTCCAGCTTTAACATATAGCCAAGTATTCTTAATAGAAAACCTAAAAGTTTTTACCACCCTTTAAACCTCCACAGTAAAGGAAATGCTATAGGCGAATGACCCAGAGGATCGTGACCAGGCTGCAAACCTGAGAGGCTGGGTAGAATAAAGAAAGCTGAAGCAGAGCAGCGTAAGCACAGGGATTAGATAGAGTGCCATTTCTAATTCAGCCTATCAGAGAGATGAGAAGCAGCAGAAATGCTTGCTTTGCTGTTTAGGGAAAAAAAGTTCTGCACTGAAGCCTGGGAAAATGAGCTCGCCGCTGCTTCTGCCAGTAATGAGGATAATGACAAAGAAGTTGTTGATGTAAATGTGGTCATTGAAAGACTGTCCCGCCTTTCATCTTTTGAGGACCAGTCATGTTCTTTGTACATCTACACTGTCCACACACACAAACTAAAGTCATTCGCTGCTGGGGGGCCATAAGTAAAGGGACACAAGCTTTGGTTCAGGAAAAAAACAAGATATGTGTACAAGACTATCCAGAGAGGAAGCACTAACCACAAGTGTAAATAGTTCATTAGAACCAATTAAATAATAACAAGCTGGGGGAATGAATGATGATTAGAAGGAACTGAGGTGGAGTCAGGGTGATATTATGGTCCCTGCATCACATTGTAAAAGGTACCAAATACTTTCAAATTAAATTCAAATATCAGAAACTGAAAACCAAGCTTTCTTGTTGTTGAGAGTTTGTGTGATTGTGTAAACTAGGGGTCGCTGAGGGTAAGCGTGTAACACTGACTGTGTAAACTAAGGGTCACTGAGTGTTAATATATAACTGATAGCTTGACCTAAAGGTCATTGAGTGTAAACTGGGGGTCTTTGAGTGATGTATTGTTTTAAGCCCCGGGCCACTGATAGTGAGGCAGTTTCAGCCTGAATTAAGCAAGATATAAACAAGCTGGCCTTGAACAGTGTCACTGAAGGATTTATAGGAACCCACAGAAACACAGGACAGCCATTACAACAGACTTTGTCTCAGTCAGATTAAATAGAAATTTTCCCAGTCTTCATATCACTTCTGTGGTTTGCGGAATTACCAAGTGGTTGGTGTAGCTCAGCAGATAATACCACTAACCGCCAGGGAGCCACCACCACATGTGGGAGACTGTGGTTTGAATCCCGGTCTGGGTGACTATGCTGAGCTACACCAATAGAGTCCTTGGGCAAGACTCCTAACACCACACTGGCCTACCTGATATATGAATACCCTTGTAAGTCGCTCTGGATAAGAGTGTCAGCTAAATACCGTAAATGTAAACGTCCTACTCCACATCAACTAGCATTTTAGCATCTAACACCTGACATGCATTAGGTCATCTGAAGGTATAGCTTCAGATCACTATAACCTCTCTATTAGAGATAAACACCTCCCACTGTAACAGCCAGAGGTATCCTTTTTTAGAAAGACCGATATTCATATTTCCTCCATTGCTAGACATGTATGCTTGCACTGACACTCTTGCTAATCGACATTTGGATGGAAATGTGCTCATCTCCTAATCACTCATCTTTTAACCCTGCTGGGTCATGGGGCGTGCTGAGGCCTATTCCAGCCCTCAAAGGGCAGCTCCTCTAGGGGTTGTTAATATCGGACTTGTCGACTCCTGCTGAGTGATGCCAGTTTAAGCTTTGACTAGCGACTGATCAAATTAAGTTTTAAGATTTTAATTCCTTGTTGATCCCACAGTGGGGAAATTTAGTCTCCGCATTAACCCATCTGTGAAGTGAAACACCCACAAACACACTCACTAGTGAACACACACACTAGGGGGCAGTGAGCACACTTACCCAGAGCGGTGGGCAGCCCTATCCACGGCGCCCGGGGAGCAGTTGGGGGTTAGTCGTTACTGTCAGTTCAGGGAATCGAACCAGCGACCCTCCAGTCACAAGGCTGAGAGACCTCAGAGAAAGCAGCAGGCGAGCAGCCTCTTTTTGTCCCACAGGAAAGCACACGCTATTACCACAGGTGCTACATATGTTGTTAGGTAGCCTGAGCAGCGAGTGATGAGACTGCCAACCCTGTTCATAATGGTGGAAGGTTAATGAACATGGAGTAGTTCAAATTTCTCTCTCCCCCTCTCTCTCTATTCCATCTTTTGTCTCTCTTGGTCTCCATCTCTCTCTCTCTCTCTCTCTCTCTCTCACTCTCTCACTCACTCACTTTCTCTTTCTCTCTCTCTCATCCTTTGCGAAGCACTTGACATACTGTGTTAGCTCAGGGCTCAGTCTGTGCAGTAGAGTGTGAAGATGTGTAACTGTGTGTGTGTGTGTGTGTGTGTGTGTGTGTGTGTGTGTGTGTGTGTGTGTGTTTTTGCTGCAAGGTCAGAGTGGAGTTTTCTGTACTGCTGTAAGGCCTGGAATAAGTGTGACTGCAAGACTGCAACAGGATGCACATTCGCATAGTGGATGTATATCAGTGTTGGTGTACATATCATGAATGTGTCTATAATAGTGCTTTCGCTGGGAGAGAGCTATAGCATATAAACATTCAAACACGCACATGCCTGCATCAGTCTGACTGTCCGACTGTCATTATACATCATTAGGACATGGGATCATACAAGTCTGCCTGGCACTTAGCTCGTTTGTATGTACCTACACTCATTTTCGGATTTATCAGCTCTACATAACAAATATTACAGATTGTAGTGCATGTACAGATCTGTGCATTATTAGTTCAACAACAGGCCTGGGCCCCTGCAGGACCATCACTGAGCTGGCATTATTTGAATTCTCAGCCGTTGGTAGTTTGTGCTGTGTAAGTGTGAGTGGGTCAGACCACTCTCTGTTTACTCTATACCTTTTAGGTTCTCCCTGTATATGTATAGATGGCAGCTCATCTGTTGCTGGATCTTTGGAGTTTAATGCATGTGTAGTATGCATTTTAGGTTAACAAGCAATGCTCAAAACAATGCAGTGCTCAAATGACACTGCATTGTTTTGAGCATTGCAAAGTGCTATACAATTTCACAAAGTAGTATCTCAGTGTTTAGCAATAGGTTATTCATCATATCACTGCTGTCCAAAGAAGAACAAGTATCTCCAAAATAGCAACCTTTCATGAGAGAGCAAAAACCTCATTTAATTCTAATGTAAGTCAGTGGAACCAGACTTTTACCAAGCACTGGGATCCTTCCTGTTGGTCCATGTATTATGAGGTGTTTCCCAAAAATGGAAATACTTGTTTTTCTTTAGACAGCCACAATATATTCACACTGGTTAAAACTTATGTCATTGTTAGAAATCTACCCATTTCAGTATTTGGATGCAATGATTCGTAAACATGTACTGATGTTCTACAACTCAGTATTTATTAACAAAAGAGTATAACATCAGTACACGTTTATAAACAAACCTATGTATTTTTTTACAATCTGATTGACTACATATTTGTTATTTTTTGGTCAGTTTATTGTTTCTAAGCTATTTTGTTTATTTTTGTAAGTACTAAGATGTTTTTGGGACTTTACACCTTACATTACACTACATGCATGCAATGCTGTATTATGATTAATAGTACTTAAAGTTTATAAAAAGACTTTCCTATTAAAATCTGTTTTAGAAAATAAGTCGAAATTACGACGAAAGACATACAGTGTTGTGGAATTAAACCCTTCAGTTGTAGATCTACACACTGCATCTGTAAGGTGATAACATCTACAGGGAGAGGAGACACCAGGTAGATATACCCTTTAAAGTGTCCCGGACTTGCCCAAGCTCTGCTTTCTCTCTCCGAAGTCAGAAAATGTGCCGAAGCAAGCACCAGCACACATACCCGCGCATGCTCAAGTACAGGTCAGTTTGTGTGGACACTTCTAGGACAATCCATTTCTGCTGCTGATACTCACATAATACTGCCCAAATTAATCCCCTGTTAACATTCTACAGTGCTTTCCTTCCAACAATGCTGTTTGTGTAATAGCCTGTACTTCATTGTGTGTGTGTGTGGGTGTGTGTGGGTGTGCGTGTGGAGGAAAATCACAAAAAGTGCTGACTCAGTGAGAAAAGACCTTAATAATTATTCACAAGATTTTTTTTAAACAACTAGACTTTAAAGTCCACTATACACACACACACACCCACACACACACACACATACACCTACACACACACATACACCTCCCATCAAACACACACACACCCGCGTCTCAGACAGGGGCAGAATACTGATTCAATTTTAGCTTTTTTTGTCTCCCTAAGCTGTGGGCATGACAAGAATAGGAATAGAGAGAATACGTCCTGGGAAAAAAATGGAAGAAGAAAGGAAGGGTGGGGGGGTGAACGAAAGCAATTTCACAATGGATGGCTGTGAGAGGGGCCTGGTACCAGAGGAAGCCCAAAATGGATGGAGGGGAAAGGAGAAAAACAGGGAGTGATACAGGCACAATGGAGAGAAAAGAAAAGGGAAAGAAGGAAGAGAAGTGTGTTTCTAATTAATGGAGTCTTGTGTGACTGCAGAAATGCTGGACACGTTGAAGCACTGATGCTGTAATGTATACTCCGCTTCTACTCGAATAAAAAAGCACACCAGCACATCAGTTACTGCCGAACGTGAGAAAAGAGAGAGAGGAGTCCGATGTTATGTGTTTATTCCAGGTGGAAATGATGAACGTTTCAGGGCAGCGTAATGGAGAAGAAAACGTTGGAGGCGTCAAGGTCTAAAGGAAGCACTGCCTTCTGTTAATATATTGATTGACCACACTGACCGCATCCACCTCTAACTCTAAAACTGGTTGTGTCAGTGGAAGGAGGGCAGACTGTTTGGTTCTTTGCCACACAATATAAAGCTAATGCTAATGTCTGCGTTCTCTCTGCGCTCACTTTCTATTTTTAAAGGACGGCAGAGCCAAAGCTTAATTTGATTCAAGGCCACTTTCGAGAAAGGCTTTCTGGATGTGCATAGGACTAGCCTTTAAACTTCTCTGTCAAATCAGGCTCATCGCTGGGATATACAAACAGCAGTATTCGATCTAGAGTGCCAATACTAATAATTCAGTCTGTACCAGGAAATGCTTTATTATGCAAAATTATGTTTATATTTTAATTGGCTGACATGAAACCAGAAAAAAAGGTACAAA
Organism: Prochilodus magdalenae; assembly: GCA_024036415.1. Lineage (NCBI taxonomy): Eukaryota > Metazoa > Chordata > Actinopteri > Characiformes > Prochilodontidae > Prochilodus > Prochilodus magdalenae. The sequence continues at coordinate 160,183 of JAMWET010003474.1, read as the reverse complement.
CCTGAACTTTTTGGTATATAATGGAAATCTAATGTGCATATAATACATTATGTAGAGTCTTATGCAAAAAAATTAATAATATGCTTTTAGATTAGATTAGATTAGATTAGATTAGATTAGATTAGATTAGATTAGATTAGATTCAACTTTATTGTCATTGTGCATAATACAGGTGCATCTAAGATGTGCAAAATACGGTATTATTATCTATGAAGTGCAGGAAGGTAACCATGGCAAGGTTGTACAATTATGGGCAGTGGATTAACAGAGTGAATGGAGTAGATACTATGTAGGGTGTATGTACTTTGGGAGCACATATGTTAAAATTATAAGTATGCAGAGTAAAGATACATGACAGTGAGATTATATACAGTATGTACAGTAACTGCAAATATGAATAGTACATAGTACATAAAGTACAGTTCAGTGCAGTGCGTGCAATGAGGCTGTTAAAGTTAGAGTTTTATTAATTTTGTGAAAATAACAGAAAAGAAAAAGTGAAAGTAAGTTACCACTTTCTCTATAAACAACAAACGTATGTATGTTCTGCTGATTTTTGTGCAGATTTTTCTTTAACACCTTTTATGTCTATTTCTTTCAAATATATTACACTCAGGAAGTAAACAAAAGAAATTAAGCATGTACAGCTTAGCACAACAAACTTTTGCATACGACTATGACAATGCAACCAATTATGTCACTGCACATGCAGAATAAAATGCAAATTAGAAGCAGACTCCAGTAATTATAAGTAGACTGTTTTGGTTAAACTAGGCCATAGTCTTAATATACAGTGACTATACTGTCTGAAGTGCTCAACAATTTGAATTCTTTAACATTTGTTACAGTAGGTTTACTTTTTTAACTGTGTCAGTAACTGAGATCCTCAGACAATTATTTAATCACTCATATAGCTAATTACAGAGATTGTGGACTTAAGTGAACAGCTACAGGAACCAGGTTACAGCATGCTGATATGCTAATTCAATTCAACTGTATCATTATACCAACAGAAGGTTGTACAGTATAAGGAAATGTAGTGAGGCTACTTCTCCATATATATAGAATTGCATTCATTTCACCAGGTGAGAGGTTAACATGGCTGATCGCAGGCCTAAGTACAGTAGAGGCGCTGTTGAGCAGTGTTAGGAGTTCTGAGGGTGCAGGAGAACACTGGGGTTACAGTGGGACAGCTGAGTGTCCATATGGTCCTTCAGCACAGGTACAGTGGGTCAGAGCCAGCCAGACAGAGAGACCCTGAGGATTTAAATGGAACAGAATGAGTCTATGTTTGATGTTTGTGGTGTGCAGTAGCACAGTTTTAAAGATATCTCTTATTCCCTGTTCCGTATAACCAGTGGACCTGCATCTTCTGTATTTCATAGGTAATGTTAATGAAGACAAAACAGTTGTAAAGCCATATTCTTTAAAGAACTATTTTGTCTTACACCACCTCGTATATACTTCTCCACTCTGTGTGTATTGTAAAAATGCATTTTAAAGGCTCAAGCCTATAATAATTATGCTATAACATAGGCCATGTATTCAGAAATTTCATGGTAGCTTCATGTGAGCTATGTTTTAAAGGCATTAGAGTTTGTGTGGCTCGGCATATAACTACCCCACCTGGTAAGGAGCTATCATCCTGCATGGGAGACTGGGGTTCGAGTCCTGGATTTCAATTCCTTGTTGATCCCACAGTGGGGAAATTTAGTCTCCGCATTTAACCCATCCGTGAAGTGAAACACCACAAACACACACTAGTGAACACACACACTAGGGGGCAGTGAGCACACTTACCTGGAGCGGTGGGCAACCCTATCCACGGCGCCCGGGGAGCAGTTGGGGGTTAAGTGCCTTGCTCAAGGGCACCTCAGTCGTTACTGTCAGTTCAGGGAATCGAACCGACGACTCTCCGGTCACAAGGCTGGTACCCTAACCTCCAGCCCCGGTAACTATGCTGTCCTACATCAATAAGAGTACTTGGGCAAAACTTCTAACATTATACCTGCCCATCTTTGGATAAGAGCGTCAGCGCGTCATATGCTATTAGACATTTCACCACCAGTGTGTATAGTTCTGATGCAGTGCAGTGCATAACATTACGTACAGTATTTTTAAATGTGGCTCTACCTTATAATAGTCTAAGTGACCAATTAAAACTCAGCAAAGTAAGAACAATCACAGAATGAAAATCAGCCTAGATGTCCTTTAATGCATTGTTAAGGTGAAATGAAGACCGCATTTGCTCTTAATTGCCAATTATTTACTTTTATTAGAGTAATTATCTGGTGTCAATGTCTGTGTCAACAGGAATACCTAAACAGCTCCATCTACACCGCCAGCCCCATGAACGTGTATGTGTGTGTATGGGGGTGCGGTGCATTGGGCAGGTGGTCACACGCTATCTGTAATAGCAGAGCTGAATTAGAGCTTTTGGCTGGGAGTATACTCTACAGACTGTGCACTCTGAAGGGTGCTGTAATGACTTGGCACTGAGCTCACAGCCAGTTTTGAGAGGAATTCATGCCTGCCACAAACTCTGGGCTCAGTCCAAAGGACACACTCGGAGCCTGTGCTCCCTCAAATCCCTCTAAACCAACAGCTCTCAAATGCCAGCCGTTACCCCCTACGATCCTATACCAGCCAAACTGGCCAGAGTGTGAAAATGCAATGCTGTAAGTGAATAGGTCATTAAAAAATTCACTCACAATCAAATAATTATTAGAGATGCCTCTGCATTGTGTCAGCCTCAGAGTACAGAGGACATATTTAAGGAGATCAGTTGATTACATGGCTCAGTGTTGTTCAGTACATCAGTAATTGACATCACTATGTTGTAAAATTGCCAGAGAAAGAAATCAGAAATATGGCTCTTGGGTTAGTGTTGGGGAGTGAATAATTGAGTGAGATACACATAGGATTATCATAATTCCTTCCAAATCATCGATCTTCTACTTCAACACCACTGCCCTGAACACCATGTCAGTGATGCCAAAGACTGCAATGGTGTCGTGCCAGGCTGTGATGGAGTGATTGACAAGTACCACTTTTTTGTCTTGGTGAGGATGACCAACGAATTTGTGTATATGGAGGCACTGTGGTCGGCCCCAGAAGGCCTGGTGTCACTCCAGCTCCACCCCACCACAAAATCTGCAGGAACTGTGTGAGAATATTCAAGCTGCAAGGGATGGATTATCACAGGATGCTATTAGAAACCTTAATTCCATGATGAGACATGCTGAGATAGATAGATAGATAGATAGATAGATAGATAGATAGATAGATAGATAGATAGATAGATAGATAGATAGGAAGGACTCCACTTCCCAGAGGGCCACGCTCGATGACGTCATGTCTATGCGCCCCCGGTCGGAATCTGTGATTCGCTCTAGATCGCGCGAGTTTTAACCTCAGCTGTATCCAATTACTTCCTGTATTTAAGCCACTCACAAACACTCACACTTTGCGAAGCTTTGCCAAACCTAGGTTAGCAATCCTGAGCATTCTTTCTTCGTATGCTATTGCTCTGGTTCCCGACTCCCTTCGTTTCTTTACTACTCTTTCGCCTTATCCCTTTTGCTTGTGTCCTGACTCTATGGTTTTCTCTCTTCGGCTTTCCCCTTTAAACTTGTTCGCCCTCGCTGCTTGTACTACCTGGTTCTGACCTCCGCCTGTCCCTGACTCTGATTTAGCTTCTCCTATTGTTTTCGCTGTGTACTGGTGCTTGCTGTGATTGCCTGTTTTGTAATAAACCATTCCTGGTTTTTAGTTCTGCACACGTCGGTCTCGAAGTCTTTGGTCTAATATATATATATATATATAAATAAGCTAATTATTTCCTAAAATTATGCTTTTTTATTATGTTCCATCGTGGTCCATACAAAAGCTTTATTTTGTTTGAACATTTCTAGTATGTGGAGATTCCTTGAACTTCAAAAGTTTCTTTGCGTTTGCACATCTACTCACTTACAGAGATAGTTCTTTAAAAAAGATGTATTGAATGGTTCTTCATAGAGCCATAAGTGGGTTTCTAGGGCATCACTCCAAAAAACCCATTTTGGCACCTTTATTTTTATAAGTGTAGTTTGATACTCAGTGGTTACTTTTTTAACTCGTACCCATTCAGTCTAGAAAAAATGAGACTAAATGAGTCTCTCGCACACACGTACACTGAGTTGGAGAGACAACATGCAGGCGGCTCTAGCCGCAATCGATTTGCGTGATCTTTCTGAAAGTGATGTATGAGGTCATTTTGAATTCTCTTAACAGGCTAATGCTAACACCCATTTGTCTAAATGTTTTCATGGCATAGGCGGGACAGACAACAACAAATTAATCAAAAGATGAGAAAGCAGGAGAGGGAAGAGGTCAGAGATGCAGAGGGAGGCTGAAATGTGCAGGTGTGGAAGCCCTGACGGCAGCATAGAAAGGTTTCTGTTAGAGGAAGAGTGAGAGGAACTGAGCACCTGTGGGCACATGACGCAAAAGAGGAGAAAGTCAAACTGAGTGAGCTACAGGAAGCTCTCAGCATTTGCGAGAGCGCCAGAACCTGTCTGGTTTCTCACTGCCCCCCTGAAGCTGTGCTCCAGCTCCAAGGAAGACCATGATGTTCACGTTCACCATCTCAAACCCAAGGCCAAATCCTATATATCTGCAAACGTGCGGGTGTCGTGATCAGATATTTGCTTGTAGGTGAGCGTGTGTATTATGGGATGGTGTATTCCTCCGCTTTCTTCGCGGCACACAGCTAGTGTATTTTGAAAAAGGCAGCATAAGGGTTACGCTTGCAACATCACACTCCTTTTCCCAGCCAGTCTTTTCAACTGCTCCTTTTGAGTTATTGCTAGTTGAGGCTGGGCACTGTTTGGGTCTCATCCGGTTTCACTGGTGTAGGTTCCCATATTGATGGCAGGGATATGTCCCTTCCAAACTTTTGTGAGGGCAGAACCATTCCTACCAATATTTGATCAAACTCAATTACGTTTGTAGTAAAGTTATTAGATTGTTCTGATGATACTCCCAGAGGCTGCGTCCCCAAGAAGAGCAATTTAGGCATGCTACCATTTGATTGGCTGAAAGGCATGGGGCAATCTGGAGGCTTATGTTATGATGTGCAAATCAAACTTCCTGCCAGACATGAAGGAGGCAGGGGCTGATTAGTATGCTAATTGTAAGCCATCAAGGCTGTCATTCCACATACCTCAAACATTATCAAAAATGTGGTCGTTCAGATTGCTTTCTTCTCCTAGTGCCTGCACTGCACCAAAACATCCAATATCATTTTGTTTCCATTCCAGCTTATTTGGGTCTTTGTAGATATCATGGCACCAGAAAAAGAAGGGGTGTCAGGTGCTTCTTCACTGCCCAAAGCCCATGTAATAACTAGCCAGCCAGCTTAGTGGTCTGAATTAAAAACCTGCTAGCTTCCTAATATGTGTATGTGTAGGCTAGCAGGGTGTTAATGGTGAGTTGTAGTGTCCCTATAAATTTTGAGACCAAATCGATGTCCCTGTCTGGCTCCCAGTGCTCTGAGATAGCCAGCCCAGTGTTTGTGCACATCTTGACCTCTGCAGCTTATGTTTACCATGAATCCTTTTTCTATGTCAGACCACAGATACATTTACATGCATCCCTACAGAAGTATGAAGCAGCCTTCACCCGATTGCCTGCTTTCACTGCCCCAGATTTCATGAGCCTTGTTTATGTTACTGGAGCAAACCGCAAACACTACAGTTCAGTTTGGAATCAGAGTTTCCAAAAGTGTAAAACTAGTGGGTGAACAGTTGTCGGAGTGCAATGACATGATCTGAAAGCTCTCAAATATTAAATATCTAATGACATTGATAGAGCCAATTGGATTTCTGTCACCTCCATTCAGAGTAAAGCTTTTTATCCTCGCCTGGAATCAGGAGAAGACTCACAGTTCTTAACCATCTGACCTTAACTAACAGCAGAGACATGTCCATGTGAGAAGAGCACTCTCTGTTCAGCGCTTTAGCCACCAAAATTCACTCCCGATCTATCAACTCATCATCAGCCATTTACACAGAGCTGAAGAGTGGATGCGTGAAAGCTATAAAGGGAGGGTGAGTGGGAAAGAATGTAAAATGTCCATGGTGCAGAAAATAGAGTTTGTTGGGTTCATAGACGTGTTGGTAGAGACTAATTGACTGTTATAGGCACTTGGGACCAGTCAGGGACACTTACTGATATCGGTAATAAATACAGCAGTGCTGAACAGTGCTGAGTTCAGAAAGCTCAGTTCAGAAACCAGTTCCACTGTCTACTGCAAGCTGACTGTAATACTAAGCTGAAATGTGGCCATGAACTAACAACCCTGACAGGAAAAGAACATGTGACACGTGCGAACCATCGCATGGGCACTTTAAATCTACGATAAGTAGTATAAAATTAGGTTTAGTGGATGATATTCTGACTTGGTCCTACTCTGGCTGTAAGCTAAAGTTATTTATTTATTATTATTATTATTATTATTATTATTATTATTATTATTATTATTATTATTATTATTATTATTATTATTATTAATAATAATATTATTATTATTATTGTTGTTGTTGTTGTTGTTGTTGTTGTTATATTCTTTAATTATAATTAATACTTTTTATTTCATTATTGGCAATCTGATTATCAAGCTTTATGACTGATGATCTGAAGATGACTTTATTATGGATCATCAGATGATGGCTATATTATTGCCAGGTAACTTAACATTGTTAGGGCAAGTGCCCTTGCCCTGACCTTCAGGCCTGATTAAAGCTGTAGCAGAGAGACAGGATGGAGGGACAGAGAAGGGGTGGGTAGAAAAAAAAGTTGGAAGAGTGATTTGGCTTTGTTTTCACATGCAGCGGTCCAGAGAAAACCATTCCACCCTGACTCTAACTGCCTCTTTCCATTACTCTACCTGACATTCCTTTTCTTTTTTCACCCCTCTGCCCTCTGCTCACCTCTTTGCTTCACCTCTCTTTGCTCCATCTTTCTTCCTCTCCCTCCTCCTTGCTTGGCGTTAGTGTGCCTTCTTTCATTACTGTTGCTGTCTTTCTGTCATCCCCCCCCCCCACCTCTCTCTCTCTCTCTGATTGGTGATGTGTGTTCAGGTGTAAATGGGTGTGTTGCTGCAGCCTCCCTCTGAATGAAGGGTATATATTTTTTGAGAATCATATTTTAATGTCTCAGATGTCTTTAATGTCTCTGTATGCTCTGTATTATGACCTGACCAATATAACCACGTAGCCACATATAGCTAAAATGATTATAAGTAGTTAAACATTCCAATAAATGATAATATTGACTGAAATTGATTTGATACAGTCTAAACCGAACCACATTCAAACTGATTTAACAACAGTAAAACAGGCTGGTAAGAAAATTAACATTATTCATTTTACCAAATAAGCATATACTGCCTCAATGAGATGCAATTTTACAAATATTTATACAGTTATTGGCACTAATAGCATCCAGCAGTGCCTTGGTTACGATTCAGAATAGCAACATATTCTTGGATGTAGTTTTCCTGCCAAATATCCACTTACATTTGCAAAGACATTATTGGTCCTTGAACAGCAGTTTATCTTCCAGTGACAGTAAATATGTGGAATGTTTCTACTGGTCAGTTTTATTGCCCAAATATTTATTGGTTGGAAAATGAGATTATGA